>CM072518.1:9299151-9319151 GCA_036898135.1 Oncomelania hupensis | reverse complement strand
TAAGCTGGGTCTTGAAGGCGGGGTGAGATGAGAGCGATCGGAGCTCGAGGGGAAGATTGTTCCATGCTGAAGGGCCGGAGTACGTGAAGGCTCTTTAATCCTATGAACCAAATGCAATTGTAATAATTATAAGGATTTGTCAAGACAATAATTATCGAGTTTGATTCTCTCAGCTTCGAGTTTAATATTAATTATTATTGTCATCGAGATTTTACAATATTATGTTATCGGTATCGCTGGCATGGAATATGTGCTACTCTCGAACGAAACATTGCATCGATTAAGCTGGACATTTGTCATATTCCACGCCAAAGATGCCCATAACATTAATGATGCCGATAACATTAATGTTATTGATTTCTATTTTATCCTATCCTATCCCGTAACTCGGAAATCGTTGGGGCACCACAAATGATCGTTTAACCAGCGTACTCCATCTTTCTCTGTCCTCAGCAACCCTCATGGCTTTGCTCAGTGTTAAGCCAGTCCATTCTCGAATGTTGTCCTCCCACCTCTTTTTCGGTCTCCCTCTTCTTCTACCTCCTTGCACTGTGCCTTGCAGGATGATCTTTGCAAGGCCTGATGATCTGGTGACGTGGCCATACCATCGGAGTTTACGTTTTTTCACCACTGTGAGCAGGTCATCGTGTTGTCCTATGGCTTGTGTGATGGTCTATCGTATTTCGTTGTTGGTGATGTGCTGGGTATAGGAAATGCCCAGAAGTCTTCTGTAGCACCTCATCTCCATGCTTTGTATTCTTCGTTGTAAATCTGCTGTGAGGGTCCATGTTTCGCAAGCGTACAGGAAGATGCAGATGACAAGGGAGCGCAGCAGCCTTATCTTGGAATGTAGACAGATGGTCTTGTCTTTCCAAATGGGCTTCAACCTTGCCAGGGCAGCAGTTGTTTGTGCAATCCTGGAGAGGACTTCCTGTCGGGACCCATTCTCTGATACAATGGCTCCTAAATATTTAAAGCTATGCACTGTGTTGAGGGATTGACCTTGGACTTTGATGACCGTGTTGATGCCATTGGTGTTGCTGGTCATCATTTTGGTCTTCTCTGCACTTAGTTCCATTTCATGGGTTCTGGAGGTGGTGTCAAACCTCTGTACCAATTGTTCAAGTTCTTCTTCCTCTCCAGTCAATTAATCGGTAATCCGCAAAACGAAGGTAAGAGATTGCTCTACCTCCTATGCTGACTGTGCCTTCGTGGTCTGCAAGGGCATCTGACATGATGCGCTCTAGGAAGATGTTGAAGAGTGTTGGAGAGAGTAGGCATCCTTGACGCACACCGATTGTTGTTCTGAACCAGTGTCCGATGGCGCTATTATGGAGGACTGCACTGGTAGCCTTGTCATAAAGCTTTTGATGACTTTAATAATTTGAGGGCTGATATTGTACATTCTCATGGTTGCCCACAGCGCTGCATGCCAGACTCGGTCAAACGCTTTCTTAAAGTCTACGAACGCATGATATAGATGTTGGTGCTGTAGTTATTTATCGCAGATTATTTTGAGGTTGAAAATGTGTTCAGTGGTTTCAACCTGTTGAGTATTATTTTCAGGAGGACCTTGCTGGGATGGCTGATGAGGCTGTAGGTGCGGTAATTTTCACACTCATGAAGATTACCTTTTTTTTTTTAAAAGTGATGACAAGCGACTGGGTCCATGATGTATGCCACTCCAACTCTGTCAGATCTTGTTACAGATAATGGTGATAATCGCTTCTCCTCCTCCTTGAAGCAGTTCCGCGGGTATGTTGTCCACTTCCGCTGACTTCCCCTTCTGCGGCGATTGCACTGCTGCCTTAACTTCTCGGAGAATTGGGAGGATTTCTTCTTCTTCTCTGTTCTCGGGCCATGCTAGATATGATTGGACTCCGTTTGGTGTGTGGTTGTAAAATTCAGAGCAGTACTCTATCCAAGACTTCTTGTTCTTCTGTTTGGCATATGCCAGACTACCCCTTGGGGTCATGAGCAATCTTGCCACTGTAGATTGTTCTAACCTATAAAGGGAAAATTGAAAGCCCCAGTTGAAAACCTGTCTTGCCTTTATAGGCATGACCGCTTCACTGCGGCAACAATACCCCCGTTGGAGTGCCGGGGGTTTCAGTATAAATAGTGTCCCCACTTTCTGGAAATTTAGTGCTTTAAATTCCCACTGTCGCTGTCTTCCTCATTTACTCTTTCCCATTCCTGCTCTGTCCTATCACTCTGCTATACTATCTTCTTCTTCGCTAGATCAATGACCTACCTTTTTTCTTGAAAACTCTTCCTGGACAAGACTCCTTGTTTGTGTATGAGGTCTGTTGGATCAGCTTGGGAGTGTTGGACGCTTTCTGCCGGGTGGTCACTAGGGCTACCTATGATGTTATTATTTAGCAATATAGGCATTTTCTATGTATATGTTTTGTTGATAATTTATAATGATGTTTGTATTCTATTTTGTTTTTGTAACCGGGGGTTCGAGTAGTTGGGGTAAAGCCTCGGCCGTCCCCTGCGTGGGATGTCTTTATTGTAAAGTGACTGGCCGGTGGAGGGCGTTCAATTTTCCCACTAGGGTTGTTTCAGCAGATCTTTTATGTGGATCGGGGGTTGTCCGGTCCTGATTTGGCTCGGAAGAGTCCGCTGAACCTAAAGCAACAATCAATCAATCAATCAATCAATATGCCAGACTTGCTTTGGATCGTGGAGACCTTGGGCTGATTAACACTTGTCAGCCGTTCACAGTCTGGTAGGCCTTCTTGCTGTTGTTCTTGTTCAGACTATTTCCTGGCATTGATCTTCTATCCAGTTCTCCTTTGCTGTGCGCATGCCTGTTCGGATGTCATTGCTGATTTTTCGGTAGGCATCAGCTCCCTGTGAGGCAGGTTCATGCGCACTTTCTGTTACAACATTATATATTATATACCGCTTTACCACTTCAACTATGGATGGCGGAAAGCGTCAAACGCGCGTGCATTTGTACGCGCAAAATGCTTCGCAAATGCACGCCCATCTAGTAGCTGAATGGTCGAAAATTTACACGCCAAATTGCGCAAGCGCAAATGCACACGCATTACATTACATTACATTATTATTGCTTTAGGTCCAGCGGACTCTTCCGAGCCAAATCAGGACCGGACAACCCCTGATCCGCATAAAAGATCTGCTGAAACAACCCTAGTGGTAAAACCGAAAGCTCTCCACCAGCCATTCATTTTACAATAAAAACATCCCACGCAGGGGACGGCTGAGGCTTCACCCCAACTTATCGAACCCCCGTTTACAAAAACAAAATAGAATACAAACATCATTATAAATTATCAACAAAACACATACATATAAAATGCCTACATTGCTAAATAATAACATCATAGGAAGCCCTAGTGACCACCTGGCAGAAAGCGTCCAATATTCCCAAGCTGATCCAACAGACCTCATACACAAACAAGGAGTCTTGTCCCGGAAGAGTTTTCAAGAAAAAAGGTAGGAGACTGGTCTAGCGAAGAAGACGATAGTATAGCAGGTTGATAGAAAACAGCAGGAATGAGAAAGAGCAAATGAGAAAGACAGCGACAGTGGGAATTTAAAGCACTAAATTTCCAGAAAGTGGGGATACTATTTATACTGAAACCCCCGGCACCCCAACGGGGAATGCACACGCAATTGCTGTCACAAGAGGCTAGTTTGGACACTGCAGTAAGTTTTCACAGCTACCCTACCTTTTCATAATTGCTAATAAAAACAGTTGCTGACACTATCTGTAAACTTGTTCTTTTGCACACAAACTACAGAATAGTAAATATAAATTATTATAAAATTTAATCTGGGGGTTTGAGGCAGGGGAGTGTTTTGGTGGTGAGGGTTCCATTGTAAACTATTTGTCAATTTATATTAAATTATTTTAGTATATGGAACATATTTCTGGATTGTGCGCAGTTTGGCGTGTAAGTTTTCGACCAATCAGGTGCTAGATGGGCGTGCAATTGCATGCGCATTTGACGCTTTCTGCGTTCTATACTCAACAGCTGCTCCAAGAGGTTGTCCGAAACCAGATCTAAATTAATCCGTCCGAGGGTCCAACTTGCTCCATCATGTGTAGCGTTTAACGGCCCAGACTACAGCACAATCCTGGGCCACCGGTACGTTTCTGGCACTCGCCTGTCTAGAACATGAGCCTGAGGATCTTTAAAGGCCCGTTACTTTCTGAAAGATCTGAAAACGACGATACGTCGACTTTAAGCTATTGTAATACTTTTGTAAAATGACTTTGTCTCCAAAGGTTATTTATTATCTTCTCGTTATTCTATGTCGCTTGCTGTCGCATTTTTTTAATCGGTTAAAACATTAATTATCATTGCTTCCTTACCTCCATGGGAATGGTACATTCCGGTGACAAAACTATTTTCTACTGCACTTCTTGGTTCCACCAAGTTTCCCTTCATGATCTTACAGGCAGCCTAAAATGGCAGGGAAAAAAATCTTACTGCAGGAAGAACGAGAGGCGCAAGACAAGAAGGACAACAATAACATAGTATGATAATATTATATTTTTACAATTTATTTATTTATTATTATTATTATTATTATTATTATTATTATTATTATTATTATTATTATTATTATTATTATTATTATTATTATTATTTTTATTATTATTATTATTATTATTATTATTATTATTATTATTATTATTATTGACTCGCATGCCTACAGCAATTTAAGTGTATCACTCCAAAATCTAAGATGTCCAGATTTTTTGCAAAAAAAATGTCTGTCTGTCCCGCCCGTCCTTCAGTGTAAACCATGCAAGCAGATTAATGGGAAAACATATTAAGGACACATGTAACATTACTAAAATGACAAAAACAAACATGCACATCCAATACATTATATAAACCTAAATCAAAGTGTGTCTAGACATTATTTGGAAATGTTAAAAAAATCCGAATCTGAGTAATGAAATTACCAACTGAAAACTCACCTCAGCATCGAACCAGTTGTAGGGCTCATGGACGAAAAGGTAACACTTATCACCGTGCGGCGACCACCCATCATGACACGCTGCGCTTGTCACTTTAGCATATTTCATCATCATCATCATCATCATCATCATCATCATCATCATCATCATCATCATCATCATCATCATTAACATTATAAAACTACAAGGGCAAAGCCCATATGACTCAAATGCTTTTTATGGAACTTGCAATATTCTACATGAAAACAAAGAACGTACAGCTTCACAAAGAAGGATCATAACGCCACACCGCTATATAAAAAGTGATGACAGATGCGTTTGGCGCGCTCCAAGCGGATGGTCTGAACGCTCGTTGCAAGGGACGTAATCCTCTGCTTAGCAATACGTAAACAAACCTTGCCGCAGGACTTTTTTTGAACCCTAAACATTATCCTTTTGTAGTAAAACGAACTCAAAAATGTTTTATTTATACAAGTAAATACTTTTTTTAAAATTCACATTAATTACCAAAGCTGTTCGATTCATGATTTTATGCAGACCTATCACACAGTAACTGACCAGCAAAAAAGTGTGACATTAAAAACAAACACGGTGCTTGCCTTTATTATAGATTCATTAGTGCGCAAGCTTGGCAACAAACCTGTTAATTAATGCAATTATTCAGTATTACTGAATTGCTCTTGTTGTGCAGTTATTGCCTTGTTTTCTCCTTTATATGAAAGTGTGAATCTGCCTATTAATTGAGTGCATGACTGCGTGTGTATTAATTTGTGCTATAGGCCTACACATGCAACAGGGTTTTTTTCTTCTGAGAAAGCTCGAGTGCATTTATAACTTTTGTCTGAACTTGTTATGAAATAACTTCATAATGCATTCCTGTGTAGCCTACTCAGGCCTGTATGTGTGCAACTGTATAATAGGCATATTTGCCGAGAAAAAGAAATCGGTGACCATACATATAATAAGACATGGAAAAGAAATCAGTGACCAGACAGTTAAGAAGACGGACAAGCAAGTGAAAATGAACAAAAACAGTGCATTACTGAACTTGCATGTCATTTAATTGTATTACAATACAACATGCAACAAATTGAAACATATCCATGTAAAGTGCCAAAGCACAAAAACATGCCCAAAGTTAATTGATAAGAATTTAGAGAAGCAATATGAATTATTAGGAAATCTACACACACACACTTGATTCTGAAGAAACATTTTGATTTTAATAATTCACTTCACTTGTAAGATTCCTACAAACTTGATATTAGTTTGTAAACTGTTTTTAATGTTTCAATTTCACATATACACGCATTCATCAAAAGGCCTTTCTTATAGAATTACTCAAGTTAAGACAGGGAGATAAACTAGAAACACTGAAGACGTAAAATAGAAACACTGAAGACGTAAAATACACAACAGTTGGAACGCAACACCAATTTACGTTTTGCTAATTTTATGGTTCTCTTCTTCCTCACATAAGATAATAGAATAATAATTAAAACGGAATTCAAAAAAACTATATTCAAGAAAACTATTAGTCTTATAGTAATAAAATAATAAGTAGCTGAACTTTAATATGAATTTATCTCTCTCTGAAACAACCCCGTTCCGGTCTGACAGACAATTACGTTTATGAAAATATGAAAACATTGTTACAAACTTAGTTTCAATATTATATTTTGAACAAGTAAATCATAAAAATATAAATATTCAAATTACCGTGTCTGTCATGAAGAGAATCCAGAATCACCACAGTGAAAAATAGAAATAGCATACACCACAATATTTTCGAGTCGCAAAGAATAGCATTCACTCTTTTTTTTTCACAGTCTATCTTTCATTCCAATTTTTCAATCCTAGCCCTACTTCATCCGTCCAGTCACAGACACTCTCAGATGCATACGTGAACAGCCTTTTGTTCTCCAGTCTTTTTAGAGGCGAGTTGTTGTTGTTTTATTCCATTTAAAGTGCAGGAGGCTTGCGCCTATTTACACTAAACGCTAACAGCAGGATATGACAACACAATTGTGACTATAAAATAACAATACAAGCACAATAATATGCACATACAACTGCATTCAACTCATTTTTCACGCCATGTACACAGTGTCAGCTTTATATCGCTCTTTGTAAAATTAAATATATGTACACACAGTTACTAATTAATAAAATTCCTGCGAGTCTCATCACCAAAATATTAATGAACTAGGAAATATAGTACCCACGCAAAGCGAATACATATGCCACGGGCCTATGTCAATATCCTTCGCTCGTGTCCTAACTCTATAAACATGTGATGTATACACAAATGTAAATATTTATCAAGTCACTTCGTGACACATATGACCCCGCGTCCACTGTGTGAAAAACAATAATACACACAAATATTAATTTTGTCCTCTACAAGCTGCAGTGAGTGCTATATTTGGGTCTTTTCGCATGCTTGCAACCTCCTGCAGCTTCACACATGCTGTCCGCCATGGTATCAACACTAGCCGGCTAGCAAAGCTTCAGACCTCCCGCTTGGGGGCGCTGGGTGCTTTCGATTTTGCACACTTTTGAGTTATGCACCTTCTTTGTGAAGCTGTACGTTCTTTGATGAAAATGAGTTGATCCATGGAACTTTCAATATGTGCCCAGAAAAAAAGGAAACAAAGCGGTGGTTTTTAAATGCAAAGTAATGCTGACTGTGATCTTGCGATGATCTTAACCTTGACCTTGAGTGTCCATTTGGACCCAGAAGTCATGTGTGATCAAATAAACGAGAGCAAAATTTTATTATGCCAAAGAAACAGTGACCTTTTGATGACTTTGACCTTCAATGACCGTGATATTGGGATGACTTTATCTTCACATGACCTCTTAAGCTCATTTATGATCAAATAACCCAATGTTATGCATACTATCGGTCAAAGACAATTTCATTAACGTTTATGTAAGGTCTAAAATTACATTGACCTTCAAGATAAAAACAGAAACTCAAGTGATCTTTACATTGTATCAAGGTTGATGAAATTTGCATGGCGCGTGTGGCTCATTGGTATATATCGTGCATCAAAGAATCATAATATCAATAACTTAGGCGGGAAAATAATATTTTGTAAAAAAAATTGTCATTTTTAATAACATTTGTTGGCCCTGATACCTTGACGTAAAAATACTCAATCACTGATCATGTGTGAGGTCTCATGTGATAAATGGAATAAGTTCCGAGAAATTAAGCCACTTGCAGGTTTTTGCACAGATGGTCGACGAACAACGGACGGACGGACAACAACAACAAAATTGTAAATATAATTTCTGGACTATATAGGTCTCATCTGGCACAGATGTTTTAAAAATCTTGGAAATAAATATTTGGGGATGAAATCATAGACTCACATTGCTGCACCATGTGAGACAATAAAGTGAACAATAAAAAAATCTTACAAACAGCAGAGGCCGCTATCAGAAAGAGAAAAACAGCTCTCCTTGTTGTTGACTCCATGGCTTTTGTGCATATGTGGACTATTATCTTATGCATTGTTCATATTTTTAACTTATATAGCTGCTCTGTACCGCACTTCACCCCACCCCACCTTCCTCCCCATACCCTCACTCATTCCCACATGCACAACCACCACCTAATCCATCGGTGTTTGATCATTTCATTATATGCCTTTTTGTGTGTAGGTCTATTATGTTCATTCTTATCTCATGCATGGTTTTAAATAATAGCTGCTTTTATCTCTTATTGCGAGTATGCATGTCCTTTTTTTTGTTCGAATCCAGTTTTAATATTCGGGTCATGTTTATTTCTCTCTCTCTCTCTCTCTCTCTCTCTCTCTCTCTCTCTCTCTCTCTCTCTCTCTCTCTCTCTCCCTCTCTCTTTCTCTCTCTCTCACACACACACACACATGCACAGCCGAGGTTACACAGTATTATCATAACTTTCCCGAAACGCCACATACGTTGTGCTGACAATGGGTCATATTTCGTCCCCACTTTTAAGTACTTCGAAGTGTTCGAACCCTAACCCAGCCCTAACCCTAACGGTTCATCAAATTGTTCTGACGTCAGAACAAGTAGGCATGTCAATACAAGTTATGTAGATGCTCACTGATTTATCCAGATAACCCTGTGTAAGTGTGCCCACCCCATCCCCCTCCCCCCACACACACCCACACAAACAAAAGGTGGGAAAAAGGTACATCAGTGTGTGTGTGTGAAGGAGGGTTAGAAAGAACAACTACTTCTAAAACTACTACAACTACTATTACTACTAGATCTACTTTTATTACTATTACTAACGCTGACAACGTCTATTTTTCCCGCTCTGTCTGCAGATTTGACACTTTTAGTCATACCCCTTGAAACATTGTTTTTGTATCCTTGATAATCTGTTTCACATCCTATCTTACTGACCCATTTCAGGCTGCTCATGTGCCTGGGCCGATCTGGATACTTTTTGGCAGCATAAAGCCGAGTCACAACACAGCCCAATAAACTTTTTTGTTTTCTTCTTTTCGGCGAAGTGTGGTATTGCCACATCAACAGAGCATCAGGCCTTGCAAAGATCATCCTGCACGGCACGGTGCAAGGAGGCAGAAGAAGAGGGAGACAGGAAAAAGGTGGGAAGAAATGTATAAATGGTTTCCAAGGTAACAGGAAAACTGATGTCCTTAAAATTTAATTTTATTACGTGTTCCTTATACTGCGCCACTCTGTCTAGATGTGCCTTAGAAGTTATAGGAAATAATTTAGCCAATACACACCACTTAAAACATATGTTGTCTATGTTTTTAATATTTAATACAGCCTTCTTGTCTGAACTTTTTTTTTTAGAGGGATCTAAGACTTCCCTTGAATCGGTTTGTACTTTGTAATATGTAGTTCTAGAGATTCTAAAGTTGCTTCTGTCCATCCAGAACCTTTGAGCTGGGCTCGTTCTATACTGTCTTGAAACTTCTGAATTAAAATAACATTATAAGAATTGTTTAAATCTGCCATTTTTAACACTTCAATTTGAGACTCCTCACAGTCAAAGATTTGTCAGAATTTTCTGGTTTAACAAACGTCACCTGAGCTCGTATGCGGATTTTCACACTAAAAAAAAAATGCTAGCTTAAAATTTAGATTGACCCTGCAGTAACAGCACGTCAAGCTCCTTCAGTGATGTTTCTTTTTCTTGGACACCCTTTCGGATGGCATTAGACTCTGCCAATAGTCCCAGGCAGCCATGTTTCTCTATATCCAGAGCTTTTTTTGTCTGCAGACTTGCACATTGAGTCGATGTCAGACTGAAGTCTGTGAAGTTTGGCCCTCAGAAATTTTAATTATTATTGACTTGTGGTATGCCCATATTAATATTATGTGATGATGAATAAGAATTACCTACCTTTGTTATTATTTTTCTTCCATTTAAGAAATCTTTAATATACTTAACACTTTTTTCCCCGGCTCTAACGATTGGATTGAACAAACACAAATATGGAATTGTTGTAAATAAATACTTTACTTTGCTTTGACAGTTTCCCCAAACTTTCAAAGACCCAAGTCAGTTTTTAAAGACTTATAAAGACTTGAAAAGGCAATTAATGCAATTTTTCTTAAATATTCAAAGACCTTTAAAAACCGTGCGAACCCTGTAGGTAGATATTACTGTTTTTTTTTCAACTCTTCTTGTCTTCTTTAATACTCACCTCCGTCTTTATAAAGACTCGACACAACCGACTGTCCGGGAAAGGTATTTTTCAGCTGCCCATTCAGTCGGCGTCAATGATCTTCGCTTAGCTTAAAACTGCCCGGGTACTGGACAGATGGTGGCAGAGGGCCGCTATAGAAGCAAAGCAGGGATGACTGCTAACTTTTAGTTTCCACTTGTTTTCGTTTACTTTATGTGACCGCCAAGCAAAAGTGTTTGAATGTGCAATGTAATGTAGCCGAGAGGAGCATTTGACTCCCGTCTTTCAGCTACCACCTTGAGAACACAGCCCGACCCCGAGCTGTTCATTTTTATTTATCCCTCTTAAGAGGGACATAAAAATATTTGCCCTGCAAGGCGGTGAAGCGTGGTTGGTAGTAAACCGGGTTAGCGGCTACTAGTGCCACGACACTCTTTTGCAAAGTCGCTGCCACCGACTTGGATAAAATGCCTAACGACAATGTAGTCCCGTTCACCACCAAAAGAAGAAGACGAATGATTAGCCGGGGAGAACAAATGTCGTGTCGCCTTGGGCTTTGATGTCCATGTTGATGCCATTGGTGTTGTTGGTCATCATTTTGGTCTTCTCTGCACTTATTTCCCTTCCATAGGCTCTGGAGGTGGTGTCAGGCCTCTGTACCAGCTGTTCAAGTTCTTGTTCCTCTCCAGCCAATCCATCAAAGTCATCCGCAAAACGAAGGTTGGAGATAGCTCTACCCCCTACGCTTACTGTGCCTTCGTGATCTGCAAGGGCCTCTGACATGATGCACTCTAGGAAGAGGTTGAAGAGTGTTGGAGAGAGTAGGCATCCTTGACACACACCGATTGTTGTTCTGAACCAGTTTCCGATGGCGCTGTTGTGGAGGACTGCACTGGTAGCCTTGTCATACACACTTTTGATGACTTCAATAACTTTAGGGCTGATGTTGTGCACTCTCATGGTTGCCCACAGAGCTGCATGCCACACTCGATCAAACGCTTTCTTAAACAAATAATATTATATGTTTTTGTTGCTGTAGGTATTTCTCGCAGATTATTCTGAGGTTGAAAATCTGTTCAGTGGTACTTCGCCCTGTCCTGAATCCTGCTTGTTCTTCAGCTAGGATTTGTTCAGCTTTGGGTTTCAACCTGTTGAGTATTATTTTCAGGAGGACCTTGCTGGGATGGCTGATGAGGCTGATGGTGCGGTAATTTTCACACTCCTGAAGGTTACATTTTTTTGGAAGAGTGATGACAAGCGACTGGGTCCATAGTGTAGGCCACTCCCCACTCTGTCAGATCTTGTTACAGATAATGGTGGGGGCGTCAATCATCGCTTCTCCTCCTGCTTGAAGCAGTTCCGCAGGTATGTTGCCCACTCCCGCTGACTTCCCTTTCTTCAGCGACTGCACTGCTGCCTCAACTTCTCGGAGAATTGGGAGGATTCCTTCGTCTTCCCTGTTCTCTGGAAATTCTAGGACTGATGGGTCTCCCTTTGGTGTGTGGTTGTAAAGGTCAGAGCAGTACTCTGTCCATCTATCCAAGATTTCTTGTTCTTCTGTAAAGGCTATGCCAGACTAGAAACAGAATCACTGATTCGCCGCAATTCAAATAAAAAATCACGATGATTCTCCCTGCATCAAGTGTGTCATAACGCGAAACACGAGTCACAAGAATCAGCTTCAGCAGTGATTCGTACTGATTCACAGATTTAGAACGTGCTCTAAAGTCGGGAATCATGATTCGCCATTCATTCCGTGTCAGCCAATGGGAAGCAAGAGCTAGATCAGGTGATTAGTAGGGGGAGAGGAGGGGAACAACACTCGCAACCAATATGGCGGCAACGTCGGCAACTGGAGCTCTTCCTCCTCCAATTCATTCAAACGTCCATGGTAGTACTATGCCCCATAAATATTTCTTCTTTCGATCCACGGTTTTACCCACCATTTTCGTTTTCGTTTTTCTCTTGAAGTAGAACAGACGCTGCAGCACAAACTAAAATTGATTCTTCGTCACTGCTAGAATCCATCTCGATGCGCGCCAGGAATGGCAACTCTTGCACACTTTCTCTGACTCATGGTTTTCTGTGAGTCTGTGTAAGTGTGGCAAGGCTGATTGTGAAACAGCGTAATCCTGATTCGCTCTGAAACAGGTTTCTAGCTGAATGGCTGTATCATGATTCGAGTAAAATCGTGATTCCTTGAATAAGTCTGGCATCAGCTTAAGGCATGTGCCAGACTTGATTTGGATCGTGGAGACCTTGGGCTGTTTAACACTTGTCAGCCGCTTCACAGTCTGGTAGGCCTTCTTGCTGTTGTTCTTGTTCAGACTGTTCTCTATTTCCTGGCATTGATCTTCTACCCAGTTCTCCTTTGCTGTGCAAATTTCCCTCCAATTGTGGCCTGAAATATTTCTGCCACCTCCGGGTCTTGCAGTTTGTCCAGGTCGAACTTCAGTCTAGTGCACTTTGCTGTGTTTACTCTCTTCAAGTGGAGCCGGAAAGACATCATCACGAGATCGTAGTCACTTCCGATGTCTGCTTCTGGAAAAATGCGTGTCCTGCCAATGTTGATGCTTGATCTGAAGCGTTTCTTGACCATGATGTAGTCGATCTGGTTGTGATGCTCCCCTCCGGGACTGTGCCATGTCCATCGTCTGGATTTTTTGTGGAGACCAAGCGTGTTTGCCAGTATCAGATTGTTGTATCTGGCAAACTCCGAGAGTCTCCGGCCCCTGTCATTTGTCTCGTTGTTGCAGTGAGTTCCACATTGTTACGTTGAAACGCGAACGAAAGTATGTCGGAAACGCGCACGATAGATCTAATCGTTTCGTTTTGCAAAGTATTCAATAATGGAGTTTATTTACCTTTGATTTGAGTTTGCATTGTTGTTAGGAGAGGCTTTGTATAACGTTGATAATTTTTGTTGGTCGATATTGTTGTAGAATACTCTGGACCCGCCTGTTTACAATCGATCGAAGTTTCGGGATAAATATCGAAGTATGGCGGAAGGAGAAGAAATATGTATGACGTAAGTCAGTAATGACGAAGTTAGAAGCGATTGGTTAAATTGCGTCAAACGAGATTGATCCAGGTTATTCGGGAGTATCAAGAGACTATTTAAGTGCCGCGCTGTTTCAAAAAAGATAGTGTTGTTGTTGATAGCGATTTGGAAAGTAAATTTGAGAGTGGAAAGACGATTGAGCGATTGTATGCAGTTGTTGATGTGTGCTGAATAAAAGTGGAAAACTTAATACGTCGACTTTGTGACTTTTGTATGCTGTTTGGACGGGCTGCGTGGATAAACGAATCTGAGTTACACAACTATCAGGAATTCAAGCATCGGGGCTGAATCAGATACTGATAGAAAACACCAACATCGAACTGAGTGTAACATTTTGGGGGTCAAGCCGCGATTCACGCCATAGCCAAGGGTTCAACTGCTACAACAAGCGAGTCAACGTTACGAGAGGCAGTCATCGAGGGTAGCCGCCAACGAGTTGCGTCGAGAGGGGCCAACATACTGGGACTACATCACCGATAGGTTCGGGTTGACTGCAAGGGCGTGTAGTCGCTGAAGAGTTGCTTCGTGAGCGAACAACAGATCGGGACTACGTGGCTACCGTAAGACTGCGTCGAGGGACAGTCTCGGAGCTACATCGCCAGTGTTACAGCGAGCGTCGAGCGGACGTCGCGTCTACTTCAGCACAGGAGCGTGTACATCAACACCAGCGTGGTGCAGCGTCGCATACGACGAGGACAGCGGGGCCTGGGTCAGCGAAAGCGACTAGTGGCAAGCATCAGCGCTACTGCAGAAAGCGTGCTGTTCTAGAACAGTCTAGAAAGGTACAGCACAGTCAAGAACTTTCTAGAAAAAGAACTTTCCAGAAAAGCATCAAGATGGCTGACTTCTGGCAAAAAGGGGTTGAACTAAATCTAAAAGGCAAACAGCTGACGGAGTACGTCAAATGCCAGGAGAGAATATTGCGCGAAGAAAGAGAATTGGAAGAGAAGCGTCGAGAAGTAGAAGAACAACGTCGCCGAGAAGAAAGAGAAGAGCAGCGGCAGCGTGAAGAAAGAGAAGAGGAACGCAGGCGTGAAGAAAGGGAAGCTGAGCGTCAGTTCCAGTTAGAGATGGCGCGCATCCAACAACAGCAGCACGCGCCACACGTTATCAGCGACTTCAAAGCTCCAAAATTGCCAGCATTCGTCGACGAAAAGGACCAGATCGACAGCTATCTAGCGAGGTTTGAAAGGTTCGCCGAAAGCGCTAAATGGCAACGTCAAGACTGGGCGATCATACTCAGCGCACTACTGACGGGGAAGGCGCTCGATGTCTACAGTAGACTGTCGAATAATGACGCTAAAGACTACGACGTTTTGAAAGCGGCCCTATTGCAGTGCTACAACTTTACAGAAAAGGGCTACCGTCAACGCTTTCGTGAATGCCGGCCTTTGTCAGACGAGACACCAAAGCAATTTGTGGAGCGCCTGTCATCATACCTACACAAGTGGGTGGAATTATCAGGCAAAGGGAAGACTTACGAGAGTCTCCATGAGCTGATCGTGAGGGAACAATTACTCAACGCCTGCCCTAAGGACCTCGCGATCCACTTGGAAATACAAAAGTTGCAGACGCTAAAAGACGTTGTTGAGGCTGCTGAAAGATATCTCATCGCTCATGGGAAGACCCTGGGGCCACCCAGCGCAACGAAACATTTTCAGAAGACTGGAAACCATGGGAACCAGATCCAGGGAAGTCAGACGAGCCAGAGACAGACGGACTCCACGCCTCCTCCCAGGGAAGGGCATTCAAGAGGCTGTTTCACCTGCAACGCTACAGACCACAGGGCGGCTAATTGTCCTCAAAACAAAAGTAGCGGACAGCGGAGCAGTACGGACAATTCGACGGCGGGCAACCGGCAGAGGCGGTTCTCCAATCAACGGCAAACCAGTAGATCTGACCATCAAGTGTGCGGCGGGAGCGTCATTCTTCCGAGTGAGACCGAGCGCACAGCTACTCATGCGGACGTGCAAGAGTGTATAACTGACGGCCAGCTTCTCCTTGCCAACGGAAAATCCATCCCCGTCGTCGCCAGCGCAGCCATGACCGTCCAGAACATGCCAGTTTCCAAGGGACGCGTCGGAAATCATGAAGTGACTGTCTTAAGAGACTCAGGCTGCAGTGGGGTCATCGTCAAAGAAGACCTAATCGCTAAAGAACAGTTCACTGGCGATTCAAAATGGACACTTATGGCCGACAGCAAATGTGTGAGAGCGCCAGTTGCGAAGATTCATGTCAACACCCCTTTCTACATAGGCGAAGTCGAAGCGGTTTGCCTGAAGAAGCCGCTGTATGATTTGATGATCGGGAATATCGACGGCGCGAGACGACCCGACGACCCCGATCCAGAGTGGAGTCCTGCCTCAACCCAACACGTCGAAGTTGTGGAGGAGGATCCATTGCCGTTTCCCGATGGAGACCTTACAGAGCTGCTACGGGACAATGTGGTTACTCCGGCACAGCCCTGCCGACCAGAGATCGTCGGTGCTGTTACTACCAGGGCCCAGGCCAAGAGAGACAAGATGTCTACGCCACTGAAGGTCGCCGACAACTCCAAAGCTGCCATCGTGGACAGAGATAAGCTGATCCAGCTCCAGGAAGCTGATAGCACTTTAAACAAGTACAGGAACCGCCAAGACCACGTGACCAAAGGCAGTGGTACGGTCTATTTTGAGGTGAAGGCCAAGATCCTGTACCGAATCTTCCAGCACCCGAGGGTCAACGGAGGGAAACCACTACGTCAAGTCTTGGTACCGTTACCCCTAAGGCGCCAGGTGATGGAAGTAGCGCATGACTCAAACATGGGAGGTCACCTGGGTATCAAGAAGACGTCGGATAGAATCCAGGCGGTGTTCTACTGGCCAGGACTTCATGCGGACGTCAGCCGTTTCTGCCGATCATGTGACATTTGCCAGAAGACCATACCTCGAGGAAGGGTCCCGAAAGTGCCTATGCAGAGGATGCCTCTGATCGCCCGACCTTTCAAGAGGGTGGCCTTAGACTTAATCGGCGAAATAAGACCTCCGAGTGAAGAAGGTCATCGGTGGGTACTGACTTTAGTGGACTATGCAACTCGGTACCCAGAAGCAGTGCCACTGAAGAAGATTGACACTGAAACTGTAGGAGAGGCACTGGTGGACATGTTCAGTAGACTTGGAGTGCCTGAAGAGATCCTGACAGACCTCGGGACGCAGTTCGTCTCTGACTGCATGAAGGAGGTCAACAGACTGCTGAGCATCCGGCATTTGACTACGACACCCTACCATCCGATGTGCAACGGGCTTGTCGAGAAGTTCAATGCTACGCTGAAGTCCACCCTGAAGAAACTGTGCAGCGAGCAGCCCAGACAATGGCATCGCTACATCAACGCCTTACTTTTCGCCTACAGAGAAGTACCGCAGGAGTCCACCGGCTTCTCTCCGTTCGAGCTGCTGTACGGAAGAACCATCCGAGGGCCGATGCACATCCTGAAAGAACTGTGGACGAAGGAAGTGGACACCCCAGAGGTGAAGAACAGTTACCAGTACGTGTTTGATCTACGAGAGAAGCTGGAGCAGACTCTCGAGATAGCCATAGAAAACCTGAAGAAGTCCCAGGACTGTGGAAAGCACTACTATGACCGTAGGGCTGTGAACAGGAAGTTTAAACCTGGCAACAAAGTGCTGGTGCTGCTACCTACTGATCACAATAAGTTGCTGATGCAGTGGAAAGGCCCGTACGAAGTGGAGACCGTGGTGGGGATCAACGACTACAAGGTGAAGGTCGGCCAGCATTCCAAGATATACCACGCCAACCTCCTTAAGCTGTACGTGGAAAGGCCATCACAGATTGTGCATGCAGCAACACCAACTGAGATCGACAATAGCTTTGACAGCGAGGAACTGTTGGAACTGGGAGACTTCCACAGCAAAGAAGGCATCGATGATGTTAAGCTAGGACCAAGCTTGACGGAAGGTCAAAAGATGGAGCTCAAGGACCTTATGGGCGAGTTTCCCCACAACTTCAGCGATGTCCCTGGCTCTACAACTTTGGTCGAACACGAAGTCCACCTCACTTCAAATATACCCGTTCGATCCAAGCCCTTCCCGATCCCTTTCAAGGCCCGCGAATCCTTGAAGAAAGACATCGATGAGATGCTGAAGATGGGCATCATCAGGGAGTCCAGTTCCCCCTACGCGTCCCCTGTCGTGGTCGTGAAGAAGAAGGACGGGAGCAACAGAGTATGCATCGACTACAGGAAGGTCAATAAGATCACCATCTTCGACCCTGAGCCGATGCCTACCGCAGCAGACCTCTTCCGCCAACTATCGGGAAGTAAAATATTCTCAAAGATTGACATCAGCAAGGGTTATTGGCAAGTCCCCGTGCGTCAACAGGACATACCAAAGACTGCTTTCATAACTCCTGATGGAACGTACGAGTGCCTAAGGATGCCCTTTGGCATGGTCAACAGCGGAGCTACCCTAAAGAGAGGAATGAGGAAGATGCTTAATGGGATGGACAACGTCGTGTGTTACTGGGACGACCTGCTGGTCCACACTCGCACCTGGGAAGAGCATCTGCAGACCTTGAGGGAGCTGTTTCACCGTCTCGCAGAAGCCAACCTGACCGTGAGACCCAGCGAATGCATCCTGGGAGCTGACAACGTCGACTGCGTCGGACATCCGATGGAAGAAGGAGACAACGGAGGACGCACTGATTCCAGGGAAGCCCACGTGATCATCGTCTTTGACCCTGGGCCGATGACGACCGCAACTGACGCCTCGATTCCTTGCGAACGAAAGAACATTGACTGTGTGGACGAACTAAGAATATTGGTAATGACAGACTTGAAAATGAAAAACGTTGACTGGGTAAATGATCTGTGAACATTGACAGTATCCAGAAAGACTTGCAGATGAGAAACTTTGACTCTGTGTGAATGAACTGTGAACATTGACAATATCCAGGCAGATTTGAAGATGAAAACCATTGACTCTGTGTGAATGAACTGAGAACGTTGATAGTATTCAGAAAGTCTGAAATAAGTTTTAATTCTGAACTTTGTTTGTGCATTACGTTTCAACGTTGTTGAAAGAAATTGGGTAAATTTCTTCTTGAGTGGGGGGTTATGTTACGTTGAAACGCGAACGAAATATGTCGGAAACGCGCACGATAGATCTAATCGTTTCGTTTTGCAAAGTATTCAATAATGGAGTTTATTTACCTTTGATTTGAGTTTGCATTGTTGTTAGGAGAGGCTTTGTATAACGTTGATAATTTTTGTTGGTCGATATTGTTGTAGAATACTCTGGACCCGCCTGTTTACAATCGATCGAAGTTTCGGGATAAATATCGAAGTATGGCGGAAGGAGAAGAAATATGTATGACGTAAGTCAGTAATGACGAAGTTAAAAGCGATTGGTTAAATTGCGTCAAACGAGATTGATCCAGGTTATTCGGGAGTATCAAGAGACTATTTAAGTGCCGCGCTGTTTCAAAAAAGATAGTGTTGTTGTTGATAGCGATTTGGAAAGTAAATTTGAGAGTGGAAAGACGATTGAGCGATTGTATGCAGTTGTTGATGTGTGCTGAATAAAAGTGGAAAACTTCATACGTCGACTTTGTGACTTTTGTATGCTGTTTGGACGGGCTGCGTGGATAAACGAATCTGAGTTACACAACTATCAGGAATTCAAGCATCGGGGCTGAATCAGATACTGATAGAAAACACCAACATCGAACTGAGTGTAAACACACATGTGTCTCCCTAGTTCTGATGTGCATCTTGGCCAACATTGGCATTCCAGTCGCCTTGCACTATGAATATGCCCTTTTTTGGCACTTGGTCAAGGAGAGCCTGTAGATTTTCATAGAAATTCTCCACTTCGCTGCCGTCATGGTTTGATGTTGGGGCATAGGCTGGATGATGGTGATGTTGAAAGGGGCTGCTCTCAGACGGATGGTAATGAGTCTACTGGATAAATAAATAGCTACTACAGTTTTACCTTTTTTTGACAGCCCCACCCCCCTATTCTCTACTGATCCTGATGCACTCAACCCCCGTCACTCCTCTTGCTCACTCTTCTAGTAATCTTTTTTCCCCTCTCCATCCATCTTTCTTTCTTTTTGTAAAAATTTGTACCTTTTACTTTTAAGCAAAGAAGATGTTGTTGTTTGTAGATTATAGTCACACGACACTTTCGCATATAGGTGACTACTGGACCGATTTATACTGACACCAGCGGGCCAGTTGTTGGTAAAGGGGAAAATAATATGATCACACGTTGACCAATCCGGGATTCGAACCAGCGACCTTTCGGTTACTTGC
>CM072518.1:9256839-9298651 GCA_036898135.1 Oncomelania hupensis | reverse complement strand
CAAACTTGAACCAAATCCCTCCAATGGTTTGGGAGAAAAATAGGATTAGAATAAACAATAAACTATTATGTCACCATAATGACGTCACACGATGACGTCATTTAAGTCACTCGATTTGCAAAAGTGTGGTTTTAACGTTGGAGGAATAGGTAAAATCTAAGTACCTATATACCAAACTTGAACTAAATCCCTCGAGTAGTTTAAGACAAAATAGGATTAGGGAAAAAAAAAGAAAAAAAAATAATGTTAAAAAAAATAATAAAAAAAATTACGTCTCAAGATGACGTCACAAGATGACGTCACTCAATATACCATAGCTTCGTTTAAAGGTCAAGGCATCTGTACATCGAAAAAAAATTTTTCTTGTAGAAAATACCGTCGCGATGATAATGTCACTCGATTTGTTGCCAGTTTGGTTTTACCTTGGAGGCACATGTTAAATCTAAGTATGTACCAAACATCAGCTCTACAATTATCGAAGTCATCAAAAGACTGAATAACAAAGCTACCAGTGCAGTTCTCCACAACAGCGCCATCGGAAACTGGTTCAGAACAACAATCGGTGTGCGTCAAAGAGGCCTACTCTCTCCAACACTTTTACATCTTCTTAGAGCGCATCATGTCAGATGCCCTTGCAGACCACGAAGACACGGTCAGCATATGGGGTAGAGCAATCTCCAACCTCCGACTTGCGGATGACATTGATGGATTGGCTGGAGACGAACAAGAACTTAAACAGCTTGTACAGAGGCTTGACACCATCTCCAGAGCCTATGGAATGGAAGTCCAAGGTCAATCGCTCAACACAGCGCATAGCTTCAAATATTTAAGAGACATTGTATCAGACAATGGGTCCCGTCAGGAAGTCCTCTCCAGGATCGCACAAACAACAGCTGCCCTGACAAGGCATCTGTGGTGCCCCAATGACCTTTGAGTTACGGGATAGAATAGGATAGGATAGGATAGATAGGATAGGATAGATAGGATAGGATAGATAGGATAGGATAGATAGGATAGGATAGGATAGATAGGATAGGATAGATAGGATAGTACCAAACTTGAACCAAATCCCTCCAGTAGTCTGAAAGAAAACAGGATTATTTTTTTTAAACGCAACTATTACATAACATGATGACGTCACTCGATATGCATACTTTTATGTCATCTGGTAGGGTTCACTATTTGATAACTAAATACCAAGGTTCAAAGAAATCCGCCCAATATTTTCAGAGAAAAGTACGCAAAGGTCACCTCCAGACAGACGGACGGACGCCGGACGAACGGACAAAGCCAAAAATAATAGCTCCCGAACTGAGTTTAAAGCTTGGGAACTAATCATCTTTATTTCAAATCTGGATAAACCAATTTTGAACATTGTTAGCTTTCAGATAGTTCAAAGAGAAGACCATCATTTGAGGGTTGGAAGTTCAAAGAGAAGACCATCATTCGAGGGTCGCACTTCCAACTACTACTCACTCTATTTCGCAGATGAAAGGGAGGTGTCCGGATTCGCACGCGTCGACATACCACTGGCCATTTGAGTTCACGCGCAAGTTTACGCAGGCTGCACTCCCGTGCGCGTCGTTGGGCTCTCCAGGGAGCCATGGTGTGTAGTGCACTGTGCTCATGTCAGACGCCCATCGAAACACGCCCTCTTCCGCGATGTCGTACAGTCCTATCCACCCGTAAGAGACTGGAACATAGGGCCTTTATGATTAACCTACTTGGTTGGTGAGTCAATTTATTTAATACTGACTGCAGTTTACATGAATGACTATAATAAATAATAATAATAATGGGATTTATATTGCGCACATTTCCAACAAAGTTCGTGGCGCGAAGAAAAAGAGCTAAAAGAGCACACACAGCTCTAAAAGAGCACACACAGAACAAACGACAGTACATCAACTGGGACACACGTTAATAGTCTACAGAGCGCTCTTGGAAATGACTAATTCAGTAGGGAGTAACATTTGCGAAAAATGTGTCTTAAGCTGGGTCTTGAAGGCGGGGTGAGATGAGAGCGATCGGAGCTCGAGGGGAAGATTGTTCCATGCTGAAGGGCCGGAGTACGTGAAGGCTCTTTAATCCTATGAACCAAATGCAATTGTAATAATTATAAGGATTTGTCAAGACAATAATTATCGAGTTTGATTCTCTCAGCTTCGAGTTTAATATTAATTATTATTGTCATCGAGATTTTACAATATTATGTTATCGGTATCGCTGGCATGGAATATGTGCTACTCTCGAACGAAACATTGCATCGATTAAGCTGGACATTTGTCATATTCCACGCCAAAGATGCCCATAACATTAATGATGCCGATAACATTAATGTTATTGATTTCTATTTTATCCTATCCTATCCCGTAACTCGGAAATCGTTGGGGCACCACAAATGATCGTTTAACCAGCGTACTCCATCTTTCTCTGTCCTCAGCAACCCTCATGGCTTTGCTCAGTGTTAAGCCAGTCCATTCTCGAATGTTGTCCTCCCACCTCTTTTTCGGTCTCCCTCTTCTTCTACCTCCTTGCACTGTGCCTTGCAGGATGATCTTTGCAAGGCCTGATGATCTGGTGACGTGGCCATACCATCGGAGTTTACGTTTTTTCACCACTGTGAGCAGGTCATCGTGTTGTCCTATGGCTTGTGTGATGGTCTATCGTATTTCGTTGTTGGTGATGTGCTGGGTATAGGAAATGCCCAGAAGTCTTCTGTAGCACCTCATCTCCATGCTTTGTATTCTTCGTTGTAAATCTGCTGTGAGGGTCCATGTTTCGCAAGCGTACAGGAAGATGCAGATGACAAGGGAGCGCAGCAGCCTTATCTTGGAATGTAGACAGATGGTCTTGTCTTTCCAAATGGGCTTCAACCTTGCCAGGGCAGCAGTTGTTTGTGCAATCCTGGAGAGGACTTCCTGTCGGGACCCATTCTCTGATACAATGGCTCCTAAATATTTAAAGCTATGCACTGTGTTGAGGGATTGACCTTGGACTTTGATGACCGTGTTGATGCCATTGGTGTTGCTGGTCATCATTTTGGTCTTCTCTGCACTTAGTTCCATTTCATGGGTTCTGGAGGTGGTGTCAAACCTCTGTACCAATTGTTCAAGTTCTTCTTCCTCTCCAGTCAATTAATCGGTAATCCGCAAAACGAAGGTAAGAGATTGCTCTACCTCCTATGCTGACTGTGCCTTCGTGGTCTGCAAGGGCATCTGACATGATGCGCTCTAGGAAGATGTTGAAGAGTGTTGGAGAGAGTAGGCATCCTTGACGCACACCGATTGTTGTTCTGAACCAGTGTCCGATGGCGCTATTATGGAGGACTGCACTGGTAGCCTTGTCATAAAGCTTTTGATGACTTTAATAATTTGAGGGCTGATATTGTACATTCTCATGGTTGCCCACAGCGCTGCATGCCAGACTCGGTCAAACGCTTTCTTAAAGTCTACGAACGCATGATATAGATGTTGGTGCTGTAGTTATTTATCGCAGATTATTTTGAGGTTGAAAATGTGTTCAGTGGTTTCAACCTGTTGAGTATTATTTTCAGGAGGACCTTGCTGGGATGGCTGATGAGGCTGTAGGTGCGGTAATTTTCACACTCATGAAGATTACCTTTTTTTTTTTAAAAGTGATGACAAGCGACTGGGTCCATGATGTATGCCACTCCAACTCTGTCAGATCTTGTTACAGATAATGGTGATAATCGCTTCTCCTCCTCCTTGAAGCAGTTCCGCGGGTATGTTGTCCACTTCCGCTGACTTCCCCTTCTGCGGCGATTGCACTGCTGCCTTAACTTCTCGGAGAATTGGGAGGATTTCTTCTTCTTCTCTGTTCTCGGGCCATGCTAGATATGATTGGACTCCGTTTGGTGTGTGGTTGTAAAATTCAGAGCAGTACTCTATCCAAGACTTCTTGTTCTTCTGTTTGGCATATGCCAGACTACCCCTTGGGGTCATGAGCAATCTTGCCACTGTAGATTGTTCTAACCTATAAAGGGAAAATTGAAAGCCCCAGTTGAAAACCTGTCTTGCCTTTATAGGCATGACCGCTTCACTGCGGCAACAATACCCCCGTTGGAGTGCCGGGGGTTTCAGTATAAATAGTGTCCCCACTTTCTGGAAATTTAGTGCTTTAAATTCCCACTGTCGCTGTCTTCCTCATTTACTCTTTCCCATTCCTGCTCTGTCCTATCACTCTGCTATACTATCTTCTTCTTCGCTAGATCAATGACCTACCTTTTTTCTTGAAAACTCTTCCTGGACAAGACTCCTTGTTTGTGTATGAGGTCTGTTGGATCAGCTTGGGAGTGTTGGACGCTTTCTGCCGGGTGGTCACTAGGGCTACCTATGATGTTATTATTTAGCAATATAGGCATTTTCTATGTATATGTTTTGTTGATAATTTATAATGATGTTTGTATTCTATTTTGTTTTTGTAACCGGGGGTTCGAGTAGTTGGGGTAAAGCCTCGGCCGTCCCCTGCGTGGGATGTCTTTATTGTAAAGTGACTGGCCGGTGGAGGGCGTTCAATTTTCCCACTAGGGTTGTTTCAGCAGATCTTTTATGTGGATCGGGGGTTGTCCGGTCCTGATTTGGCTCGGAAGAGTCCGCTGAACCTAAAGCAACAATCAATCAATCAATCAATCAATATGCCAGACTTGCTTTGGATCGTGGAGACCTTGGGCTGATTAACACTTGTCAGCCGTTCACAGTCTGGTAGGCCTTCTTGCTGTTGTTCTTGTTCAGACTATTTCCTGGCATTGATCTTCTATCCAGTTCTCCTTTGCTGTGCGCATGCCTGTTCGGATGTCATTGCTGATTTTTCGGTAGGCATCAGCTCCCTGTGAGGCAGGTTCATGCGCACTTTCTGTTACAACATTATATATTATATACCGCTTTACCACTTCAACTATGGATGGCGGAAAGCGTCAAACGCGCGTGCATTTGTACGCGCAAAATGCTTCGCAAATGCACGCCCATCTAGTAGCTGAATGGTCGAAAATTTACACGCCAAATTGCGCAAGCGCAAATGCACACGCATTACATTACATTACATTATTATTGCTTTAGGTCCAGCGGACTCTTCCGAGCCAAATCAGGACCGGACAACCCCTGATCCGCATAAAAGATCTGCTGAAACAACCCTAGTGGTAAAACCGAAAGCTCTCCACCAGCCATTCATTTTACAATAAAAACATCCCACGCAGGGGACGGCTGAGGCTTCACCCCAACTTATCGAACCCCCGTTTACAAAAACAAAATAGAATACAAACATCATTATAAATTATCAACAAAACACATACATATAAAATGCCTACATTGCTAAATAATAACATCATAGGAAGCCCTAGTGACCACCTGGCAGAAAGCGTCCAATATTCCCAAGCTGATCCAACAGACCTCATACACAAACAAGGAGTCTTGTCCCGGAAGAGTTTTCAAGAAAAAAGGTAGGAGACTGGTCTAGCGAAGAAGACGATAGTATAGCAGGTTGATAGAAAACAGCAGGAATGAGAAAGAGCAAATGAGAAAGACAGCGACAGTGGGAATTTAAAGCACTAAATTTCCAGAAAGTGGGGATACTATTTATACTGAAACCCCCGGCACCCCAACGGGGAATGCACACGCAATTGCTGTCACAAGAGGCTAGTTTGGACACTGCAGTAAGTTTTCACAGCTACCCTACCTTTTCATAATTGCTAATAAAAACAGTTGCTGACACTATCTGTAAACTTGTTCTTTTGCACACAAACTACAGAATAGTAAATATAAATTATTATAAAATTTAATCTGGGGGTTTGAGGCAGGGGAGTGTTTTGGTGGTGAGGGTTCCATTGTAAACTATTTGTCAATTTATATTAAATTATTTTAGTATATGGAACATATTTCTGGATTGTGCGCAGTTTGGCGTGTAAGTTTTCGACCAATCAGGTGCTAGATGGGCGTGCAATTGCATGCGCATTTGACGCTTTCTGCGTTCTATACTCAACAGCTGCTCCAAGAGGTTGTCCGAAACCAGATCTAAATTAATCCGTCCGAGGGTCCAACTTGCTCCATCATGTGTAGCGTTTAACGGCCCAGACTACAGCACAATCCTGGGCCACCGGTACGTTTCTGGCACTCGCCTGTCTAGAACATGAGCCTGAGGATCTTTAAAGGCCCGTTACTTTCTGAAAGATCTGAAAACGACGATACGTCGACTTTAAGCTATTGTAATACTTTTGTAAAATGACTTTGTCTCCAAAGGTTATTTATTATCTTCTCGTTATTCTATGTCGCTTGCTGTCGCATTTTTTTAATCGGTTAAAACATTAATTATCATTGCTTCCTTACCTCCATGGGAATGGTACATTCCGGTGACAAAACTATTTTCTACTGCACTTCTTGGTTCCACCAAGTTTCCCTTCATGATCTTACAGGCAGCCTAAAATGGCAGGGAAAAAAATCTTACTGCAGGAAGAACGAGAGGCGCAAGACAAGAAGGACAACAATAACATAGTATGATAATATTATATTTTTACAATTTATTTATTTATTATTATTATTATTATTATTATTATTATTATTATTATTATTATTATTATTATTATTATTATTATTATTATTATTATTATTATTTTTATTATTATTATTATTATTATTATTATTATTATTATTATTATTATTATTGACTCGCATGCCTACAGCAATTTAAGTGTATCACTCCAAAATCTAAGATGTCCAGATTTTTTGCAAAAAAATGTCTGTCTGTCCCGCCCGTCCTTCAGTGTAAACCATGCAAGCAGATTAATGGGAAAACATATTAAGGACACATGTAACATTACTAAAATGACAAAAACAAACATGCACATCCAATACATTATATAAACCTAAATCAAAGTGTGTCTAGACATTATTTGGAAATGTTAAAAAAATCCGAATCTGAGTAATGAAATTACCAACTGAAAACTCACCTCAGCATCGAACCAGTTGTAGGGCTCATGGACGAAAAGGTAACACTTATCACCGTGCGGCGACCACCCATCATGACACGCTGCGCTTGTCACTTTAGCATATTTCATCATCATCATCATCATCATCATCATCATCATCATCATCATCATCATCATCATCATCATCATCATCATCATTAACATTATAAAACTACAAGGGCAAAGCCCATATGACTCAAATGCTTTTTATGGAACTTGCAATATTCTACATGAAAACAAAGAACGTACAGCTTCACAAAGAAGGATCATAACGCCACACCGCTATATAAAAAGTGATGACAGATGCGTTTGGCGCGCTCCAAGCGGATGGTCTGAACGCTCGTTGCAAGGGACGTAATCCTCTGCTTAGCAATACGTAAACAAACCTTGCCGCAGGACTTTTTTTGAACCCTAAACATTATCCTTTTGTAGTAAAACGAACTCAAAAATGTTTTATTTATACAAGTAAATACTTTTTTTAAAATTCACATTAATTACCAAAGCTGTTCGATTCATGATTTTATGCAGACCTATCACACAGTAACTGACCAGCAAAAAAGTGTGACATTAAAAACAAACACGGTGCTTGCCTTTATTATAGATTCATTAGTGCGCAAGCTTGGCAACAAACCTGTTAATTAATGCAATTATTCAGTATTACTGAATTGCTCTTGTTGTGCAGTTATTGCCTTGTTTTCTCCTTTATATGAAAGTGTGAATCTGCCTATTAATTGAGTGCATGACTGCGTGTGTATTAATTTGTGCTATAGGCCTACACATGCAACAGGGTTTTTTTCTTCTGAGAAAGCTCGAGTGCATTTATAACTTTTGTCTGAACTTGTTATGAAATAACTTCATAATGCATTCCTGTGTAGCCTACTCAGGCCTGTATGTGTGCAACTGTATAATAGGCATATTTGCCGAGAAAAAGAAATCGGTGACCATACATATAATAAGACATGGAAAAGAAATCAGTGACCAGACAGTTAAGAAGACGGACAAGCAAGTGAAAATGAACAAAAACAGTGCATTACTGAACTTGCATGTCATTTAATTGTATTACAATACAACATGCAACAAATTGAAACATATCCATGTAAAGTGCCAAAGCACAAAAACATGCCCAAAGTTAATTGATAAGAATTTAGAGAAGCAATATGAATTATTAGGAAATCTACACACACACACTTGATTCTGAAGAAACATTTTGATTTTAATAATTCACTTCACTTGTAAGATTCCTACAAACTTGATATTAGTTTGTAAACTGTTTTTAATGTTTCAATTTCACATATACACGCATTCATCAAAAGGCCTTTCTTATAGAATTACTCAAGTTAAGACAGGGAGATAAACTAGAAACACTGAAGACGTAAAATACACAACAGTTGGAACGCAACACCAATTTACGTTTTGCTAATTTTATGGTTCTCTTCTTCCTCACATAAGATAATAGAATAATAATTAAAACGGAATTCAAAAAAACTATATTCAAGAAAACTATTAGTCTTATAGTAATAAAATAATAAGTAGCTGAACTTTAATATGAATTTATCTCTCTCTGAAACAACCCCGTTCCGGTCTGACAGACAATTACGTTTATGAAAATATGAAAACATTGTTACAAACTTAGTTTCAATATTATATTTTGAACAAGTAAATCATAAAAATATAAATATTCAAATTACCGTGTCTGTCATGAAGAGAATCCAGAATCACCACAGTGAAAAATAGAAATAGCATACACCACAATATTTTCGAGTCGCAAAGAATAGCATTCACTCTTTTTTTTTCACAGTCTATCTTTCATTCCAATTTTTCAATCCTAGCCCTACTTCATCCGTCCAGTCACAGACACTCTCAGATGCATACGTGAACAGCCTTTTGTTCTCCAGTCTTTTTAGAGGCGAGTTGTTGTTGTTTTATTCCATTTAAAGTGCAGGAGGCTTGCGCCTATTTACACTAAACGCTAACAGCAGGATATGACAACACAATTGTGACTATAAAATAACAATACAAGCACAATAATATGCACATACAACTGCATTCAACTCATTTTTCACGCCATGTACACAGTGTCAGCTTTATATCGCTCTTTGTAAAATTAAATATATGTACACACAGTTACTAATTAATAAAATTCCTGCGAGTCTCATCACCAAAATATTAATGAACTAGGAAATATAGTACCCACGCAAAGCGAATACATATGCCACGGGCCTATGTCAATATCCTTCGCTCGTGTCCTAACTCTATAAACATGTGATGTATACACAAATGTAAATATTTATCAAGTCACTTCGTGACACATATGACCCCGCGTCCACTGTGTGAAAAACAATAATACACACAAATATTAATTTTGTCCTCTACAAGCTGCAGTGAGTGCTATATTTGGGTCTTTTCGCATGCTTGCAACCTCCTGCAGCTTCACACATGCTGTCCGCCATGGTATCAACACTAGCCGGCTAGCAAAGCTTCAGACCTCCCGCTTGGGGGCGCTGGGTGCTTTCGATTTTGCACACTTTTGAGTTATGCACCTTCTTTGTGAAGCTGTACGTTCTTTGATGAAAATGAGTTGATCCATGGAACTTTCAATATGTGCCCAGAAAAAAAGGAAACAAAGCGGTGGTTTTTAAATGCAAAGTAATGCTGACTGTGATCTTGCGATGATCTTAACCTTGACCTTGAGTGTCCATTTGGACCCAGAAGTCATGTGTGATCAAATAAACGAGAGCAAAATTTTATTATGCCAAAGAAACAGTGACCTTTTGATGACTTTGACCTTCAATGACCGTGATATTGGGATGACTTTATCTTCACATGACCTCTTAAGCTCATTTATGATCAAATAACCCAATGTTATGCATACTATCGGTCAAAGACAATTTCATTAACGTTTATGTAAGGTCTAAAATTACATTGACCTTCAAGATAAAAACAGAAACTCAAGTGATCTTTACATTGTATCAAGGTTGATGAAATTTGCATGGCGCGTGTGGCTCATTGGTATATATCGTGCATCAAAGAATCATAATATCAATAACTTAGGCGGGAAAATAATATTTTGTAAAAAAAATTGTCATTTTTAATAACATTTGTTGGCCCTGATACCTTGACGTAAAAATACTCAATCACTGATCATGTGTGAGGTCTCATGTGATAAATGGAATAAGTTCCGAGAAATTAAGCCACTTGCAGGTTTTTGCACAGATGGTCGACGAACAACGGACGGACGGACAACAACAACAAAATTGTAAATATAATTTCTGGACTATATAGGTCTCATCTGGCACAGATGTTTTAAAAATCTTGGAAATAAATATTTGGGGATGAAATCATAGACTCACATTGCTGCACCATGTGAGACAATAAAGTGAACAATAAAAAAATCTTACAAACAGCAGAGGCCGCTATCAGAAAGAGAAAAACAGCTCTCCTTGTTGTTGACTCCATGGCTTTTGTGCATATGTGGACTATTATCTTATGCATTGTTCATATTTTTAACTTATATAGCTGCTCTGTACCGCACTTCACCCCACCCCACCTTCCTCCCCATACCCTCACTCATTCCCACATGCACAACCACCACCTAATCCATCGGTGTTTGATCATTTCATTATATGCCTTTTTGTGTGTAGGTCTATTATGTTCATTCTTATCTCATGCATGGTTTTAAATAATAGCTGCTTTTATCTCTTATTGCGAGTATGCATGTCCTTTTTTTTGTTCGAATCCAGTTTTAATATTCGGGTCATGTTTATTTCTCTCTCTCTCTCTCTCTCTCTCTCTCTCTCTCTCTCTCTCTCTCTCTCTCTCTCTCTCTCTCTCCCTCTCTCTTTCTCTCTCTCTCACACACACACACACATGCACAGCCGAGGTTACACAGTATTATCATAACTTTCCCGAAACGCCACATACGTTGTGCTGACAATGGGTCATATTTCGTCCCCACTTTTAAGTACTTCGAAGTGTTCGAACCCTAACCCAGCCCTAACCCTAACGGTTCATCAAATTGTTCTGACGTCAGAACAAGTAGGCATGTCAATACAAGTTATGTAGATGCTCACTGATTTATCCAGATAACCCTGTGTAAGTGTGCCCACCCCATCCCCCTCCCCCCACACACACCCACACAAACAAAAGGTGGGAAAAAGGTACATCAGTGTGTGTGTGTGAAGGAGGGTTAGAAAGAACAACTACTTCTAAAACTACTACAACTACTATTACTACTAGATCTACTTTTATTACTATTACTAACGCTGACAACGTCTATTTTTCCCGCTCTGTCTGCAGATTTGACACTTTTAGTCATACCCCTTGAAACATTGTTTTTGTATCCTTGATAATCTGTTTCACATCCTATCTTACTGACCCATTTCAGGCTGCTCATGTGCCTGGGCCGATCTGGATACTTTTTGGCAGCATAAAGCCGAGTCACAACACAGCCCAATAAACTTTTTTGTTTTCTTCTTTTCGGCGAAGTGTGGTATTGCCACATCAACAGAGCATCAGGCCTTGCAAAGATCATCCTGCACGGCACGGTGCAAGGAGGCAGAAGAAGAGGGAGACAGGAAAAAGGTGGGAAGAAATGTATAAATGGTTTCCAAGGTAACAGGAAAACTGATGTCCTTAAAATTTAATTTTATTACGTGTTCCTTATACTGCGCCACTCTGTCTAGATGTGCCTTAGAAGTTATAGGAAATAATTTAGCCAATACACACCACTTAAAACATATGTTGTCTATGTTTTTAATATTTAATACAGCCTTCTTGTCTGAACTTTTTTTTTAGAGGGATCTAAGACTTCCCTTGAATCGGTTTGTACTTTGTAATATGTAGTTCTAGAGATTCTAAAGTTGCTTCTGTCCATCCAGAACCTTTGAGCTGGGCTCGTTCTATACTGTCTTGAAACTTCTGAATTAAAATAACATTATAAGAATTGTTTAAATCTGCCATTTTTAACACTTCAATTTGAGACTCCTCACAGTCAAAGATTTGTCAGAATTTTCTGGTTTAACAAACGTCACCTGAGCTCGTATGCGGATTTTCACACTAAAAAAAAAATGCTAGCTTAAAATTTAGATTGACCCTGCAGTAACAGCACGTCAAGCTCCTTCAGTGATGTTTCTTTTTCTTGGACACCCTTTCGGATGGCATTAGACTCTGCCAATAGTCCCAGGCAGCCATGTTTCTCTATATCCAGAGCTTTTTTTGTCTGCAGACTTGCACATTGAGTCGATGTCAGACTGAAGTCTGTGAAGTTTGGCCCTCAGAAATTTTAATTATTATTGACTTGTGGTATGCCCATATTAATATTATGTGATGATGAATAAGAATTACCTACCTTTGTTATTATTTTTCTTCCATTTAAGAAATCTTTAATATACTTAACACTTTTTTCCCCGGCTCTAACGATTGGATTGAACAAACACAAATATGGAATTGTTGTAAATAAATACTTTACTTTGCTTTGACAGTTTCCCCAAACTTTCAAAGACCCAAGTCAGTTTTTAAAGACTTATAAAGACTTGAAAAGGCAATTAATGCAATTTTTCTTAAATATTCAAAGACCTTTAAAAACCGTGCGAACCCTGTAGGTAGATATTACTGTTTTTTTTTCAACTCTTCTTGTCTTCTTTAATACTCACCTCCGTCTTTATAAAGACTCGACACAACCGACTGTCCGGGAAAGGTATTTTTCAGCTGCCCATTCAGTCGGCGTCAATGATCTTCGCTTAGCTTAAAACTGCCCGGGTACTGGACAGATGGTGGCAGAGGGCCGCTATAGAAGCAAAGCAGGGATGACTGCTAACTTTTAGTTTCCACTTGTTTTCGTTTACTTTATGTGACCGCCAAGCAAAAGTGTTTGAATGTGCAATGTAATGTAGCCGAGAGGAGCATTTGACTCCCGTCTTTCAGCTACCACCTTGAGAACACAGCCCGACCCCGAGCTGTTCATTTTTATTTATCCCTCTTAAGAGGGACATAAAAATATTTGCCCTGCAAGGCGGTGAAGCGTGGTTGGTAGTAAACCGGGTTAGCGGCTACTAGTGCCACGACACTCTTTTGCAAAGTCGCTGCCACCGACTTGGATAAAATGCCTAACGACAATGTAGTCCCGTTCACCACCAAAAGAAGAAGACGAATGATTAGCCGGGGAGAACAAATGTCGTGTCGCCTTGGGCTTTGATGTCCATGTTGATGCCATTGGTGTTGTTGGTCATCATTTTGGTCTTCTCTGCACTTATTTCCCTTCCATAGGCTCTGGAGGTGGTGTCAGGCCTCTGTACCAGCTGTTCAAGTTCTTGTTCCTCTCCAGCCAATCCATCAAAGTCATCCGCAAAACGAAGGTTGGAGATAGCTCTACCCCCTACGCTTACTGTGCCTTCGTGATCTGCAAGGGCCTCTGACATGATGCACTCTAGGAAGAGGTTGAAGAGTGTTGGAGAGAGTAGGCATCCTTGACACACACCGATTGTTGTTCTGAACCAGTTTCCGATGGCGCTGTTGTGGAGGACTGCACTGGTAGCCTTGTCATACACACTTTTGATGACTTCAATAACTTTAGGGCTGATGTTGTGCACTCTCATGGTTGCCCACAGAGCTGCATGCCACACTCGATCAAACGCTTTCTTAAACAAATAATATTATATGTTTTTGTTGCTGTAGGTATTTCTCGCAGATTATTCTGAGGTTGAAAATCTGTTCAGTGGTACTTCGCCCTGTCCTGAATCCTGCTTGTTCTTCAGCTAGGATTTGTTCAGCTTTGGGTTTCAACCTGTTGAGTATTATTTTCAGGAGGACCTTGCTGGGATGGCTGATGAGGCTGATGGTGCGGTAATTTTCACACTCCTGAAGGTTACATTTTTTTGGAAGAGTGATGACAAGCGACTGGGTCCATAGTGTAGGCCACTCCCCACTCTGTCAGATCTTGTTACAGATAATGGTGGGGGCGTCAATCATCGCTTCTCCTCCTGCTTGAAGCAGTTCCGCAGGTATGTTGCCCACTCCCGCTGACTTCCCTTTCTTCAGCGACTGCACTGCTGCCTCAACTTCTCGGAGAATTGGGAGGATTCCTTCGTCTTCCCTGTTCTCTGGAAATTCTAGGACTGATGGGTCTCCCTTTGGTGTGTGGTTGTAAAGGTCAGAGCAGTACTCTGTCCATCTATCCAAGATTTCTTGTTCTTCTGTAAAGGCTATGCCAGACTAGAAACAGAATCACTGATTCGCCGCAATTCAAATAAAAAATCACGATGATTCTCCCTGCATCAAGTGTGTCATAACGCGAAACACGAGTCACAAGAATCAGCTTCAGCAGTGATTCGTACTGATTCACAGATTTAGAACGTGCTCTAAAGTCGGGAATCATGATTCGCCATTCATTCCGTGTCAGCCAATGGGAAGCAAGAGCTAGATCAGGTGATTAGTAGGGGGAGAGGAGGGGAACAACACTCGCAACCAATATGGCGGCAACGTCGGCAACTGGAGCTCTTCCTCCTCCAATTCATTCAAACGTCCATGGTAGTACTATGCCCCATAAATATTTCTTCTTTCGATCCACGGTTTTACCCACCATTTTCGTTTTCGTTTTTCTCTTGAAGTAGAACAGACGCTGCAGCACAAACTAAAATTGATTCTTCGTCACTGCTAGAATCCATCTCGATGCGCGCCAGGAATGGCAACTCTTGCACACTTTCTCTGACTCATGGTTTTCTGTGAGTCTGTGTAAGTGTGGCAAGGCTGATTGTGAAACAGCGTAATCCTGATTCGCTCTGAAACAGGTTTCTAGCTGAATGGCTGTATCATGATTCGAGTAAAATCGTGATTCCTTGAATAAGTCTGGCATCAGCTTAAGGCATGTGCCAGACTTGATTTGGATCGTGGAGACCTTGGGCTGTTTAACACTTGTCAGCCGCTTCACAGTCTGGTAGGCCTTCTTGCTGTTGTTCTTGTTCAGACTGTTCTCTATTTCCTGGCATTGATCTTCTACCCAGTTCTCCTTTGCTGTGCAAATTTCCCTCCAATTGTGGCCTGAAATATTTCTGCCACCTCCGGGTCTTGCAGTTTGTCCAGGTCGAACTTCAGTCTAGTGCACTTTGCTGTGTTTACTCTCTTCAAGTGGAGCCGGAAAGACATCATCACGAGATCGTAGTCACTTCCGATGTCTGCTTCTGGAAAAATGCGTGTCCTGCCAATGTTGATGCTTGATCTGAAGCGTTTCTTGACCATGATGTAGTCGATCTGGTTGTGATGCTCCCCTCCGGGACTGTGCCATGTCCATCGTCTGGATTTTTTGTGGAGACCAAGCGTGTTTGCCAGTATCAGATTGTTGTATCTGGCAAACTCCGAGAGTCTCCGGCCCCTGTCATTTGTCTCGTTGTTGCAGTGAGTTCCACATTGTTACGTTGAAACGCGAACGAAAGTATGTCGGAAACGCGCACGATAGATCTAATCGTTTCGTTTTGCAAAGTATTCAATAATGGAGTTTATTTACCTTTGATTTGAGTTTGCATTGTTGTTAGGAGAGGCTTTGTATAACGTTGATAATTTTTGTTGGTCGATATTGTTGTAGAATACTCTGGACCCGCCTGTTTACAATCGATCGAAGTTTCGGGATAAATATCGAAGTATGGCGGAAGGAGAAGAAATATGTATGACGTAAGTCAGTAATGACGAAGTTAGAAGCGATTGGTTAAATTGCGTCAAACGAGATTGATCCAGGTTATTCGGGAGTATCAAGAGACTATTTAAGTGCCGCGCTGTTTCAAAAAAGATAGTGTTGTTGTTGATAGCGATTTGGAAAGTAAATTTGAGAGTGGAAAGACGATTGAGCGATTGTATGCAGTTGTTGATGTGTGCTGAATAAAAGTGGAAAACTTAATACGTCGACTTTGTGACTTTTGTATGCTGTTTGGACGGGCTGCGTGGATAAACGAATCTGAGTTACACAACTATCAGGAATTCAAGCATCGGGGCTGAATCAGATACTGATAGAAAACACCAACATCGAACTGAGTGTAACATTTTGGGGGTCAAGCCGCGATTCACGCCATAGCCAAGGGTTCAACTGCTACAACAAGCGAGTCAACGTTACGAGAGGCAGTCATCGAGGGTAGCCGCCAACGAGTTGCGTCGAGAGGGGCCAACATACTGGGACTACATCACCGATAGGTTCGGGTTGACTGCAAGGGCGTGTAGTCGCTGAAGAGTTGCTTCGTGAGCGAACAACAGATCGGGACTACGTGGCTACCGTAAGACTGCGTCGAGGGACAGTCTCGGAGCTACATCGCCAGTGTTACAGCGAGCGTCGAGCGGACGTCGCGTCTACTTCAGCACAGGAGCGTGTACATCAACACCAGCGTGGTGCAGCGTCGCATACGACGAGGACAGCGGGGCCTGGGTCAGCGAAAGCGACTAGTGGCAAGCATCAGCGCTACTGCAGAAAGCGTGCTGTTCTAGAACAGTCTAGAAAGGTACAGCACAGTCAAGAACTTTCTAGAAAAAGAACTTTCCAGAAAAGCATCAAGATGGCTGACTTCTGGCAAAAAGGGGTTGAACTAAATCTAAAAGGCAAACAGCTGACGGAGTACGTCAAATGCCAGGAGAGAATATTGCGCGAAGAAAGAGAATTGGAAGAGAAGCGTCGAGAAGTAGAAGAACAACGTCGCCGAGAAGAAAGAGAAGAGCAGCGGCAGCGTGAAGAAAGAGAAGAGGAACGCAGGCGTGAAGAAAGGGAAGCTGAGCGTCAGTTCCAGTTAGAGATGGCGCGCATCCAACAACAGCAGCACGCGCCACACGTTATCAGCGACTTCAAAGCTCCAAAATTGCCAGCATTCGTCGACGAAAAGGACCAGATCGACAGCTATCTAGCGAGGTTTGAAAGGTTCGCCGAAAGCGCTAAATGGCAACGTCAAGACTGGGCGATCATACTCAGCGCACTACTGACGGGGAAGGCGCTCGATGTCTACAGTAGACTGTCGAATAATGACGCTAAAGACTACGACGTTTTGAAAGCGGCCCTATTGCAGTGCTACAACTTTACAGAAAAGGGCTACCGTCAACGCTTTCGTGAATGCCGGCCTTTGTCAGACGAGACACCAAAGCAATTTGTGGAGCGCCTGTCATCATACCTACACAAGTGGGTGGAATTATCAGGCAAAGGGAAGACTTACGAGAGTCTCCATGAGCTGATCGTGAGGGAACAATTACTCAACGCCTGCCCTAAGGACCTCGCGATCCACTTGGAAATACAAAAGTTGCAGACGCTAAAAGACGTTGTTGAGGCTGCTGAAAGATATCTCATCGCTCATGGGAAGACCCTGGGGCCACCCAGCGCAACGAAACATTTTCAGAAGACTGGAAACCATGGGAACCAGATCCAGGGAAGTCAGACGAGCCAGAGACAGACGGACTCCACGCCTCCTCCCAGGGAAGGGCATTCAAGAGGCTGTTTCACCTGCAACGCTACAGACCACAGGGCGGCTAATTGTCCTCAAAACAAAAGTAGCGGACAGCGGAGCAGTACGGACAATTCGACGGCGGGCAACCGGCAGAGGCGGTTCTCCAATCAACGGCAAACCAGTAGATCTGACCATCAAGTGTGCGGCGGGAGCGTCATTCTTCCGAGTGAGACCGAGCGCACAGCTACTCATGCGGACGTGCAAGAGTGTATAACTGACGGCCAGCTTCTCCTTGCCAACGGAAAATCCATCCCCGTCGTCGCCAGCGCAGCCATGACCGTCCAGAACATGCCAGTTTCCAAGGGACGCGTCGGAAATCATGAAGTGACTGTCTTAAGAGACTCAGGCTGCAGTGGGGTCATCGTCAAAGAAGACCTAATCGCTAAAGAACAGTTCACTGGCGATTCAAAATGGACACTTATGGCCGACAGCAAATGTGTGAGAGCGCCAGTTGCGAAGATTCATGTCAACACCCCTTTCTACATAGGCGAAGTCGAAGCGGTTTGCCTGAAGAAGCCGCTGTATGATTTGATGATCGGGAATATCGACGGCGCGAGACGACCCGACGACCCCGATCCAGAGTGGAGTCCTGCCTCAACCCAACACGTCGAAGTTGTGGAGGAGGATCCATTGCCGTTTCCCGATGGAGACCTTACAGAGCTGCTACGGGACAATGTGGTTACTCCGGCACAGCCCTGCCGACCAGAGATCGTCGGTGCTGTTACTACCAGGGCCCAGGCCAAGAGAGACAAGATGTCTACGCCACTGAAGGTCGCCGACAACTCCAAAGCTGCCATCGTGGACAGAGATAAGCTGATCCAGCTCCAGGAAGCTGATAGCACTTTAAACAAGTACAGGAACCGCCAAGACCACGTGACCAAAGGCAGTGGTACGGTCTATTTTGAGGTGAAGGCCAAGATCCTGTACCGAATCTTCCAGCACCCGAGGGTCAACGGAGGGAAACCACTACGTCAAGTCTTGGTACCGTTACCCCTAAGGCGCCAGGTGATGGAAGTAGCGCATGACTCAAACATGGGAGGTCACCTGGGTATCAAGAAGACGTCGGATAGAATCCAGGCGGTGTTCTACTGGCCAGGACTTCATGCGGACGTCAGCCGTTTCTGCCGATCATGTGACATTTGCCAGAAGACCATACCTCGAGGAAGGGTCCCGAAAGTGCCTATGCAGAGGATGCCTCTGATCGCCCGACCTTTCAAGAGGGTGGCCTTAGACTTAATCGGCGAAATAAGACCTCCGAGTGAAGAAGGTCATCGGTGGGTACTGACTTTAGTGGACTATGCAACTCGGTACCCAGAAGCAGTGCCACTGAAGAAGATTGACACTGAAACTGTAGGAGAGGCACTGGTGGACATGTTCAGTAGACTTGGAGTGCCTGAAGAGATCCTGACAGACCTCGGGACGCAGTTCGTCTCTGACTGCATGAAGGAGGTCAACAGACTGCTGAGCATCCGGCATTTGACTACGACACCCTACCATCCGATGTGCAACGGGCTTGTCGAGAAGTTCAATGCTACGCTGAAGTCCACCCTGAAGAAACTGTGCAGCGAGCAGCCCAGACAATGGCATCGCTACATCAACGCCTTACTTTTCGCCTACAGAGAAGTACCGCAGGAGTCCACCGGCTTCTCTCCGTTCGAGCTGCTGTACGGAAGAACCATCCGAGGGCCGATGCACATCCTGAAAGAACTGTGGACGAAGGAAGTGGACACCCCAGAGGTGAAGAACAGTTACCAGTACGTGTTTGATCTACGAGAGAAGCTGGAGCAGACTCTCGAGATAGCCATAGAAAACCTGAAGAAGTCCCAGGACTGTGGAAAGCACTACTATGACCGTAGGGCTGTGAACAGGAAGTTTAAACCTGGCAACAAAGTGCTGGTGCTGCTACCTACTGATCACAATAAGTTGCTGATGCAGTGGAAAGGCCCGTACGAAGTGGAGACCGTGGTGGGGATCAACGACTACAAGGTGAAGGTCGGCCAGCATTCCAAGATATACCACGCCAACCTCCTTAAGCTGTACGTGGAAAGGCCATCACAGATTGTGCATGCAGCAACACCAACTGAGATCGACAATAGCTTTGACAGCGAGGAACTGTTGGAACTGGGAGACTTCCACAGCAAAGAAGGCATCGATGATGTTAAGCTAGGACCAAGCTTGACGGAAGGTCAAAAGATGGAGCTCAAGGACCTTATGGGCGAGTTTCCCCACAACTTCAGCGATGTCCCTGGCTCTACAACTTTGGTCGAACACGAAGTCCACCTCACTTCAAATATACCCGTTCGATCCAAGCCCTTCCCGATCCCTTTCAAGGCCCGCGAATCCTTGAAGAAAGACATCGATGAGATGCTGAAGATGGGCATCATCAGGGAGTCCAGTTCCCCCTACGCGTCCCCTGTCGTGGTCGTGAAGAAGAAGGACGGGAGCAACAGAGTATGCATCGACTACAGGAAGGTCAATAAGATCACCATCTTCGACCCTGAGCCGATGCCTACCGCAGCAGACCTCTTCCGCCAACTATCGGGAAGTAAAATATTCTCAAAGATTGACATCAGCAAGGGTTATTGGCAAGTCCCCGTGCGTCAACAGGACATACCAAAGACTGCTTTCATAACTCCTGATGGAACGTACGAGTGCCTAAGGATGCCCTTTGGCATGGTCAACAGCGGAGCTACCCTAAAGAGAGGAATGAGGAAGATGCTTAATGGGATGGACAACGTCGTGTGTTACTGGGACGACCTGCTGGTCCACACTCGCACCTGGGAAGAGCATCTGCAGACCTTGAGGGAGCTGTTTCACCGTCTCGCAGAAGCCAACCTGACCGTGAGACCCAGCGAATGCATCCTGGGAGCTGACAACGTCGACTGCGTCGGACATCCGATGGAAGAAGGAGACAACGGAGGACGCACTGATTCCAGGGAAGCCCACGTGATCATCGTCTTTGACCCTGGGCCGATGACGACCGCAACTGACGCCTCGATTCCTTGCGAACGAAAGAACATTGACTGTGTGGACGAACTAAGAATATTGGTAATGACAGACTTGAAAATGAAAAACGTTGACTGGGTAAATGATCTGTGAACATTGACAGTATCCAGAAAGACTTGCAGATGAGAAACTTTGACTCTGTGTGAATGAACTGTGAACATTGACAATATCCAGGCAGATTTGAAGATGAAAACCATTGACTCTGTGTGAATGAACTGAGAACGTTGATAGTATTCAGAAAGTCTGAAATAAGTTTTAATTCTGAACTTTGTTTGTGCATTACGTTTCAACGTTGTTGAAAGAAATTGGGTAAATTTCTTCTTGAGTGGGGGGTTATGTTACGTTGAAACGCGAACGAAATATGTCGGAAACGCGCACGATAGATCTAATCGTTTCGTTTTGCAAAGTATTCAATAATGGAGTTTATTTACCTTTGATTTGAGTTTGCATTGTTGTTAGGAGAGGCTTTGTATAACGTTGATAATTTTTGTTGGTCGATATTGTTGTAGAATACTCTGGACCCGCCTGTTTACAATCGATCGAAGTTTCGGGATAAATATCGAAGTATGGCGGAAGGAGAAGAAATATGTATGACGTAAGTCAGTAATGACGAAGTTAAAAGCGATTGGTTAAATTGCGTCAAACGAGATTGATCCAGGTTATTCGGGAGTATCAAGAGACTATTTAAGTGCCGCGCTGTTTCAAAAAAGATAGTGTTGTTGTTGATAGCGATTTGGAAAGTAAATTTGAGAGTGGAAAGACGATTGAGCGATTGTATGCAGTTGTTGATGTGTGCTGAATAAAAGTGGAAAACTTCATACGTCGACTTTGTGACTTTTGTATGCTGTTTGGACGGGCTGCGTGGATAAACGAATCTGAGTTACACAACTATCAGGAATTCAAGCATCGGGGCTGAATCAGATACTGATAGAAAACACCAACATCGAACTGAGTGTAACACACATGTGTCTCCCTAGTTCTGATGTGCATCTTGGCCAACATTGGCATTCCAGTCGCCTTGCACTATGAATATGCCCTTTTTTGGCACTTGGTCAAGGAGAGCCTGTAGATTTTCATAGAAATTCTCCACTTCGCTGCCGTCATGGTTTGATGTTGGGGCATAGGCTGGATGATGGTGATGTTGAAAGGGGCTGCTCTCAGACGGATGGTAATGAGTCTACTGGATAAATAAATAGCTACTACAGTTTTACCTTTTTTTGACAGCCCCACCCCCCTATTCTCTACTGATCCTGATGCACTCAACCCCCGTCACTCCTCTTGCTCACTCTTCTAGTAATCTTTTTTCCCCTCTCCATCCATCTTTCTTTCTTTTTGTAAAAATTTGTACCTTTTACTTTTAAGCAAAGAAGATGTTGTTGTTTGTAGATTATAGTCACACGACACTTTCGCATATAGGTGACTACTGGACCGATTTATACTGACACCAGCGGGCCAGTTGTTGGTAAAGGGGAAAATAATATGATCACACGTTGACCAATCCGGGATTCGAACCAGCGACCTTTCGGTTACTTGCAAGACGCTCTTACCAACTGAGCTACCCGGCCCCCATGTTAGCAAAGAAGACCATGAAAACGTCAGCTATATACAGTCTTTAAAGGCCGATCCTGCAGCATATCAGAATTGCCTGTTAATAAAACGGTTCGCTACAAAGAAGTGGAAAGAAAACCTTTTAGAAGAACACAAAAGTCGGCAGCATGAGCTCTCTTTCTCTCTCTCTCAAATACACCCACACACACGCACACACAAACAAACAAACACACACATACACACACAAACACAAACCTATCTTATCCTATCCTGTCCCGTAACCCGGAGGTCGTAGGGGCACCACAGATGACCGTTGGTGGTGAAGAAACGTAAATTCCGATGGTATGGCCACGTCACCAGATCATCAGGCCTTTTCAAAGACCATTCTGCAAGGCACAGTGCAAGGAGGTAGAAGAAGAGGGAGACCGAAAAAGAGGTGGGAGGACAACATTCGAGAATGGACTGGTTTGACACTGAGCGAAGCCATCAGGGCTGCGGAGAACAGAGAAAGATGGAGTATGCTGGTTAAACGATCATCTGTGGTGCCCCTACGACTTCCGAGTTACGGGACAGGATAGGATAGGATAGGATAGGTGGGGGTAAAACGCGCACCTCCAAGATACCTGAATCCATGAGGCTCTGCAATTTAGTTTACATCGCATTTATTAGAGTACGTAAGCACTAATTGCGGTTACACTTACAGTTAAAACTGCTCTTATCATGTTATACCAAAAAAAATTTGTTTCATAAGATGGCTGAAGAAACATGGCTGTGGATTTGTGTGACGTCACAAAGTGACGATTTCAAATACAGAAGTTAATGCCTGTATAATTTTGACGTCAGGGTTTAAGTTTCGTCATGCGTGACGAAAAAGTTTTGATTATTAGTTCGTTCGTTGGCAGTGACTGAGTCGTGTGTGTTGTTTCAGCAGATCTTTTATGCGGATCGGGGGTTGTCCGGTCCTGATTTGGCTCGGAAGAGTCCGCTGGACCTAAAACAATAATAATGTAATGTAATGTAATGAGCGTGTGTCTGTTTGTCCTACCGTCAATTGTTTTATTGTAGTTCGCAAAATAGGATGAACAGGAAGATTCTTGATTTGAGTGATTGATTCTCCATAATTTTTCTGCGGAGTTATGATAACCAAATTGTGATCATATTCTACATAAATTCAAAATATATGACAGTGCATTGTCTGTCTCTGGTTTCATCGACTCATCATTGACCTTCATGACTTCAATCAAACATAACACCTCGGACGATCCATGGGACAAATCATCTGGGTGATGGACAGATACTATTTTCATTTATCACGATCGGAGAATTGTTTGTCATCTATGTGAATCTACAATGCTTGGAGGATTGATTTTATTTATTTGGATCTGCAGTGAAAGAAGGAATCTGTTTGCGCCTAACCTTATTAACCGATTTTTCTGACCCACGTATGCTGCTTTTAATTAACCTGCTCTACAAGAATTTGAAGACACTGTTTCCAGTAATCTTCTATTCAACTAACAATTTCATTTCGACGATAGACGCCTGACCAGTGTGTAATAATCCGATAAAAACATTTCAGTTTGATTATACAGAACTGTAACCTTTAAAATAATAATTATTGTAGTTTCTGAAAAGTCATTGTTGTCAATGTTTGTGTGTATAGAAAGAATGAATATACAAACTATCATTTTATCACTTAGTTTTGTTGAGGATTATATGAATGCGTGCACGTGAATGTTTAGAACACCATCTTTGACATTGGTGAGTCTGCATAAAAAAAAGTAAGATGTGTGTTTGGAAGATTGTTGTAAGTTGAGGATATGTTGAAAAAGCTAGTGAATGACTGAATTTTGATCCGAGAAAGATTAATTGTAAAGCATCATTTATCTGAAGGAATTTGCAGTAGAATGTTTTGAAGTATTTGATATGTTTTAAAATACATTTTTGTTTAAATCTCATAAGTGCAGCATGGCTGATTCCGATGTTGATCCGTTCGCACAGTACAAGCTTGAGGCGAACCATCTTTGACAGACGTCACAGATGATTTTCCACAAGTAACGTTCAGTAATGTGTTTAAAACAGCAGGAAGTTAAGTAGTTAGTATTTAATTATTTTAAGACTACGAGCACTTCAATCAGTTAATACAATTTGATTCCTTGTTAGGTGCCTGTGTCTTTCAGAGCAGAAGTGATTGCGAGTGAGTGCGCGAAGCATTGAATGCATGTCAGCAAAAAATACCAACTGTTTTTTTCTAATTAAAATGTAACCTTGAAAATAATATTTTCTAAGATAATATACATATGGAAGATTGGCTTTCTGCAAAGTGAAGGTCTCTGGGGTCTATTTTTTGTTAAACACATTTTGCTCTATATGTTAAAATGTGTTTAAAAAGGATTGTCAAGCAAGGCCATGTGACTCATTAGTTCAGAGAGAAGGCGGCGTTTTGGGACATTCTGTAATTTGATCCTTCTTTGAGCCAGTTTCTTGGGGAATTCTTTTACTTTTTGACTTGCATGTATATCAATGTACTCTCCCATCCTCCATCCCCACCCCACCTTCCAAAAAGACAAAACAACAACAAATAGAAGTCCACATTTTTGCAAATTTGTGCTAGATATAGTCTAAAAATGATATTTAAAACAAAATGGCCTTCCGTCCGTCTGTCTGTCCGCCGTCTGTCTGTGCAAAACTTGCAAATATCTCAGAACCCATTTCATCTATCGCAACCAATCTTTGTAAGATTCACTTTTTTTCTACGTTATTAATTTTGAACTTATGACTCTTTGACGCATGATAGATATTAATGAGACATACATGCTATTTAAATTTGGTCAACCTTACTCCAAGGTCAAGGTCACTGGAGCTGCCCAAAGTCGGTTAGTATAGGTACTTTGATGTGACATTGACCATAAACTTATAAGAGATGTAAAATCCAAACTTGTTGTATTTTAGAGATGATAGGTTGATCTTTCATATATGTTCAGTTTTTATGGAACGCGGAAATGAACACGCAATTGCACGCCCATCTAGTAGCGGATTGGTCGAAAACTTACATGCCAAACTGCTCAAGCGCAAATGCACACTTAATTGCAAGCGCATTTAGAAGCCGATTGGTCAAAACTTACACGCCAAACTGCGCAAGCGCAATTGCAAGCTAAACTGCACGCCGGATGTAAATGGAGAGGAATTACAAAATATGGAACGGAAAAAGCATCCGAAATAGCGTGTAGCTATCGTAAGCTTTGCATTGTGACCATATTGAAGACCGTTGTGTGCGCCATGGGAGATAAATCTCATATTATTTACAGGCGAACCAAAGTAAATTATTATATATATATTAGAGTATGCGGGGAGGGGGGTGGAGTTGGAGGCAGGGGAGGTTGTGGGTGGCGAGGGTTACATTGTAACTTCGTTGTCAGTTTACATTACTTTGGTACCTATCCCTATCCTATCCTGTCCCGTAACCCGAAGGTCGTAGGGGCACCACAGATGATCGTTTAACCAGCATACTCCATCTTTCTCTGTCCTCAGCAGCCCTGATGGCTTCGCTCAGTGTCAAACCAGTCCATTCTCGAATGTTGTCCTCCCACCTCTTTTTCGGTCTCCCTCTTCTTCTACCTCCTTGCACTGTGCCTTGCAGAATAGTCTTTGCAAGGCCTGATGATCTGGTGACGTGGCCATACCACCGAAGTTTCCGTTTCTTCACCACTGTTAGCAGGTCATCGTGTTGTCCAATGGCTTGTGTGATGGTCTGTCGGACTTCGTCGTTGGTGATGTGTTGGGTATAGGAAATGCCCAGAAGTCTTCTGTAGCACCTCATCTCCATGCTTTGTATTCTTCGTTGGAGATCTGCTGTGAGGGTCCATGCTTCGCAAGCATATAGGAAGATGGAGATGACAAGGGAGCGCAGCAGTCTTACTTTGGAGTGTAGACTGATGGTCCTGTCTTTCCAAATGGGCTTCAACCTTGTCAGGGCAGCAGTTGTTTGTGCGATCCTGGAGAGGACTTCCTGTCGGGACCCATTGTCTGATACAATGGCTCCTAAATATTTGAAGCTATGCACTGTGTCGAGGGATTGGCCTTGGACTTTGATGTCCGTATTGATGCCATTGGTGTTGTTGGTCATCATTTTGGTCTTCTCTGCACTTATTTCCATTCCATAGGCTTTGGAGGTGGTGTCAAGCCTCTGTACCAGCTGTTCAAGTTCTTGTTCCTCTCCAGCCAATCCATCAATGTCATCTGCAAAACGAAGATTGGAGATTGCTCTACCCCCTATGCTGACTGTGCCTTCATGGTCTGCAAGAGCATCCGACATGATGCGCTCTAGGAAGATGTTGAAGAGTGTTGGAGAGAGTAGGCATCCTTGACGCACACCGATTGTTGTTCTGAACCAATTCCCGATGGCTCTGTTGTGGAGGACTGCACTGTTAGCCTTGTCATACAGGCTTTTGATGACTTCAATAATTTTAGGGCTGATGTTGTACACTTTCATTGTTGCCCATAGAGCTGCATGCCAGACTCGGTCAAACGCCTTCTTGAAGTCTATGAACACATGATACAGATGTTGTTGGTGCTGTAGGTATTTCTCACAGATTATTCTGAGGTTGAAAATCTGCTCAGTGGTACTTCGCCCTGCCCTGAATCCTGCTTGTTCTTCAGCTATGATTTGTTCAGCTTGGGGTTTCAACCTGTTGAGTATTATTTTCAGGAGGACCTTGCTGGGATGGCTGATGAGGCTGATGGTCCGGTAATTTTCACACTCCTGAAGGTTACCTTTTTTGGGAAGAGTGATGACAAGCGACTGGGTCCATGGTATAGGCCACTCCCCACTCTGCCAGATCTTGTTACAGATAATGGTGAGGGCATCAATCATCGCCTCTCCTCCTGCTTGTAGCAGTTCCGCGGGTATGTTGTCCACTCCCGCTGACTTCCCTTTCTTTAGCGCTTGCACTGCTGCCTCAACTTCTTCCCGGAGAATTGGGAGGATTTCTTCTTCTTCTCTGTTCTCGGGACATGCTAGAACTGATGGGTCTCCATTTGGTGTATGGTTGTAAAGGTCAGAGCAGTACTCTGTCCATCTGTCCAAGACTTCTTGTTCTTCTGTAAGGCATATGCCAGACTTGCTTTGGATAGTGGAGACTTTGGGCTGTTTGACACTTGTCAGCCGCTTCACAGTCTGGTAGGCCTTCTTGCTGTTGTTCTTGTTCAGACTGTTCTCTATTTCCTGGCATTGATCTTCTATCCAGTTCTCCTTTGCTGTGAGCATGCCTTTTCGGATGTCATTGTTGATTTTTCGGTAGACATCAGCTCCCTGTGAGGTGTTCTTTTTCTTTTTCATCTCTCTTCGTTTATCACACAGATCCAAAAGTTCAGGTGTGATCCACAGCTTCTTCTTTGGTCGGTGCTTGCCAAGGATTTCATTGGCGGCATCTGTCACAGCTGAGTTGAAGGTGGTGGTCATGGTGTTGACATCTACTTCACCAGCCCCCAAAATGAGCAGTGGTGCAAATTTCCCTCCAATTGTGGCCTGAAATAGTTCTGCCACCTCCGGGTCTCGCAGTTTGTCCAGGTCGAACTTCAGTCTAGTGCACTTTGCTGTATTTACTCTCTTCAAGTGGAGCCGGAAAGACATCATCACGAGATCGTGGTCACTTCCGATGTCTGCTCCTGGAAAAGTACGTGTCCTGCCAATGTTGATGCTTGATCTGAAGCGTTTCTTGACCATGATGTAGTCTATTTGGTTGTGATGCTCCCCGCCAGGACTGTGCCATGTCCATCGTCTGGAGTTTTTGTGGAGACCAAGCGTGTTTGCCAGTACCAGATTGTTGTATCTGGCAAACTCCAAGAGTCTCAGACCCCTGTCATTTGTCTCGTTGTTGCAGTGGGGTCCACATGTGTCTCCCCAGTTGTGATGCGCATCTTGGCCAACCTTGGCATTCCAGTCGCCTTGCACTATGACTATGTCCTTCTTCGGCACTTGGTCAAGGACCGCCTGTAGATTTTCATAAAAATCCTCCACTTCGCTGTCGTCATAGTCTGATGTTGGGGCGTAGGCCTGGATGATGGTGATGTTGAAAGGGGCTGCTCTCAGGCGGATGGTAATGAGTCTACTGGAGACTGGGCGGCAACCCATGACAGTGGCTAGAATGTTCTTGTGGACCAAGAATCCAACGCCGTGTTCGTGCCTGTCATCCCTACCGCTGAAATAGAGCTTGTGGCCTTTGTCGGTCGTTGTTTCACCTAGGCCTTTCCAGCGCAGTTCGCTGATACCTAGAACATTCCACCGATAGTGGTCCAACTCGTGGGCCAGTTCTTCTAATTTTCCTTCCGCAGTTAGGGTCCTGACATTCCAGGTTCCTATGACGATGTTGTTTCTCGTGCGGATCTTGCTAAATTGTCCATCAGTAGCATACTTAACACCTCCGTCCTGGTGGCCAACGGAAGGCGCGGTCCTTGTGCCGTGTGACGACCCGGGCGACGACCGATCCGGTATGGAATTAGTGGATTGTGTCATCATGTAGTGTGTCTTGGGCAAAAAAGACCTGGCGGTGCCCAATCCTCTCCAGGCTGTTGGCCACAGCCGAAATCCACGAATACAGTATGGCTCGCCTTGGCCCTGAGCACATGGTCGTTGAACCTGTAGTAACGTGAGGTTCCTCCGCCCTGGCCGGTGACTTCTGAGTAGAAGACTTTCGCCCAGTGATGCCGTGCTAACATCACCCCTGTTAGTCGCCTCTTACGACACGCCGGGAAACGTTGGGTCTATTCTATTTAGTGCCCGAACTTTGGTACATAAAACGAATTTCCGGACATGTTCCATTCCTAGTTTTAATGTGACTCATAGGTAGAGTAGCACAGGGCAAAAGGCCTACTGGGGGTCAAACGCCCATCCCCAATATTTATTAGATCACGTGATGCAATGTGTTATGTCTTGCTTTATAAGATTCCTCCCACTACCAGCACTTTCACGCCACAAAGAGGATTGAAGCAGACGAAGCGGTACGTTTTTCAGTTCCACTTGTTTGTATTCGCCTTGTTTACAGTAATTTGATACTTCCTTCAAGTTCGATGCCATCGTCTAAATAACAAATAAAACAAAATGTCTCCCTGTTTAGGCCAGAATAACCCATCAAAGGGTAGCCTCAAGGGAGACAATCTCTCTCAAGCTTGATCAGTCGCCTCCCATTCCTCCATATATACAGGAAAAGATTTCTGGGCCGTTATCACTATGTCTTCATAAGTTTCTCTAATCAGCAAGCGCAAAACCGTACAGCTTTTACTGAGCAGCCCGAAAATGAAGATTGTATGAAAGACTGGTGTTCAATTCTTCCGCCGCAACAATTTTTCATGGAAATGTATTCACTGTAATAGTTTTGTTTTTTCACCATATGAAAATCCCAGAACCTTGGCCTACAATCAGATGCAGTTCATTCTATTCAAAGGACTTCGCAAAGGAGTAGAAGTAGACCTAACTCGTGCAGTTAAATTTCAGTTTACCTCCCAAGAGTGATCGTCTGTCTATATAGCTATTTGACCCTCGTCCTCCACATGCACACGCACGCACGCACACACACACAAACAAACATTTTGGCAATTAATTCAGAGTTTTCGACAGAGCATTATTATGTAAAGCATCGTCTTCTGATTGAGATATAACATTTAAATCAACAGGCGCATAAAGAAAATGACCTCACAACCACGCATCCAAAACACACACACAACATTCACCCTGGCATGATGGACACACAGTAAACTTTTTTTCACTTGGATATGAAATATGGGCAAATTAATGATTATCTGAACTGTGTGGACAGTTCTGTGACAATTTATTCCATTACAGCAAAACTCGATTGCTTTTATTTCAATGAGTGAATGACGAATTCATGCATTTCTGTCTCTGTCTTTGGCTCTTTGTCTCTGGATATTAACAACGATAATTGTTTGGAAAATGATTTTATCTAATGATTACCTTGTTTATTTGTTATTGTTCCATGATGTTAATGTTATTACATAAATTTGTCGTAGTTAATAGTTACTGTTATAAACCACAAGGACAAGACATAAAGAAGCACACCCAGAGTTTATTCTTTTACCCTTGCAAAATAATTTTTTTGTCTAATCTTATCTCTCTCTCCATTCTTTTCCATCTCCCTCTCTCACTTTCTTCCTCCGTCCTGTAACAACAGAAATATTGTCGACAAAATTGTAGTTCTTCAGTTTAGAGGTAAACCGATAGTAGCGAATATAACTTGATGTTAATTCACTAGTTATCTAAAGAGAAGTCCACATGTGGTAAATTAACTTCCTTCAGACAGTCCCCCAGTTAATATCTAACCGACTTAGCAAAACCAGACTGTAGTTAGCTTACTCCTCAAAAATGACCAGAGTTGCTTGCGCGTTAACTAGCCATAGGACGCTTATCTCGATTGGATCTATCATACACCCCGCTCTGAAATTCCAAGTTAAGACATAACTGCATGTGTCCCATAGACAGGACAGGTGAGGGAAATATTCAAATAAAAACGAAGAATCCCGTATATGCGAGGTTAACTAAAATGAGAGTTAAATGATTGGTCAGAAGAACATAGAACCCCTGCTTATCCTTGAACCCCAGAACCTTATCTCTTCAGTCGAATACTAACTACGAAGCCGCGAGGGTCAAACCAAAGGAACAAACTGCGGTGTCCGCTTATCTCCACCTCATCGAGAGAGTGCTAGAGACGGTTCACGAATCCCAGAGACTAGAATTCAGCTCTGGGATGGTTTGTGGAGACAAACGCATGACGCTTGCTCCCGTGGTACAGAAGGAGAACAACCCAGATTCTACCTCACCACGTCCAAACCTCGTAGCTACAAGACTCACCGCTCAACCTGAGAGGCACGACCCCTCAGACGGACTCCATCACACGCTGACGCGCCGTAGATAAGTCGCCCACAAATGCAACTGAGATATAACCCTGGAGAAACATAGTCGACCACTCGAACATTTATTAGACTACGAAAAACAAAGTAGTAGAATTGCTTAGCAAATGATGAAGAAGACCTGCTGAAAGACCTACCCAGCACATCGAACTATATTAATTATTAATTAACACGTTAATGAAGAAATTTTTAAGTTTATGTTGCCTATATAAAAGTTGAAATCACATACATACGACTGGTGTCATTCTATTTGTATTGTTGTGTATCTATCAGTGTTTCTTCTCTTGAGACCAAGTAACCTAGTCCTTTGATTAGTAATAAGCATTTCTCAAATTGAGCCAAATGATACTTTAACGCCCGAGAACAAATATAAATTTTATGTGACCAAGCACCGTGATCAGTCTCTCACATCGCTTTGGAATTCTAGTAAAAGAACGATCGATAGTGGTAGCCTAACGCCCATCTATCAATAAGTCTTACTCCCTAGTAAGATAAAAGTATCTTCCCCAGAATATCATCACACGTCCTCCTCACACACACACACACATGTACTAACAGTGGTTTTGACATTCATATGACGAGTTAAGCGTGGCTTAATAATTATAGATAATAATACTGGGTACTATACAAACAAAATAATATATGGATGTCATCACAAGTAGCCTAAGTATATCTGAACACAATAATAATAATTATCATCAAAGCTTTCATCATCAGAGCTATTGTACAACAAGATTAACACGCACACACATCCTATCAGGCTGTCAAACTTTGAGATTATTGCATTTTTTTTTGTCCACACACGAGAACAGCCCATCAAGACAAACACACACTGAAGTATTTTGCAAGCCATTATACAGACACACACACACACACATACAAACACGCGCGCACACACACACACACACACACACACGCGCGCGCACACACACACATAAACACGCACGCACGCAAGTGCACGCTCGCTCGCATCTGTACAACTGAATATATATTTAAATATATACATTTATATAATTACATAAGCCTATTTTTGTCTCAGAAATAAACATGACCGAAATATTAAACGTAGATAAAATTAGAATGAAAACAAGGACTCACGGGCGCGTGTGGAGGGAGGTATAGTGCGTGTTTAGGGAGGGAAGGGTGAGGGGAGTGGACATGCGGAATGGGACAATGGCAGCTAAATAAGTTCGAAAACAAATTATTAATACCATGCGTAAGATAAGAGTCCACATACGCACTAAAATCATGGAACAAACAACAAGAAGAACTTTTCTATTGCTGATTGCGGCCACTGCTGTTGGTAAGAATGTTTTGTTTTGTTTTTTGTTCTTCTACCTATCCTATCCTATCCCGTAACTCGAAAGACGCTGGGGCGACAATGTGCTCCATCTTTCTCTGTCCTCAGAAACCCTCATGGCTTCGCTTTGTTCTTCTATGTTCGTGTTTTTTGTTTTTTTTTACCATTTTGTCTCTGTCAAAATGTGTAACTATATTTGTGTTCTATCTTTATCATTGTGTAAGCATTTTTCTTTGTTACTGTCATAAACTTTTTATTCATATTGGTATTTTTTATCCTAGAGTATCTGTCTGAATGCGTCTGATCTGGACCGTTAATGTTTGTTTTAGAGTATAGGCCTACCCGTATAAATTGCACTGCGCTCATTCGCATACCTGCTTCTATCCAATAAAACGACAGCAATCAAAAGCTATAATCAAATAATAATAGTAATAATCATAGAAATAATCAACAAACACAAATTATTATTTCAATCTGACTTCAACTCTAAATATTATTTTAAAAAATAATTTCTTATTATCAATATTGATAAATTACCATCGTAAGTTTAATGAAGACAAGACCATTAGCGGTTATCTATCCCTTGACTTCTGTTGATGTCGTTGGGGCACCAGCTTCCTCCATCTGTCCTCCACCTCTCTGTGGGATTCTGCAAAGTACATTCCTGTCCAAATCTTTCATCTCCAACATGGTGAGTCTTGGGCAAGATGACCTGGCGATGCCCATCTCTCTCCAGGCCGTTAGCCACAGTCAAAGTTACACGTAGATTGGTGGATAGCTCTGGCCCTGGACCCATGACCGTTGAACTCTTCTAGAGTCCCTCCACCATGGCAGTTGGCTTCCGGTGAAACACAATAGCAGACAATTGAAAAACAAATAGCATCCACACCATTAGTACCGACCCCTTGAATGATGAGGATGATGATGCTGATGATGCTGAAGATCATGATGATTAATATGATGATGACACTCATTGCACTGAGGTACTAGCGCACCCAAGATCCATTCCAATCTTCGCTGCTTAGCTTGGACAGGATACACCGTGAAATCGTCAACATATCGTCGGTGTCCATTCAAAACCTCGTATGTCCCAAAATACAGTTTTGAGAAAAATGAAAAAAACTGTTTTAAAAAATCAGGTGTCACCAAAACAAATGGTTTAAGTATAATTTGTATTCAATATTGAACAGGAAATTTGGCAGTAATAGTGACAAGATTTAGAGCGCATGCTTGTTTGAGAAATAGACAAAAATGTTCACATACGAGGTTTTTACTATTTTGTATGAGCTGGAAGTTGCAACTTACGAGGTTTTGACTGTTTTGTTTGAGCTTGAAGTTGCAAGGATTAGTCACAATAGCAAACAACAAAGGAAACATTAATACAAAATAAAAGACCGAAAAATGCAGTTGAAAACATTGTCAAAGTTGTTTTATTCAATAATGCAGACACAGCCCTTGTCTTTACAAAATTGAAATAGGCTTATAAGCCATTGATAGATTAATACTGTAACACCCATGCTTTTAATTCGCTTCCACCACTTATGTCGACCAGTGCTTATAATAAATGACGGAAAGAGCCAAATTTCAGTAATTTCTATCAAATCCGATTACCCTTTTGGATCCTCAAATTGTATGAAACCAAGGAAAGGACAGTTGACCTAGATAAAAGAAAGTTTGACCTAATTCGTCGCTTAAAGGAACCGAAAGTTGCATTTCAAGAAAGTTTTTTCTACCAGGTTATTTAAACTTTCTTTATGTCGACCGTTATTGGTCATTCTAATGCGCTATTGTCGGGAATTCCCGCTGTTTGGTCGCCATATATATGGACTTTTTTAAATAGCGGGCTCAAGTTAGTATCCTCAAGATGTAGGTTGGTATCGTGACGCGCTAACACAACGGTGCCTTTCTGGAGTGCGCTGGTAGCCATGTGCATTACCTCATGATGATGATGATGAAATATGTTATTGAAACAAGAGCTGGGTGTCCTGATGGCTGGTCGCATCACGGTGGTGTTACCCCTTCGTCCTTGAAGCCTACAGCTGGTTCGATGCTGAGGTGAGTTTAGCATTATTTGTTTCCCCAGTGCAATATTAGTAGTAGCAGTAGTAGTAGTAGAAGTAGTAGTAGTAGCAGCAGTAGAAGTAGTAGCAGCAGCAGTAGAAGTAGTAATAGTTAGTAGTAGCAATAGTAGTAGCAGTAGAAGTAGTAGCAGTAGTAGTAGTAATCATCTCATCTCACCTGTTTTTGTTTCCCTTGAACATTTACAAAAAACGTCAAAAAATGATGACAGCGATTTTTTTTTCGTACACCTCACACGCCTCCTCCTCCTCATTCTTCTTTTCTTCTTCTCCTCCTCCTTCTACTTTTCCTCCTCCTCCTCATTCTTCTTCTTCTTCTCCTCATTCTCCTCCTTTTTCTTTTCTTCTTTATCTCCTCGTCCTCCTTCTTCATCTACTTCTTCCTCATCTAATAAGGTGATTACATTTCTTCATTTGTATTCATAAATATTTGTTAGGCCCTAGCTTGTAGTGTAAAAAAACCAAAAAAAAACCAACTCAACGTCTTCACGAAATTCCAGATGGCGTGTAGGATCATGAAGGGGCACTTGCTAGAACCGAGAAGTGCAGCGGGAAGTAATTTTGTCTCTGAAATCTACCATTCACACGGAGGTAAGGAAACACTGCTGAGGAATAAAAGACAATTTCAAAGCCATTTTGCACACCAGTAGGTCCTAAGTGAGAGGCATTCGGCACATTGTCATTTTTGTATTTTCAGATACTATCTGGAAGATTTTTGTACCTTTAACGTCAAGGTCGCTGAGATATATTTTGTTAAAAACGTTTTGCTAAATATATATTAAAAAATACGGCTAAACCGAGTTTGATGATTTTTGGTGTACAGGTACTTCAATTCATAGTCAAGTAGCAATCAATTGGTCGGTCACGTGGTCTGTTGGTCGCACAGTCTGTCGGTTGTTCACTTTTCTCTATATTTTTTTTTCACTTTTCATTTTATCCAAACTGCTTCGATCGATTGTCATTACTATGCCGATCTCGGTCTTTTATATTATCCATATTTGTACTTTTCCAAAGGTCAAGATCACTGACGTCCAGGAGTTTCTAAATACGTTTGGCACTGTATCTCAAAATTGACTAATCAGATTTTGATAAATTTTATCTTGCTGATAGTTCAATAGTACAAAGAATGGCCAATCTTTCGGTTTTCATGTTGCTTCTTTAGGATAAAGCGGAGAGAGAAACAGATCCACTAAAATTTACAGGTTTTCAAATGCCGGTTTTCAGATATGTGTATGTATGTGTGTGTATGTGTGCCTGGAAATACATTTCAATGGCTTGCCATCTTGTTTAATGCTCTTGAAGAAAATATTCAATTCGTAGGCTATTAGAAGAAGACTAAACTGTTCTCTCAAGCAAATAAATGTTTGCTTGTGGTTTTTGGTGTACCGTGATCTATAGCAGCAATGAGTGACCCAAACTGAACCAAAACTCGTCATTTTTACTTTGCGGATACTTTAACTGCTGCTAAACATGTTAGATCATTCGTATTTGTACTTTCATTTATTTATTTTTTTTTTTGGGTGGGGGAGGTTTGGGGTCGGGGGAGGGACAGGTTAGTCTCCGGTCATAGTATATATTTCTTACTATTTTCTTTTAAAGTTGCTGTCTTAAAAAAAAAGATGAATGCTGCCTTATTTTACTTTGTATCAATATACGGTATTGTCATGCAGGTATGCGTCACGTATTATCGCGCATGCGCATTTGTATTATAAAAGCGCATTATATAACCAAAATCCCGCGTCTTAAGTTGCATTATATACTGCTCAAAACAATTGAAGAGCCACCTTTGGTTTTTGGTCACTTATGAACTTGGTAAAATATCGAAGTATTTTGAATTGTTCAAAATATCTTTTTGGTCTGTTTGCATGCAGCATTGAAGAGTCAACGTGAAAGTGAAAAAAAATGAGTTGAATTTGTTGTCAGCAACCTTCTTTTATCAGGTAAATTAGCACTTCAGGCACGTGAAAAATGCTGCCAGTTTAAGCGTTTCCATATGAATTAGCAGAAATAATGGACAAAAACCCTGCTTTGCACCGTAAAGCCATGCCAGTAGAGAACACAAATCAGTGATTGTCGTCAGTGTAATAGGTATGAATGTTACAATTTTTCCAACTTGGTTAACCATGCCCCCAAGACGACGTCTGAGTGAAGCAGACCGGGGTCGGGCTCTTGCCTGGCTTGAAGAAGGTGTTGGGGTGCGAGAGAATAGCCGCCGACTAGGAGTACACCATGCAGTCATACAAAGGCTGAGAAATCGTTTCAACGACACGGGAACGACCGCCGAACGAGAAAGGCCTGGACGTCCTCGATGCACCACCAGACAGCAGGACAGATATCTGGTTGTGTCCGCCCTACGGGAAAGAAGAGCCACTGCCAACAACCTCCGGGGCCAGCTGCGTGTAGCCGCTAACATTACTGTTTCAGACCAGACAGTACGGAACCGCCTGAGAGAAACGAACCTCCGCGCCAGGCGTCCAGCAGTACGACCAATCCTGACGCCTGCCCACCGCGCAGCGCGCCTGGCATAGGCCAGGGCTCATGTGGGGTGGACCAGACAGCAGTGGGCGGCGGTCCTCTTTTCTGACGAATCGCGCTTCACTAGGTCCTTCCATGACGGCAGAAATCGGGTTTGGAGGCGAGAAGGCGAGCGCTACCACGACGCGACTGTTATGGAGCGCGACAGATACGGTGGAGGGTCCATCATGGTGTGGGGTGGAATGGAAAGGGCCCACAGAACACCTCTTCACAGAGTTGATGGCAACCTGACTGGCGTCGGCTACAGGGACAACATCCTGGAGCCCATCGTCATCCCCGCTTTGCAAGCCATGGGCGCCGGCGCCATCTTCCAGTCCAGGATGACAATGCGCGGCCGCACCGAGCCAGGGTGGTTAACGAGTTCCTCCAGCAGCAGAGGGTCAACCGCCTGCAGTGGCCAGCATGCTCACCTGACCTCAACCCAGTAGAGCACCTCTGGGACGAGCTGGGCCGCCGAGTTCGGGCAAACCATCCCCCAGCCTTGAACCTGGATCACCTCTTGGGGATGCTCGAACAAGAGTGGCACAACATCCCTCAAATGACTCTGAGAAGGCTTGGGGAGTCCATGAGACAAAGATGCCTGGATTGCATTCGAGCACACGGTGGACACACGCAATATTGACTGTTTTCTTCATTATCCAAATGTATAGAATTGTGAAAACTGGGGTTATTTGTTTTAAGCCCAAAAAAGATGTAAATGAAATGATTTTTTCTTTTTCATTTTAGTAATGTAATGTTGTTCAATAATAAATGTTTCCATCTAAACCATTTTTTGCAGGGTTTTTTGTTCCGGTAAGTTATACATGTAATTTATTCCTCTGGCTCTTCAATTGTTTTGAGCAGTATAGTTCACATTCTTCGCCTGAGAGTTGGCATCTCTCGGTTGCGGAATGGACATCGAGGTTGCATGCTTTAGTGTTTTCTTCATCTGGCTCTAAGGCCATCAAGGGGTTAGTCAGAGGTATTTGTTGGCTTGTTGGGCACACTGTATATACTGTGTGACCTAAGTTCTTGTTCGAAAATAAGCTCTACTGGGATTTGTTAACAGTATGGATATTTACTGATTCGTATTTGTACTTTCTCAAAAGTCAAGGTCATAGTGCTTTATAGTGTTGTTTTTTTTTAAAACACGTTTTGCGCTGTATCTAAGCATTGTCTGAGTCTATTTTCAAATACTATGCTAGCGGATAGTTCAGACAGTGGCCCATCATTCCATGTTTTCTTTTGGATTCTTTGTGATAAAGCCGAGTCACAATACTGCCAAGAAAACGTACACCTTTTAAAATGCTTATTTTTCAGCTATGTACGTGAGCGTCTGGAAATACATTTGAATGGCTTGAAACCTTGTTTCAGTTAATTTTTTCGTATCTGTTTATTCAGCCACAGCGATGGCGGTCTAATTGGTTGGCATCAGTCGTTTGAGAAATGGAGACGGACTGCGTTCAGTTTACTTCATCATCTTCCTCTTGGAGTACCTGAGTTTTCGGCCATTCTTGACAGTCGAGCCTAGATAATCAAGTGATACCTTCAGCATAATAATTTTAGTAATAATAGGTTACTGAATTGAAACATTGTGGGCTCTAAGAACTTTTCTTTATGTCCTGGGTGTCACTGCGTGTCCCAAGACGACCAGAATCGTAATATTTACGTTTGTATGTTGATTTATTAATTTAAAAAAATACATTCACAAAACCATTTGTTTTTTGTTTTTTGAAAGAAAATAAGGAGAGGGAGAGGGAGTTAGAAGAGATTGAGCGAGTGAGTGATAAAGAGAGAGAGAGAGAGAGAGAGAGAGAGAGAGAGAGAGAGAGAGAGAGAGAGAGAGAGAGAGAGAGAAGCCTCAGTGCACAGAGGAGTAGGGGATGAGGGTGGGGTGCATCAGCGATAACTATAAATCCATTTATTTTATTTTATTTACCTTATTGCATATGGAAATTCTGAGCCGCCTCCCCTGGGGAAAGCATAGTCGCAGCCTGTGGCGCGCCCAAACCCAACCTAACTAACATTAGTTGTGATTTTGAAAATTTGCAAACCGGAGTACCCGGAGAAAACCCCCGAGACGTTGCCCGAGTCGAAAGTAAATAATATTCGGAGAAACATAACGCCCAGATGCTGGATCGAACCCACACCTTTCATGTGCCATTGGTTTCTGGCTTGTGGACACGGCAAGTTAGTCCCGCCTTAGCCCACTTGGCCACAACGCTCGCTAATACGTGTGCTCAGGTTTGTCGATGACAATTGCATTGATGGAGGGGAGAAAAGGAGAGTGGAGGAGGAATTGTCGCATGTCATTAGAGATCTGGTTGGCGTATGCCTAAGCAGAATGCACGTTGACAATGAATTTAAGCTGTCACGTCTTCAGACAGTTCAAGAAATCGAAGCACACTAGGCGTGTGTGTGTGCGTGTGTGTGTGTGTGTGTGGGTGTGTGTGTGTATGGGTGCCTGCGTGTTTGTCACCTCTTTCATCGAGAGAGAGAGAGAGAGAGAGAGAGAGAGAGAGAGAGAGAGAGAGAGAGAGAGATTGCTCTTATATAGCGCACTTACAAGCTCAAACAGCTTCTCAAATCACTGGCCACCAATATCCATGCAGCAATCACACAATAGTTTGCTGAAGAGAAAAACAGAGAGAGAGAGAGAGAGAGAGAGAGAGAGAGAGAGAGAGAGAGAGAGAGAGAGAGAGAGGGAGACAGAGACAGAGAGAGAGACAGAGAGAGAGACAGAGAGAGAGAGAGTCTTTGTGTTGGGTATAGCGCAGAGGTTTGGGTGTAGACATCCCAGTGTTTCGTTTCCATACAGTAAAATAGCACTGATAAGAACACCTCAAACGTCGCTTTGCGCTGTAGTATAAGGCAAATCTCTGCAGTAAAGTGTAAGAGAGGATGTGTAGCGCATGTGTGTGTGGATGGCGAGAGTAAATTGAATTGCTAGGAAAAGCGAGTACAGCAAAAATATTTGACGGGAGGTAATTATTCGGTGTGAAGCGAGTTTTCGAATCTAATTATGTGGAAGTTACGTTGCAACGTTTTTACCTATGGGTTGGTCTTTCATTTTTCTTATGTATTTATTTATTTATTTGTATGTAGTAGATCTAAGCTTACGTGACCAGTGAAAAGGTATTTGTCTGTGTAGTGTGGAATTAAAGAAGTTACACAGTCATGGAATGCCGGAAGTAGGTTACAATGGAAGTAAGTTACGTAACTGAACATACGTTCAAGGTTTTGAATACTTTTAAAATTAAAATTCCTCGTTATTTGTTGCGCTTGCGCTTGGCCAGAAAGAAAATGGCTAAACACGATCAAAAGACTAAGATAAGATGTAAAGTTATGCACAGTTTGAAGTAACACGGATTTAGCATGTCTCATTTAAAAAAAAATTGTGTTGTAGAACATGCATGACTGCAATGAAATATTTTCAATCAAACATATTATACCTGGCGCTCTGGCATTAGTTTTGTTGTTCGTTATGCTTGTATTCTGTCTATCATACATACATATATACAGCCACAAAGTAAACTTACTAAGATTATTATTAAAATTGTAACGAAGAAGACATTACTGGTGTTCCATTTTAGGCCAGTAGAGGGTTCAGGTACTTCAAGAGGAAAATGCAGTAATGCAGTCTCTGGATGCATCACTGCTTAAATCAACCAACCGGAGCACCTTCCTCGTTGCTAAACAAATTCCAACAAATAAGTAAAAGAGTTAACATGTGAATGATTGAATGAATCAATAATGAATGAATAAATAACCAATATACGATAAATGGATTGAGGCAATATATATAAAGACTGCTTGAACGAGTAAATAAAGTTAGAAAGAAAGAAAGCTAAAGACTGGTAACTAAACAGACACATAAATAAAACCAAACTTATACTAGAAGGGTAAAACCCATATGACTCACATGCTCCTTGTGGAACTTTGCTATATTTAACATGAAAATGACAGCCCAGAAAAAAAGACAGCCATAGTGGCATTAAAATGCAAAGTAATACCGCCTATGATCTTTCTATGCCCTTGGCATTGAGATGACCTTGACCTCCGGCTCCAAATACACTCATGTAATATCAAATACACTACAACAAAAGATGTATTTTGACACATACACACAAAACAGTGACCTTGGGATAACCTTGACCTTCAGTGATCTTGACCTTGGGATGACATTGACCCTCACATGATCTCTACTGCATGTCTGATCAAATAACCCAATGTTGTTGCATCCTATCCTATCCCATCCCGTAACTCAAAGGTCCATGGGGCACCACAGGTGATCGTTTAACAAGCGTTTTCCATCTTTCTCGGTTCTCAGCAACCCTCATGACTTCGCTTTGAAATGTTGTCCTCCAACCTCTTTTCCGACCTTCCTCTTTTCTGCCTCCTTGCACCGTGCCTTGCAGGATTGTCTTTGCAAGGCCTGATGATCTGGTGACGTAGCCATACCATCGGAGTTTCTGTGTCTTCACCACTGTGAGCATGTCATCGTGTTGTCTAATGGCTTGTGTGTTGGTCTGTCGGACTTCGTTGTGATGTGATGGATAGACTATAAGAAATGCCCAGAAGTCTTCTGTAGCATCTCATCTCCATGATTTGTATTCTTCGTTGTAGATCTGCAGCGAGGGTCCATGTTTCACAAGCGTATAGGAAGATGTAGATGACAAGGGAACGCAGCAGCCTTACCTTGGAATGTAGACTGATGATCCTGTTTTCCAATTGGGATTCAATCTTGTCAGGGCAGCAGTTGTTTGAGCGATCCTGGAGAGGATTTCCTGTCGGGACCCATTGTCTGATACAATGGCTCCTAAATATTTGAAGCTATGCACTGAGTTGAGGGATTGGCCTTAGACTCTGATGTCCCTGTTGATGCCATTGGTGTTGTTGGTCATCATTTTGGTCTTCTCTGCACTTGTTCCTCTCCAGCCAATCCACCAATGTCATCCGCAAAACGGAAGTTGGAGATTGCTCTACCCCCTATGCTGACTGTGCC
>CM072518.1:8849339-9251839 GCA_036898135.1 Oncomelania hupensis | reverse complement strand
ACGGTCAGCATATGGGGTAGAGCAATCTCCAGCCTCCGTCTTGCGGATGACATTGATGGATTGGCTGGAGACGAACAAGAACTTAAACAGCTTGTACAGAGGCTTGACACCATCTCCAGAGCCTATGGAATGGAAGTCCAAGGTCAATCGCTCAACACAGCGCATAGCTTCAAATATTTAAGAGACATTGTATCAGACAATGGGTCCCGTCAGGAAGTCCTCTCCAGGATCGCACAAACAACTGCTGCCCTCACAAGGCATCTGTGGTGCCCCAATGACCTTTGAGTTACGGGATAGAATAGGATAGGATAGGATAGATAGGATAGGATAGATAGGATAGGATAGATAGGATAGGATAGGATAGATAGGATAGGATAGATAGGATAGGATAGATAGGATAGGATAGATAGGATAGTACCAAACTTGAACCAAATCCCTCCAGTAGTCTGAAAGAAAACAGGATTATTTTTTTTAAACGCAACTATTACATAACATGATGACGTCACTCGATATGCATACTTTTATGTCATCTGGTAGGGTTCACTATTTCATAACTAAACACCAAGGTTCAAAGAAATCCGCCCAATATTTTCAGAGAAAAGTACGCAAAGGTCACCTCCAGACAGACGGACGGACGCCGGACGGACAGACAAAGCCAAAAAAAATAGCTCCCGAACTGAGCTTAAAGCTCGGGAACTAATCATCTTTATTTTAAAACTGGATAAACCGATTTTGAACATTGTTAGATTGCAGACAGTTCAAAGAGAAGACCATCATTTGAGGGTCGCACTTCCAACTACTACTCACTCTATTTCGCAGATGAAAGGGAGGTGTTGGGATTCGCACGCTTCGTCATTCCACTGGCCATTTGAGTTCACGAACAAGTTCACGCAGTCTTCACTCCCATTCCAGTCGTCGGGCTGTCCAGAGAACCATGGTGTGTAGTGCACTGTGCTCATGTCAGACGCCCATCGAAACACGCCCTCTTCCGCGATGTCGTACAGTCCTAGCCACCCGGAAGAGACTGGAACATAGGGCCTTTATGATTAACCTACTTGGTTGGTGAGTCAATTTATTTAATACTGACTGCAGTTTACATGAATGACTATAATAAATAATAATAATAATGGGATTTATATTGCGCACATTTCCAACAAAGTTCATGGCGCGAAGAAAAAGAGCTAAAAGAGCACACACAGCTCTAAAAGAGCACACACAGAACAAACGACAGTACATCAACTGGGACACACGTTAATAGTCTACAGAGCGCTCTTGGAAATGACTAGTTCAGTAGGGAGTAACATTTGCGAAAAATGTGTCTTAAGCTGGGTCTTGAAGGCGGGGTGAGATGAGAGCGATCGGAGCTCGAGGGGAAGATTGGTCCATGCTGAAGGGCCGGTGTACGTGAAGGCTCTTTAATCCTATGAACCAAATGCAAAATTCAAGGATTTGTCAAGACAATAATTATCGAGTTTGATTCTCTCAGCTTCGAGTTTAATATTGTCATCGAGATTTTACAATATTATGTTATCGGTATCGCTGGCATGGAATATGTGCTACTCTCGAACGAAACATTGCATCGATTAAGCTGGACATTTGTCATATTCCACGCCAAAGATGCCCATAACATTAATGATGCCGATAACATTTATGTTATTGATTTCTATTTTATCCTATCTTATCCTATCCCGTAACTCGGAAATCGTTGGGGCACCACAGATGATCGTTTAACCAGCATACTCCATCTTTCTCTGTCCTCAGCAACCCTCATGGCTTTGCTCAGTGTTAAGCCAGTCCATTCTCGAATGTTGTCCTCCCACCTCTTTTTCGGTCTCCCTCTTCTTCTACCTCCTTGCACTGTGCCTTGCAGGATGATCTTTGCAAGGCCTGATGATCTGGTGACATGGCCATACCATCGGAGTTTACGTTTTTTCACCACTGTGAGCAGGTCATCGTGTTGTCCTATGGCTTGTGTGATGGTCTATCGTATTTCGTCGTTGGTGATGTGCTGGGTATAGGAAATGCCCAGAAGTCTTCTGTAGCACCTCATCTCCATGCTTTGTATTCTTCGTTGTAAATCTGCTGTGAGGGTCCATGTTTCGCAAGCGTACAGGAAGATGCAGATGACAAGGGAGCGCAGCAGCCTTATCTTAGAATGTAGACAGATGGTCTTGTCTTTCCAACCTTGCCAGGGCAGCAGTTGTTTGTGCAATCCTGGAGAGGACTTCCTGTCGGGACCCATTCTCTGATACAATGGCTCCTAAATATTTAAAGCTATGCACTGTGTTGAGGGATTGACCTTGGACTTTGATGACCGTGTTGATGCCATTGGTGTTGCTGGTCATCATTTTGGTCTTCTCTGCACTTAGTTTCATTTCATGGGTTCTGGAGGTGGTGTCAAACCTCTGTACCAACTGTTCAAGTTCTTCTTCCTCTCCAGTCAATTAATCAGTAATCCGCAAAACGAAGGTAAGAGATTGCTCTACCTCCTATGCTGACTGTGCCTTCGTGGTCTGCAAGGGCATCTGACATGATGCGCTCTAGGAAGATGTTGAAGAGTGTTGGAGAGAGTAGGCATCCTTGACGCACACCGATTGTTGTTCTGAACCAGTGTCCGATGGCGCTATTATGGAGGACTGCACTGGTAGCCTTGTCATAAGGCTTTTGATGACTTTAATAATTTGAGGGCTGATGTTGTACATTCTCATGGTTGCCCACAGCGCTGCATGCCAGACTCGGTCAAACGCTTTCTTAAAGTCTACGAACGCATGATATAGATGTTGGTGCTGTAGTTATTTATCGCAGATTATTCTGAGGTTGAAAATGTGTTCAGTGGTACTTCGCCCTGCCCTGAATCCTGCTTGTTCTTCAGCTATGATTTGTTCAGCTTAGGGTTTCAACCTGTTGAGTATTATTTTCAGGAGGACCTTGCTGGGATGGCTGATGAGGCTGTAGGTGCGGTAATTTTCACACTCATGAAGATTACCTTTTTTTTTTAAAAAGTGATGACAAGTGACTGGGTCCATGATGTAGGCCACTCCCAACTCTGTCAGATCTTGTTACAGATAATGGTGATAATCGCTTCTCCTCCTGCTTGAAGCAGTTCCGCGGGTATGTTGTCCACTTCCGCTGACTTCCCTTTCTTCAGCGATTGCACTGCTGCCTTAACTTCTCGGAGAATTGGGAGGATGTCTTCTTCTTCTCTGTTCTCGGGCCATGCTAGGTATGATTGGACTCCGTTTGGTGTGTGGTTGTAAAATTCAGAGCAGTACTCTGTCCATCTATCCAAGACTTCTTGTTCTTCTGTTTGGCATATGCAAGACTTGCTTTGGATCGCGGAGACCTTGGGCTGTTTAACACTTGTCAGCCGCTTCACAGTCTGGTAGGTCTTCTTGCTGTTGTTCTTGTTCAGACTATCTATTTCCTGGCATTGATCTTCTATCCAGTTCTCCTTTGCTGTGCGCATGCCTGTTCGGATGTCATTGCTGATTTTTCGGTAGGCATCAGCTCCCTGTGAGGCAGGCTCATGCGGACTTTCTGTTACAACATTATATACATTTAATTACTTTAATATACCGCTTTACCAGTTCAACTATGGATGGCGGAAAGCGTCAAACGCGCGTGCATTTGTACGCGCAAAATGCTTCGCAAATGCACGCCCATCTAGTAGCTGATTGGTCGAAAATTTACACGCCAAATTGCGCAAGCGCAAATGCATACGCATTAGATTACATTACATTATTATTGCTTTAGGTCCAGCGGACTCTTCCGAGCCAAATCAGGACCGGACAACCCCCGATCCGCATAAAAGATCTGCTAGTGGTAAAACCGAAAGCTCTCCACCAGCCAGTCACTTTACAATAAAGACTTCCCACGCAGGGGACGGCTGAGGCTTCACCCCAACTTATCGAACCCCCGTTTACAAAAACAAAATAGAATACAAACATCATTATAAATTATCAACAAAATACATACATATAAAATGCCTACATTGCTAAATAATAACATCATAGGAAGCCCTAGTGACCACCTGGCAGAAAGCGTCCAATATTCCCAAGCTGATCCAACAGACCTCATACACAAACAAGGAGTCTTGTCCCGGAAGTTTTCAAGAAAAAAGGTAGGAGACTGGTCTAGCAAAGAAGACGATAGTATAGCAGATTGATAGAAAACAGCAGGAATGAGAAAGAGCAAATGTGAAAGACAGCGACAGTGGGAATTTAAAGCACTAACTTTACAGAAAGTGAGGATACTATTTATACTGAAACCCCCGGCACCCCAACGGGGAATGCACACGCAATTGCTGTCACAAGAGGCTAGTTTGGACACTGCAGTAAGTTTTCACAGCTACCCTACCTTTTCATAACTGCTAATAAAACCAGTTGGTGACACTATCTGTAAACTTGTTGTTCTTTTTGCACAAAAAGTAAATACAGAATAGTAAATATAAATTATTATAACATTTAATCTGGGGGTTAGAGGCAGGGGAGTGTTTGGGTGGTGAGGGTTCCATTGTAAACTATTTGTCAATTTATATTAAATTATTTTAGTATATAGAACATATTTCTGGATTGTGCACAGTTTGGCGTGTAAGTTTTCGACCAATCAGGTGCTAGATGGGCGTGCAATTCCATGCGCATTTGACGCTTTCCGCGTTCTATACTCAACAGCTACTCCAAGAGGTTGTCCGAAACCAGATCTAAATTAATCCGTCCGAGGGTCCAACTTGCTCCATCATGTGTAGCGTCCAGACTACAGCACAATCTTGGGCCACCTGTACGTTTCTGGCACTCGCCTGTCTAGAACATTAGCCTGAGGATCTTTAAAGGCCCGTTACTTTCTGAAAGATCTGAAAACGACGATACGTCGAATTTAAGCTATTGTAATACTTTTGTAAAATGACTTTGTCTCCAAAGGTTATTTATTATCTTATCGTTATTCTATGTCGCTTGCTGTCGCCTTTTTTTTATCGGCTAAAACATTAATTATTATTGATTCCTTACCTCCATGAGAATGGTACATTCCGGTGACAAAACTATTTTCTACTGCACTTCTTGGTTCCACCAAGTTTCCCTTCATGATCTTACAGGCAGCCTAAAATGGCAGGGAAAAAAATCTTACTGCAGGAAGAACGAGAGGCGCAAGATTGATTGATTGATTGATTGATTGTTGCTTTAGGTCCAGCGGACTCTTCCGAGCCAAATCAGGACCGGGAGGCGCAAGACAAGAAGGACAACAATAACATAGTATGATAATATTATATTTTTACAATTTATTTATTTATTGTTATTATTATTATTATTATTATTATTATTATTATTATTATTATTATTATTATTATTATTATTATTATTATTATTATTATTATTATTGACTCGCATGCCTACAGCAATTTAAGTGTATCACTCCAAAATCTAAGATGTCCAGATTTTTTGCAAAAAATGTCTGTCTGTCCCGCCCGTCCTTCAGTGTAAACCATGCAAGCAGATTAATGGGAAAACATATTAAGGACACATGTAACATTACTAAAATGACAAAAACAAACATGCACATCCAATACATTATATAAACCTATATCAAAATGTTTCTAGACATTATTTGGAAATACAAAAATCCGAATCTGAGTAATGAAACTAGCAATTAAAAACTCACCACAGCATCGAACCAGTTATAGGGCTCATGGACGAACAGGTAGCACTTATCACCGTGCGGCGCCCACCCATCAGGACACGCTGCGCTTGTCACTGTAACATATTTCATCATCATCATCATCATCATCATCATCATCATCATCATCATCATCATCATCATCATCATCATCATCATCATAATTGACAACGCCGGAAATGTTATAAAACTACAAAGGCAAAGCCCATATAACTCAATGCTTCTTATGGAACTTGCAATATTCTGCATGAAAATGAGTTGATCCATGGAACTTTCAATATGTGCCGAGAAAAAAAAAGGAAACAAACCGGTGGTTTTTAAATGCAAAGTAATAATGATTGTGATCTTGCGCTGATCTCGACCTTGACTTTGAGTGTGCATTTGGACCCAGTATGATCAATTAACGAGAGCAACATTTTATTATGCCAAAAGAACAGTGACCTTGTGATGACTTTGACCTTCAATGACCGTGACATTAGGATGACCTTTATCTTCACATGACCTCTTAAGCTCATTTATGATCAAATAACCCAGTGTTGATGCATACTATCGGTCAAATATAGAGCCATTCCACTGTATGATGACAATTTTCAGGGCTCGAAATTAGCGGGGGCCCGGGGCCAAAAACCCGCAAAGTTGATTTCGGGCTCGGAATGTTGAAAAACGAAGGGCCCGCTTGGCCCGCAAAATAATTCGTCTGCTACAGCTAGCTCTACTCGGCAGTTTCGTATTTGGGCCAAGGGAAGCAACCCACACCGGGGCCCTAAATTTGGACAGAAAAAAAAACAGAAAAGAAGCGAAAACCCTTTAATTTTGCACTCAAAAGTTTAATATACACTTCAATATCTTTTTAATATAATAAACAAAAGGCTATGGCACAACATAAGCGCAAAATGTTCATCTTTGCAAGTACGAAAGTATGGCTACATATCGTCGCCATACAGTTGGTAAAACAATCGGCGATGGCGTATTTGCCAATTTTCAGGCTCACTAGTCACTGGAATGTGTGTTTCACTGAATGTGTGTGTAGGTGTAGGTGTGTGTGTGTGGGTGTGGGTGTGTGTGTGTGTGTGTGTGTGTTTTCCCCTTTTTTGTTGCTTATGTTTGAAAGTGAAAAGAAAAGGCAAATAAAAATGACATCACTCAGCAAAATTGGAAATTCAATTGTTTTTATTTTAGATTATCAGACAAATTGTACTTTCTACTTATTATATTGTCAATAATTCTTTTGTTTTTTGTTTGCATTATTTTTCAAGTTGGGCCCCGAAAGGTTGCTTGTGGGCCCTCAAATTTTTCAATCAAGGGGCCCGGTGGCCCCCCAAGAAAAAAGTTAATTTCTAGCCCTGATTTTGTTAACGTTTTTGTAAGTGCTACCTGTTCGTTTTTGACACTAACCTTCAAGATCAATGCCAAAACGGAAACTCCAGTGACCTTGACATTGTACCAAGTTGACTAAATTCGCATGCCACGTGTGGCTCATTGGTATCTATTATGCCTAAAAAAATCATAAGTGCAATATCAATAAGTTAGGGGGGAAGTGATGTTTTGTGAAAAATTGTCATTTTTAATAACATGTGATGACCCTGTGACCTTGACCTTGAAGTGAAATCATTCAATCACTGAACAGGTGTGAGGTCTCATGTGTTAAATGGAATAAGTTCCGAGGAATTAAGCCACTTGCAGGTTTTTGCACAGACGGTCGACGAAACAACGGACGGACGGACGGACAACAACAACAAAATTGTAAATTTAATTTCTGGACTATTTAGGTCTCATCTCGCCCAGATTTTCAAAAAACTTGGAAAGAAATATTTGGGGATGAAATCATAGACTTACATTGCTGCACCATGTGAGACAATAAAGCGAACATTGAAAAAAAAACTTACCAACAGCAGACGCCGCTGTCAGCAAAAGAAAAACAGCTATCCTTGTTGACTCCATGGCTTTTGTGCATATGTGGACTATTATCTTAAGTATTGTATATATTTTAAACTTATATAGCTGCCCTGTACCACACCTCACCCCTCCTCATACCCCCATTCCTTCCTACATGTACAAACGCTACCTAATCCATTGTTGTTTGATCATTTCATTCTATGACTTTTTGTGTGTAGGCCTATTATTCATTCTTATCTCATGCGTGGTTTTGAATAATGGCAGCTTTTATCTCTTGTTATGAGTATGCGTGTCCTTTGTTTCGTTTTAATCCAGTTTTAATATTCGGGTCATGTAAATTTCTGAGACATACATACACACACACACAAGGGAAAAAAGAAGTACATCAGTGTGTATGTGTGAAGGAGGGTTAGAAACTACTACTACTACTACTACTACTACTACTACTACTACTACTACTACTACTACTACTACTACTACCACTACCATTGGTAGTGGTAGTAGCTGCCATTCTCTCCTCTTTTGTCTCTGTCTGATCCGTAAGTGTATACACGGCTGTACATATTTATACTGTTTTTCCTCTTGGGCCTAACCGGGCATATAAATAGCTGTGAATAGTTTTTTTGCTATTCTATTTCTGTCTTTTCTGTCATTTGTGTAAATAGTTGTAAATAGTCTATTTCTGTCTTCTTTTTATAATTTGTGTACATAGTTGTAAATAGTTGTACCCTTACTGTTCTGTCTTTTGGTGTATTGTAGCAAAAGCAATGTTTTATCGAGTGCATGTATTTATATGTAATGATTATGTAAAGCGTGGTGAGTCTGGTCATAGGCTGGAGTACCCGCTATATAAAAATCCGTTATTATTATTATTATTATTATTATTATTATTATTATTATTATTATTATTATTATTACCACTACTACTACTACTACTACTACTACTACTACTACTACTACTACTACTACTACTACTACTGACAACGTCTATTTGTATTTGTTACGCTCTGTCTGCAGATTTGACACTTTCAGTCAGACCCCTTCAACCATTTGTTTTTGTATCATTGATAATCTGTTTCACATCCTATCTTACTGACCCATTTCAGGGTGTTCATGTGGCTGGGCCGATCTGGATTTCGGCGAAGTGCGGTATTGCCACATCACCAGGGCATCAGGACTTGCAAAGACCATCCTGCAAGGCACGGTGCAAGGAGGCAGAAGAAGAGGGAGACAGAAAAAAGGTGGGAAGAAATGTGTCAATGGTTTCCAAGGTAACAGGAAAGCTGATGTCCTTAAAATGTCATTTTGTTACGTGTTCCTTATACTTCGCCAATCTCTCTGGTTGTGCCTTAGTAGTTATAGGAAATAATTTAGCCAATACACACCACGTTAAACATAATTATGTTGTCTATGTTTTTAATATTTAATATAGCCTTCTTGTCTGAACTTTCTTTAGAGGGATATAAGACTTCCCTTGAATCGGTTTGTACTTTTAATATGTAGTTCTAGAGATTCTAAAGTTCATTCTGTCCATCCAGAACCTTTGAGCTGGGCTCGTTCTACAGTGTCTTGAAACTTCTGAATTAAAATAACATTATACGAATTGTTTATATCTGCCATTTTTAACACTTCAATTTGAGGAGATGAAACCCACACAGTCAAAGATTTGTCAGAATTTTCTGGTTTAACAAAAGTCACCTGAGCTCGTATGCGGATTTTCACACTAAAAAAAAATGCTAGCCTAAAATTTAGATTGATCATGCAGTAACAGCACTTCAAGCTCCTTCAGTGATGTTTCTTTTTCTTGGACACCCTTTCGGATGGCAAACTTGTTTTTTCCAAACTAGTTCCAGTCATTCGCCGAAAAAGGCAATCACCAAAGTCGAACGAAGCTCTCTGATGTGTTACGAAATGATGCTTGCATGACTATGATTAGTTAAACATTAAAAATGATCGCTGTTGCTTCTAATTCTGTTCGATTTACACAGATTAACATTTCGCAACGGAATACTTTGTTAAGATGAGTATAATTATTATCGACCATATTTAATAGTTGCGTCCCTTGATTGGCTTTTGTTAGGTCTCAGCAGTAGGCTATTATATCTTTCCCATTTCCTGCCTAGACACTGTTATATAGTATATACATAGGCCTAATCGACATTTATATATTGTAAGTCAGTCTTCGCGCAGCGAAGAAGCGTCACTAGCTGACTATAATTATTAGGCTTGTATTGTTTGTTTCATACGTAAATAAATTTATAAACTATATCTATTCTAATTAATAATATTTAGGCCTATACTTTATAATATTTCGAATCTTTAAATTTCCGAGAAGGACGAGTAGGCTAAGCGAAATCTTTTTTTTTTTTTCATAACTAGAGATCAGAGTTAAATTAATAGTTAGTTAGTTATTCATTCCTTACAGGGTCCAGCGGACTGCAAAGAGCCGAATCAGGACCACAAAATCAAGACCACAACTTCGATAGTAGTAGTAGTGGTAGTAGTAGTAGTAGTAGTAGTAGTAGTAGTAGTAGTAGTAGTAGTAGTATATTTATTTAGTGAAATCTTTAATTTATTTATTTAATTTGTTTTGTTTGTTTGTGTGTGTGTGTTATTATATCTATCTATCTATCTATCTATCTATCTATCTATCTATCTATCTATCTATCTATCTATCTATCTATCTATCTATCTATCTATCTATCTATATATCTATCTATATATCTATCTATCGAGTAGTTGGGGTAAAGCCTCAGCCGTCCCCTGCGTGGGATGTCTTTATTGTAAAGTGACTGGCCGGTGGAGGGCATTCAATTTTCCCACTAGGATTGTTTCAGCAGATCTTTTATGCGGATCGGGGGTTGTCCGGTCCTGATTTGGCTCGTAAGAGTCCGCTGGACCTAAAGCAACAATCTATCTATCTATCTATCTATCTATCTACCTATCTATCTACCTATCTACCTATCTATCTATCTACCTACCTACCTACCTACCTACCTACCTACCTACCTACCTACCTACCTATTTACCTACCTACCTACCTACCTACCTACCTACCTACCTACCTATCTATCTATCTATATATATATATATATATATATATATATATATATATATATATATATATATATATATATATATATATATATATATATATTATATATATATTAGAATAGTTTTCACGTCCCAACTGCCTCAACAGTGGTTCGACTTGCGTGCACTTCCACACGAGAAAATAACCCAACACCTAAATAAATTCTAAAAGACAAAACCAGAAGTGAAAAGACAATTTCTTTATTTCACTCACACATTCACACTCAAAATTAACTCCCTTTTTCCCCCTTCCCAACCTTCCAACCCTCAATCCCTCTAATAACAACCCAAAACTAATACATAAAACAATTCGCTCAAAATAATAATGATAATTAATCAAAATGAAAATAAATGACTAACTACAAAATGTATAAAAGATTTATAATAATTATGTCTGGATCAGCTTACTGACAACAAGGTAAATAACAGTAAGCAATTGCTTTAAATCTCTATATATATTCAAACCTTGTTTCACTTAAACTTCGAACAGCTACTACAACTCTTTTACATTATATGAAATGAATAAAGAAAATTTATATTTTATACAAAATAGAATTTGTAAGAAAATAATCTAAATTAATAACTAGTAAAGATCTGGCGAATTAATTCCCCCAGACAAAACTATACAATCACATTTTTTTTTTTTTTGAATAAATCAGTTTATAGTCCCCTCTCTTTCCGTTAAAGATTTTCAGAGAGGAGACTTCGCAGAGAAGCGATATAATCACAAGGCTACTTTATCAGGTAGGTAATATTCCAGAGACAAAGTTTATCATTCAATTCAAATTAAATATATTTCAATGTGCTGTAATTTACAAGTTATCACATGTAAATAAATTCTTGTTTCTCACAACTGTTTAACAATAGTTATAATTATTTGTTGTGAATTGTGGGGTGTGTGTATGTGTGCTTTGTAAACAAAATAAGGTTTTCCTCTCAACTACTTAAACCTTTAATACTAAGGTCGACTCAAGGAACAACCAGCGTCATAGGACGTGGCACACCAACATCACCCCAGCTAGGCTACAGCACAGCAATCAACGATCTGGTTTTAAGTTTGGTACATCTGCAGCAATACATACAAAATACGCAACCGTTAATAATTATATTACAATATATTGCACAATAATTCCTCTGACGGGATGATTGTCTCCCTTTCGTCATTCTTAATCATCCTCCCTGTCATAACTTCTGCTATTGCACACATGCATCCATTCACCTCCTTTCTGTCATTTCTTTGCTACATAACAGCGAATTCTCTTATATTAATTTATAATTATTTAATTTATAATTCATTTTAGAAAATCCTCTCACTCTCTCTCGGTATTTATGCAGCAGATAATATGAAACATAAAATAGAATTAAGAAAACATAATTAACTATCCATTCACACTCGCACTCATAACCCAGACCCCCGAACGATATGGCCAACTGAGAAATTGAGACAAGCAACTTACGGTACCAGTGGGGATCCTCCGGCCTGTTGAAGACAAAGACACACGAACGACGAGAAACACACAGGCACAGATGGTTACAAGGTGGTACACATGGCACAAGAAGTCCTAGATGGAGTCATAGGTCACCCGACGTTACACAGCAGGTATTCAAAGCGGCTTAAGACACTTCCAGTTAAACAAACACTTTCCAAAGTGTTCCCAAAATAGTCCTCCTCTTCCGAATACTAGGCTCTTTTTCGTTGACAGTCTGTTCAGTACGACCCACAGACACAGTCACTATCTGTCACCTTGACAAAACACAGATCCGCCGATTCTTGCTACATAAGCGATGTGAAAATCTCTCTGCCCCTCTAATCAAAATATGCAGTGCATGAGGTTTTATACCGTTAGCCTAGAATGTTCTAGAATATACTCATTTCAATTATAATTTACTTCTAGGAACAAACGCGATTAGAGCACGCATTCCACACATAGCAAATCGCTTGGCAGCAATCAATCTTCTCAATAACAAAATAGCCCACTACTGCTTTCTAACAATAGTGCGTTCTGCACGGGCGCAATTCATTCGCTACTTTTATTAATTATAAACTTAATTAATTTTATTCTGATACTCTCCCCTTACTACCGTAACTTTTAACCTCTATGTACAGGCTGATGATTAAATTATATACATAGGCGCACGACTGCAAACTGCGTAGCGTGACAATAGTGTTCTGATGTGCGTGCTCAAATGGTGTAAATTTGTTCAGTGATGTTTTGTTTGTTTTTGCTGAAGTTGGGCTTTAGCCCGAAATATTCAGATGGTGTAACTTGTTATTTTTCTTATCGATTTACCAAAATTTTCAGATGATTTATGGAAATGTCCGCCTGCCACGCAACATTTTTTATACGCGTTTCTCATTAAAATACAGTATATATATCATTAAAATAAAACAATAAAAATTTACTGTATCAGTTAAAAAGAATAATATTAGTTAAATAAATAATTGCTTTGATGCTTGCAATAAAAATGTCACTGTATTTTGAGACCATTATACACTTTCTTTGCCTTGTTGTGTTGAAGGGATATCAACGTGTCCATAGCGCTTTGAAATTTTGTCATGTTTTTTTATTGTTGATATATTACATTATATACATTACATAACATGATTATTGCTTTAGGTCCAGCGGACTCTTCTGAGCCAAATCAGGACCACTGTGACCGCCAAGCAAAAGTGTTTGAATGTGCAATGTAATGTAGCCGAGCGGAGCATTGACTCCAGTCTCTCGGCTACCACCTTGAGAACACAGCCGGACCCGAGCTGTTCATTTTTATTTATCCCTCTTAAGAGGGACATAAAAATAGTTGCCCTGCAAGGCGGTTGTCGCAAATCTGGGTGTTACAGGGTGATCACTACTGATGAAGGACTTCCTTGACTTCAGACTTACCCAGAACATGGTTTTTATCTATTTTTTTTTTGTTGTTTTATTTTTTTCGATTTATTTTATTCCTTTTAAATTTGTCGAACGGTGATTTTTGTGGGGGAAAGACGTCGTGGGGTGTATAAATTGTGTTGTTTTTTTTTTTTTTTGTTTTTTTGTTAGACTCAGTCCGTATGGAATCGAAACATCCGTAACAAACTTGTAAAAAAAATATCTTGATTTACATATGATTTTATAATATTCCGTTCATTTTTCTTCGAAATCGGAACGATAATTTGGCGATACTTTCCGTCGTGGTTACCGAAAATAATGTTTTTTACTTCACTTATCTCTAATAACGTCCTTGTTGTAGATGTTGGCCAAATGAAGAATCCGGGTTTAGATGAGTTGGTGGAAAAGTTCATAAGAGCTGGAACTTGACGTCGATGTCGCCGTTAGATCTAATGGTTGTTCGTGACCCACCAGTGACTTCTGTAGCCCTCGTTGAGGTACAGTTCCATCGTAGAATCAGTCACCCCGATCATGAGCAAGACGTCAGAGAAGAATTCAGTGCAGTCTCGAAGATGACATCGTCACGTATATCCAAGACGAATAACACCACAAAAATAAAACACCTGCCGAATAAAACTAGTCTTAGATATTTGCATGAAAATTATGTCCATACAAACTTAAACTCCTTCAGGTCCGGCTCTGCTTGGAAAAACATATTATGATTAATCAACACACCAGTCCTCTGAAAACCAACTGCATTCAGATGAACCAAATATCTTTCCCTGGAAAACAAATGCATTTCAAATTAACAAACTATCTCACTTTTCTGGAAAACAAATGCATTCAATGAACAAACTATCTCACTTTTCTGGGAAACAAATGCATTCAATGAACAAACTATTTTTCTCCTCTGGAAAATACATATATTCAATGAACAAAGTATCACACTTATCAATCTTCTTGGGAAATTATCTTGAATGAAGAGAAATCAAAATATTTACCCTACGGTGCCAGAATTCAGCTAAAGCTGATCAAACGCTGAGGAACAACTCATTTTCCTGGCCCAACCACATCAGACAACATTCAGCCTCCAGCTAAACTGTCGTTGGCACCCCACAGAATAAGTTGCCTCGGAGCTTGGGTAGAATCCTCCCTGTCCAGTCTAGATCTCTCTCCCAACTGATTCTTCAGTTTTCCTAACCGATTTCGCCTCAATTCCATTTCACCAAGGCTACCATACTTTTATCATTATAACAGCCAATGAAAACTTCACAACGCAAAAAAGTAACTATCACTTCAAATATTATATTTTATAAAATTAATAGTTCACAACCTCTTTGCTTTCCCTAAAATTTTATTATTGGTATTAATCACAAACTTTCACACAAAAGAATTATCGATAAAAATCGTCCATTTTATTCTGACACCAACAAAATTGACGTCATATTTCTAAATCTCCCACAGGCACTCTATATAACAATTTGCACTTGGAAAATAAAATACTCGCGAGCGTTTCGTTTCGCGACAGCGGTGAAGCGTGGTTGGTAATAAACCGGGGTGGCGGCTACTAGTGCCACGACACTCTTCTGCAAAGTTGCTGCCACCGACTTGCATAAAATGCCTTCCGACAATGTAGTCCCGTTCACCACCAAAAGAAAAAGACGAATGATCAGCCGGGGAGAACAAATGTTGTGTCGCCTTGGGCTTTGATGTCCGTGTTGATGTAATTGGTGTTGTTGGTCAAAATTTTGGTCTTCTCTGCACTTATTTCTATTCCATATGCTCTGGAGGTGGTGTCAAGCCTCTGCACCAGCTGTTCAAGTTCTTGTTCCTCTCCAGCCAATCCATCAAAGTCATCCGCAAAACGAAGGTTGGAGATAGCTCTACCCCTACGCTTACTGTGCCTCCGTGATCTGCAAGGGCATCTGACAGGATGCGCTCTAGGAAGAGGTTGAAGAGTGTTGGAGAGAGTAGGCATCCTTGACACACACCGATTGTTGTTCTGAACCAGTTTCCGATGGCGCTGTTGTGGAGGACTGCACTGGTAGCCTTGTCATACAGGCTTTTGATGACTTCAATAACTTTAGGGCTGATGTTGTACACTCTGATGTACACTCTCATGGTTGCCCACAGAGCTGCATGCCACACTCGATCAAACGCTTTCTATTAGTCTACGAACACATGAAATATATGTTTTTGTTGCTGCAGATTATTCTGAGGTTTAAAATCTGTTCAGTGATACTTCGCCCTGCCCTGGATCCTGCTTGTTCTTCAGCTATGATTTGTTCAGCTTGGGGTTTCAACCTGTTGAGTATTATTTTCAGGACCTTGCTATGATGGCTGATGAGGCTGAGGGTGCGGTAATTTTCACACACCTGAAGGTTACATTTTTTTGGAAGAGTGATGACAAGCGACTGGGTCCATGGTGTGGGCCACTCCCCACTCTGCCAGAGCTTGTTACAGATAATGGTGGGGGCGTCAATCATCGCTTCTCCTCCTGCTTGAAGCAGTTCCGCGGGTGTGTTGTCCACTTCGCTGACTTACCTTTCTTCAGCGACTGCACTGCTGCCTCAACTTCTCGGAGAAAAGGGAGGATTTCTTCTTCTTCCCTGTCCTCTGGACATGCTAGAACTGATGGGTCTCCGTTTGGTGTGTGGTTGTAAAGGTCAGAGCAGTACTCTGTCCATCTATCCAAGATTTCTTGCTCTTCTGTACGGCTTGATTTGGATCGTGTAGACCTTGGGCTGTTTAACACTTGTCAGCTGCTTCACAGTCTGGTAGGCTTTCTTGCTGTTGTTCTTGTTCAGGCTGTTTTCTATTTCCTGGCATTGATCTTCTATCCATTTCTCCTTTGCTGAGCGCATGCTTTTTCGGATGTCATTGTTGATTTTTCGGTAGGCATCAGCTCCCTGTGAAGTGTTCTTGTTTTTTTCTCATCTCTCTTCGTTTATCCCACAGGTCCAAAAGTTCAAGTGTGATCCACGGCTTCTTCTTTGCCCGGTGCTTGCCAAGGATCTCTGTGGCGGCATCTGTCACAGCTGAGTTGAAGGTGGTGGTCATGTTGTTGACATCTACTTCACTAGCTCCCAAAATGAGCAGTGGTGCAAATTTTCCCCCAATTGTGGCCTGAAATATTTCTGCTACCTCCGGGTCTTGCAGGTTGTCCAGGTCGAACTTCAGTCTAGTGCACTTTGCTGTGTTTACTATCTTCAAGTGGAGCCGGAAAGACATCATCACGAGATCGTAGTCACTTTCGATGTCTGTTCCTGGAAAAATGCCAATGTTGATGCTTGATCTGAAGCGTTTCTTGACCATGATGTAGTCGATCTGGTTGTGATGCTCCCCGCCGGGATTGTGCCATGTCCATCGTCTGGGTTTTTTGTGGAGACCAAGCGTGTTTGCCGGTATCAGTTTGTTGTATCTGCCAAACTCCAAGTCTCCGGCCCCTGTCATTTGTCTCGTTGTTGCAGTGAGGTCCACATGTGTCTCCCTATTTGTGGTGCGCATCTTGGCCAGCCTTGGCATTCCAGTCGCCTTGCACTATGATTTTGTCCTTTTTTGGCACTTGGTCAAGGACCGCCTGTTGGTTTTCATAGAAATCCTCCACTTCGCTGTCGTCATGGTCTGATGTTGGGGCATAGGCCTGGATGATGGTGATGTTGAAAGGGGCTGCTCTCAGACGGATGGTAACGAGTCTTCTGGATAAATAAAATAGTTAAGCCTAATACAGTTTTAACTTTTTTTTTGACAGCCTCACCCCCCTATTCTCTACTGATCTTGATGCACTCAACCCCCGTCAATCCTCTTGCTCACTCTTCTGGTAAACATTTTTCCCCTCTCCATTCATCTTTCTTTCTTTCTTTTTTTAAATTTTACCTTTTATTATTATTATTATTATTATTATTATTATTATTATTATTATTATTATTATTATTATTATTATTATTGAGGATTTTTATAGCGCACTTATCTCGCCGTACTTGACCAGACTCTAGGCGCTGGCCGATACAGGATCTAACTCAAACCGCCCGAGACGCCCATCCGCAGCCTTTGGGCGCATGGTCTGACGCCCGGACAACTGAGCACTATCTCCAGGGATGGGTGAGAAGGACCAAGTGCATGCTGGGTGTGTTCTTGTTACCGGCTCCCACCCGTCTAGGAGCGTCAGGATCTTTAAAGTCCGTTATGATGGAATGTATGCGACACAGAGACTAGACCTCGGTTTATACTCTTATCCGAAGGATTATTGTAGGACTGAGCCTCGTACGCCAAAAGCAAAGAGACCATGAAAACGTCAGGTATAGACAGTCTTTGAAGGCCGATCCTGCAGCATACCAGAATGGTTCGTTACAAAGAAGTGGAAAGAAAACGTTTTGTTTAGAAGAACTCAAAAGTCGGCAGCGTGAGCTCTCTCTCTCTCTCTCTCTCTCTCTCTCTCTCTCTCTCTCTCTCTCTCTCTCCCCCTCCCTCCCTCCCTCCCTCCCTCCCTCCCTCCCTCCCTCCCTCCCTCTCTCTCTCTCTCTCTCTCTCTCTCTCTCTCTCTCTCTCTCTCTCTCTCTCTCTCTCCGATACAGGATCTAACTCAAACCGCCCGAGACGCCCATCCGCAGCCTTTGGGCGCATGGTCTGACGTGAGCTCTCTCTCTCTCTCTCTCTCTCTCTCTCTCTCTCTCTCTCTCTCTCTCTCTCTCTATCTCTCTCTCTCCGCAGTTTCATCTCTATGGTATTACAGAGTCGCGGCTAAGCTCTCATATATGTGACTCTTTTATAAATATTCCAGATTATATTATAATAAGACGTGATGCCCAAATGTATGGTGAAACTGGTGTTGCTGTTTACATTCACACCTCTATTTACCCTTTCACCATAAGAAGGCAAGACTTTGAGCACGTCAATGTTGAATGCATTTGGCTTGAATTCAAATATTCAGCCACAGCCTCACCTGTTTTTGTCTGCTTCCTATACAGGAACCCAGCTAGTACTGCTGATTGGTTTGACTATTTTTCAGACATGGTGGACCAAATATACAATTATAAGCCTAATGCTGATGTTCTAATTCTTGGTGATTTAAACATTGATCTTCTGAGACCACAAAATAGATGGGACTGCCTAACATCTTCTCTGGGTCTTAATCAGTTGATAACCTCACCTACTAGGGTAACCCCATCAACATCTTCTTTAATTGATCATATATACACCACTGAACCCGCAACAATTGATCATGCTTCCATTTCTGCTTTGGGCATAAGTGATCATTCCCCCATATATTGTACAAAGTTTTCTAAACTACCCAAATCAAACACTAAAGGTCACACTCATATAACATACAGGTCCTTCAAACACTTTGATCGTGGAGCCTTTCTTATGGACCTCTTTGATGCATCATTTGATGACGTTTATACTTCTAATGACCCTAATGATGCACTTGAACGTTGGTATTCTATTTATTTATCTATACTTAACAGACATGCACCAATTAAAAAGAAAAGAGTAAAACGTCCTAAGCTCCCACCATGGCTGACTCCGGAGATTATAGAAGCAATGTCACAGCGAGACAAACTTAAACATGCTAAACAGTTTCAAGAGTATAAAAAATCTCGTAATAAAATCAAAAACATGGTGCGCGATTCCAAAAGAAATTATTTTAATAAACTAATAGAAAATAACAGTGACATTTCTCACCTATGGCATGCCCTAAATTCTTTTATTAAGGGCTCATCTTCAAATCATCATGAAATTCCATCCAATTTATCTGCTAATGCCTTCAATAACCATTTTCTTTCAGTCGCTACTTCTGTACTGAAATCGGATTGCTCAAAATATTCACAATACACTTGTTCAGATTGTCTCATTACATTTTGTAAGCAGAGAACAAGTACCTCTTCACCATTTAAAATACCACCCATTACCATAAATGAAGTTGTAAAATATATATTAAAACTTAAAAATACAAAGTCGGCAGGTCCTGATGAAATTAGTAATAAAGTCTTAAAACTTTCTTTGCCTTATATTGTGAATTCCATTTCTTACATCTTCAACTTATGCATTATTAAAAATACATTTCCAACCACATGGAAACAAGCTAAGGTTATTCCCCTTCCTAAGTCAAAAGTAAGTTCTGATCTTAATAACTATCGTCCGATATCTCTGCTGTCTACACTTTCAAAGATACTAGAGCATCACATTCACACTCACCTTACAAAATATATAGAGGATCTTGATCTTTTTCATTCCTTACAATCTGGTTTCCGTAGTCACCATTCTTGCTCCACTGCATTAGCTCTTTTAACTAACAAATGGCTTTCTGCTATGAATAACTCTACGTTGTCAGGAGCTGTTTTTCTTGATCTTTCCAAAGCGTTTGATCTCGTTAATCACTACATACTGCTCCAAAAGCTTGAACTGTATCTCAATGGCTCTGTTTCCTTGGATTTTTTTCATTCATATCTTAGTCAACGAACGCAGTTCGTACATGTCCATGGTAAAAATTCCTCTGTAGGCCAAATCAAGCATGGGGTTCCTCAAGGATCTGTTTTAGGTCCTGTTTTATTTTGTGTTTATATTAACGACTTACCTTTACATCTCGCAGATAATTCTGTTGAGTGTCATATGTTAGCCGACGATTCAACATTACAAACTCAAGGCAGTAACATAGCTAAAATTCAGCAATCTCTACAATGTGCCCTTAACAGTGTTGCTGACTGGTGCAGTTTAAACCATATGTCACTGAATCCAGCTAAATCAAAAGCTATGTTAATAACAACTAGACAAAAGCATCAGCGGGCTCCGCTTTCTCTTGATTTAGTAGTGAATGGAAAAAATATCAAACAGGTTGAAAGTCATAAACTTTTAGGCGTAATCATAGATAACAAACTCAGTTGGCATTCACAAATTGAACATCTTTGTAAAACTCTCTCAACAAAATTATTTATGTTGTCTAAGCTTCAATCTATCATAACTGCAGATGCTAAAAAACTTTTTTATAATGCTCATATCAAACCTCACATTGATTATGCATCAACAATATGGGACGGCTGCAGTGAAGCCTTGTTCAAAAAAATTAATTCTATTCACCGCAGAGCTGCAAAATTAGTTATCCCCAACGCTTCCATCACAACTGATTCAAAACTAAAAATAGCTGGCATGCTCCCCCTTAACAAACATCTAAATTACAATAAAGCCGTTTTAATGTATAAAATAATTAACAATAGAGCTCCTGCTTATTTGAAAACACTTTTTAGCAAGTCATCATCTCGTTATTCACATGGGTGCCACCAAGAAATTTTCCAAAATCTGAAGGCAGGGGTCCGGGCCGCCCAGGCCCCGATAGGGTCCAGGCGTAACGCCCTGGTAGGAGGTTAGGGGGGCAACGCCCTCCGATAGAAAATTTTTACAATATTCAAAGCCAATTTAGAGGCCTCTCGTGAAAGCTGAAGAATGATTTACCACTATACATACAAGACACTCACATAGAACAAGAAAAAAAACTACATAAAAAGACCAGGGCCTAACATTGGCAAAGGTGACTAAGTCCCCAGACTTAGTCAATGCAAATGGGAAACACATATGAACAATCAGAAGCATAGTTAAGATTGTTTAAACATTTTGTGAATGTGTATAAGAGGTGAGAGAAAGAAAAGCAAACACACACAAATATACACAATCAGGGGCAGATCTTTCCATTGTTGAGGGGGTGTGCACAGTGCACTAATGTGAAGTGGCGTAGCCACAAGCGCGAGCCTGAGAAGCAGGCGAGTGTACTAGGGGGGTACGGAAAAATTTGAAAATAATGGTTAAAATCTGTGCAATCTGGTGCATTTTGGGCATTATTTTAAGGACTGAAAATAGTATTGATTTGTGCTAAAAGTCCTCTTTAAGTTTAGTACCCCCCCCCCCCTCCCACACACACACACACAAACACCCCTCTGCAAACTCTGATGATAAAATTTACAATAGCAGAACATCTTGCATAAAGGCTTATACAAAGACAGATAAAGTTACTGCAAATAAAACAAGAAATAGCCACTCACATCAGTTTTATTCAAAACTGACCTGATGCATGTACAAGTTTGGTCACACCAAAAAAACAAAAAAAAAAACTAATTTGGAGGTACATGAAACTGTGTGGTGAGTGAGAATTAGTAATTTTGTTCTCTTCTTTCTTCTCCTTTTCTCCCTCCTTTTCTTTTTCTTTTTTTTGGGGGGACCGCCAGGGGTGTGTGCACGTGCACAAGTGGCACAAGAACAAGATCCGCCCCTGCACAAGAACAAAAAGCATTGTTTTGGCTTTTTTCAAACCAGGCTGATCCAATTTTCTCAGCCACAACCGGCATTCATCGCCATCAGGATCAAACTTATCTGACATCCATTCCCACCTCCACTTAATATTCTTCATTCCCTTATCTACCTCTCACGCTTTTTTCTTTCCAGTATCGGTATTTTCCTCTAAAAACGGCATGATTGGAACACAAAGTCACAAGCCGGAATTCCTCAACCGGATACGCGGGTTATGCCCCTTTCAGCTGTGCATCTTTACACAAATCTGATACAAATCTTGTTTCGTTTACTTTTATATAATTTTTTTTACGATTTTTTTCCCAAAAATCGGATTTCCGATTGTAGGCTTCAACAAAAATCTGATTTTCCGACTGTAGGCGGAAAGGTGGCACCCATGTATTCATCTTCACGACATAATTTAACATTTCCAAGACCACGCTTAGACATATTTAAAACATCTCTGTCCTATTCTGGTCCAAGCGTGTGGAATCCTCTACCAGAAGAGGTCAAGAAAAGTAAATCATTACCATCTTTTAAAACAAGGCTCCATAAATATTTAAGCTCCCTTTGCTCTTAATATTTAAGATGATTGTATACCTCTTTGTTCTTCCCTACCCTGCCACAATTTAAGTTACTAAGAAGATGTGAATTTACATGTGTGTGTGTGTGTGCGTGTGCGTGTGTGGTTGTGCTTGTGTGTGCGGAGGGAGGAGGAGATGGTTGGGGAGGGGAAGAAGGGTAAGAGTATGTGTATTAAAATGCATTAATTTGCTTATCGATTTGTTACTGTAGTTAAGGAATATGTTTGTTTCAAATTCTTTTATGTTAATTATTTTGTTTGTTTTGCATTGTTTATTAAGGACTAGCTGTAAGACAGGTCCAAAGGACCTAATGCTATTATCCTATTAAAGGTTTCGACTTCGACTTCGACTTCGCTCTCTCTCTCTCTCTCTCTCTCTCTCTTGTCTCTCTCACAAATACGCACACACTCACACGCACACACACAAAACAAACAAACACACACAAACACGTTTCATTATTTACTTACCCGGTGGACGTCTAAATGCAGTAGAGGTGGTGGGAGTAAAACGCGCACCTCCAAGATACCTGAATCCATGAGGCTCTGCAATTTAGTTTACATCGCATTGATTACAGTACGTAAGCACTAATTGCGGTTTCAGTTAAAACTGCTCTTATAGCTTATCTTGTTATACCAAACAAAATCTGTTTCATAAGATGGCTGAAGGAACAGGGCTGTGGATTTGTGTGACGTCATAGATGGTTTTCCACAAGTAACACTCAGTAATGTGTTTAAAACCGCAGGAAGTTAAGTAGTTAGTATTTAATTATTTTAAGACTACGAGCACTTTAATTAGTTAATGAAATTTGATTCCTTGTTAGGTGCCTGTGCCTTTCAGAGCAGAAGTGATTGCGAGTGAGTGCGAGAGCATTGAAAGTGTTTCTTCTCATTAAAATGTAACCTTGAAAATAATACTTTCTAAGATGATATATGTCTTTCTGCATGTTTGATGAGTTTATTTGCAATACTGGGGATAGAGTAAGAGGACTTATGTCGTCATATGTCATGAGTAACACAGTCATAAAGGCTGAATTCACAAACGAATTTCTTAAAAATCCGACGACTTTATACTGAAATTTATTTAGAGCACGGAATCTCATCAACCAAACAACAGTTTGACAGGAAATTGATTGCTCTGAACAAAACTTTTTATTCCTGATTGGAAGAAAGCCACCTTTTGAGACAGGCTCAAATAAATATCACGATCCCAGTCTTGTGACCAAAAGATACAAGGACAAACAGTGCATGGCGAAAAGCTCTTGGAGCACACGTATTATATTTAGATAAAGCCAACGAACTTTATAAATAAAATTTTTATGAAATTATTACATGGAAGGCATCACTGGTGTTGCAAGCTGGAGTGACAGAGGGGTCAGGTTCTCCAAGAGGAAGATGATAAAAGACTGCAGCCTAAGTAGTTTTTACCGCTGAAGTCAACCACCCACAACCACACCCTCATAGTCCATAAACAATCAAAATCGCATAAATAGGTCAAAGTTATAAGCAGGAGTGTTCTTAATAATATTTATTCTCATTTAACAAGCATACTTCCTACATACGTTTGATGTTGTTGTTGGTTTTTTTTAAAACAAAACTTTTCAGTGCTTTTAATATCATTTAGCCTCATTTAATGGCAGATTAGCTTTTTTAGGATGAGTGTGTCAGCTCCCACCGTTCACTGGATCGTGGACTATTTGACAAAGAGGTCTGTTTGTGAAGGTGGGAGACAACCTAGTGTCAGACACTGTGTACACGAACACAGGTGCTCTACAGAGCACAGTTCTCTCCCATTTTATTTTTTTCTTTGTATATAGCTGATTTTAGAAGTTCTAGCGACTGAGGGGCCGGGTAGCTCAGTTGGTAAGAGCGTCTTGCTAGTAACCGAAAGGTCGCTGGTTCGAATCCCGGATTGGTTAACGTGTGATCATATTATTTTCCCCTTTACCAACAACTGGCCCGCTGGTGTCAGTATAAATCGGTCCAGTAGTCACCTATATGCGAAAGTGTCGTGTGACTATAATCTACAAACAACATCTAGCGACTTTTGTCCAATGACAGAATTCGCTGACGACTCTGGATTTACTGGATTCATGACTGACGATGACGACTCTTACTACAGGCGGGAGATAGGTTTGTTGGCTGGTGTAATGATAATTATTTAGAACTTAATGTAGGCAAGACCACAGAAATGATTATTGACCAGGCACATGTACATGGGAGTGTAGTGATCAAGGGGGAGGTTATAGAGAAGATGGTCTGAGTATTTGGGAATTATTATAGGCAATAAGCTGACTTGGAAACCCAACACTGATGCCTTTGTGAAGAAGCTCCAAGCTCGCATGCACTTTTTGAGAAAACAGATCTTTAAATGTTAGACAGGAGATTCCCCAGAAGTTTAATACCTCAACCTGCAATAGTGTTCTGTACTTTGGATCGGTGTGTTGGAGTGGCAGCATCAGCAAGCAGGACAGAAATAGATTAGAGAAGTTCATCAAGAAAGCAAGTGGGGTGATTGAGAGGAAACGGGATACTCTCGCATCAACCCAGTAACGACGACTGACCGATAGGCTACAGAAGATTTTGACCGACGACACGCATCCACTCAGACCTAAATTTGACAGCACACGGATAGACAGAAGCTTAAGTTAAGTAGTTATTCATTGTTTATAGTCGTCCAGCGGACTGCAAAGAGCGGAATCAGGACCACAACTTAGTTGAAAGGGGACTCACCCCCGATTCATATAAAAGATCTGCTGAAACAACTCTAATGTTAATACTGAAGGCAGTCAACCAGACGGTCAGTTTACAATAAAAGCATACCATGCAGGGGACACTGAGGCTTTACTCTAATTTATCGAACCACCGTTTACAAAAACAAAATAGAATATAAACGTCGTTACAAAATATTAACAAAACACATACATATAAATTGCCTACATTGCTAAAAATTAATACCATATAAAGCCCTGGTGACCATTTGGCAGACAGCGTCCAATATTCCCAAGCTGACCCAACAGACTCAATACACAAATGAGGAGTTGTAGGAGACTTTTCAATAATATTAAAAAAGATAGGGGGCTGGTTGTTACACCATTATTTATCAATAGCCGATTCAGCCCTGTGCTTGAATTTTGATAAGTGAAACTCGAGTTCGTGTATCTATGCAGACTGTTCACTCAGCAACAAGGCAGGAGTCGTCGTATAAAGTTTTCATACTTTATTCAGCAAACATCAACAACTGCATACAAGATCGTTTTCCGAAAATCACTACAAAAATCCTCATCAAAAATCATCATAAATCTCTCCCACAAGCAGACAGTCCATTAGTTATATAGCCTCTTTGCAATAGAGGAAAAGTTCGAACATTCCAGCATGACGCAATAACACCCAATCAAAACAAAACTCGTCGCCGGAACTATGCACTGCCTTACGTCATTAGGAGAATCGTTTAGCAATTACTAGATCTATCTGGAAGCTTCGGTCAATAATAAACAATTCCAGAAAATTCTTAACAATATTGACCGACGAAAGTTATCAACATTATACACATCTTCTTCTAGCAACAACGCAAAATCAAATCAAAGGTAAATACCCACTATTATTGCATGCTTTGCAGAACAAAACGATCGGATCAGGATCATTCGCGTGCGTCTCAATCATAACAATGGTCTAGTGAAAAAGATACATAGTTTGATAGATCAGAGTAGGAATGAGAAAGAACAACACAGAAAGACAGCGACAGTTGGAATTTAAAGCACTAAATTTCCACAAAGTGGGGATACTATTTATACAGAAACTCCCGGCACCCTCAAGGGGGGAGAAGCTTAAGATTTAGACAGCCATGCACAAGAACAACAAGCTACAGAAACTCATTCCATCAAATTTTGAACTCCAAGGTTAGATGCTGGTGCTGTCACTCTGACAACGTTTTCAGTGGGCCTTTTCTTTAGTGATACTATATTTTTTCACTTTGTTGGTCAGTTGGTTTCTCCTTTAGTTATACTGATGGGAACGATAGAGTGTCTGTGATATAGTATTCATTTGTAGTGATAATTAAAGTAGAAATAAAGTCTAATTACTAGTGATGTATGTATTATAGACTTCCCTTGTTACACAGTCAATATATTGTTTTTAGGCTTCTTTTTAGTAAGTGTGTGGGTATAACGTTGGAGGTGTTGACATGATGTCAATATGTGATGTGAATCTGTTTTTATTGCATGGCTTTTTATTAATATTTGGTGACGTTGCCATATCATCGGAGTTTCCGTTTCTTCACCACTGTGAGGATGTCATCGTGTTGTAAAATGACTTGCGTGATGGTCTGTCGGATTTCGTTGTTGGTGATGTTCTCTGTATAAGAAATGCCCAGAAATCTTCTGTAGTACCTCATCTCCATGCTTTGTATTCTTTGTTGTATATCTGCTGTGAGATCCATGTTTCGCAAGCGTATACATAAGATGATGGAGATGACAAGGGAGCCCAGCAGCCTTATCTTGGAATGTAGACTGATGGCCCCGTCTTTCCAATTGGGCTTCAATTGTTTGTGCGATCCTGGTGAGGGTTTTCTGTCGGGACCCATTGTCTGATTACATTACATTACATGGTTATTGCGTTAGGTCCAGCGGACTCTTCCGAGCCAAATCAGGACCAAAAAATCAAGACCACAACTTCGCTGAAAGAGGACTCGCCCTTCATCCGCATAAAAGATCTGCCGAAACAACCCTAGTGGTAGCACTGAACGCACCCCACCAGCCGATCACTTTATAATAAAGACACCCCACGCAGGGGACGCTGAGGCTATATACTATACTCTAATTTATCGAACCCCCGTTTACAAAAACAAAATAGAATACAAACATCATTATAAAATATCAACAAAACCCATACATAGAAAATGCTTACATTTCTAAATAATATCATCATAGGAAGCCCCAGTTACCACCTGGCAGAAAGCGTCCAATATTCCCAAGCTGATCCAACAGACCTCACATACTGTACAAATGAGGAGTTTTGTTCCCGAAGAGTTTTCAAGAAAAAAAGTTGGTGACTGGTTTGGCGAAGAAGAAGGTAGTATAGTAGATTGATAGAACAGAGTAGGAATAGGAAAGTACAAAGGAAAAAGACAGCGACAGTGGGAATTTAAAGCACTAAATTTCCAGAAAGTGGGGATACTATTTATACTGAAACCCCCGCACTCCCACGGGTTATTTTTCTGATACAATGGCTCCTAATATTTGAAGCTATGCACTGTGTTGAGGGATTGGCCTTGGATTTTGATGTTAATGTTGATGCCACTGGTGTTGCTGGTCATCATTTTGGTTTTCTCTGCACTTATTTCCATTCCATAGGCTCTGGAGGTGGTGTCAAGCCTCTGTACCAGCTATTCAAGTTCTCGTTCCTCTCCAGCCAATCAATCAATGTCATCCGCAAAACGGAAGATGGAGATTGCTCTACCCCTCTATGCTGACTGTGCCTTCGTGATCTGCAGGGGCATCTGACATGATGCTATCTAGAAAGATGTTGAGCGTTGGAGAGAGTAGGCATCCTTGACGCACTCCTACTGTTGTTCTGAACCAGTTCCCGATGGCGCTTTTGTGGAGGACTGCACTGGCAGCCTTGTCATACAGGCTTTCAATTCAATTCAATTCAATACAACTTTATTTATCCACATAGGGCAATTACAAGATTTAGAAGCAGCTCATATTATTAAAATAAATAAATACATAAAGAAGTCCTACCATACAAACATAAACCAAACACACACGCACACACACACACACCAAGCACATCATGAACACTCACAGCCGACAGTTAAACAGTTAAATCAAATAAAAACATGAAGGTAAGAAAATAAGGTAAGAATATCATCAATGAATCATCAAATCAATCGGTCGATAAACAATCAATCAATCCTGAATCAGTCCATCGTCGAGCGTTTTTTTAAATAAAAAAATAAATAAATAAAAAATTTGCATTAGGGCGGTGGGGAAAATGTTAAAGCGGAGATGATAGCTTCAAATTTAGCAGTCGAATTGCGCAAGGAATAAAACTGTGGGAGCGGCGATTACCCTTACAGGCCGGTAAGGCAAAACGGCGCCCGGATGGTAGCACTGAGAATTCGCCCGCCAGAACATGCTCTGGTCTAAAATAATTCCGTTCGCCTTCTTGACGCTTTGCTGATCGCAGAAAGAACCCAGGTCTCTCTGCCTGACACCGATGATCTTTGAACAGACATTGACAATGCTGGACAGGCTATTCCTATCCCTCACAGTAAGACTGTGGAACCAACAAACAAACGAAAAAGTCAACAAGCTCTCAATGAAAGATTGATAAAACAAGCTGAGAATCTTAGAATCCACAGAGAAAGACTTCAGTTTCCGGAGAAGGTACAATCGCTGTTGGCCCCGTTTGACAATGCACTGTGTGTTCACATCCCATTTAAGCTTGCTGTCAAAAACTGTGCCCAAATACTTATATGTGTCAACAATCTCGACATCTTCATTATGAATAACACTTGGCTGGACCACCTCTTTGACTCTCCTAAAGTCAAAAATCATCTCTTTCGTTTTAGTAACATTCATATCCAAAAAATTATCATCGCACCAATCCACGAAGTTCGTGAGGGCAAAATCATGATCTCCTCCTGGTCCTTGAAATAAAGACAACAAAGCTGAGTCATCAGAAAATTTTATCAGAAAACTATTTTCAGCAGTGCTTCTACAGCTGTCAGTATACATAATAAAAAATAATGGCGACAGAACACAACCCTGAGGAGAACTTGTGGAAGTAACCAGAATATCTGACAAAGAACCATTGACACAGACTCTCTGTTGTCTATTAGTCAAAAAATTTAAAGTCCAGAGTACAAGTTGATGACTGAGTTTAAAATCAGAAACAAGTTTTTTAACCAGAATATGAGGCTGCATAGTGTTAAACGCAGAGGAGAAATCTGCCAAAAGCAGTCTGGGATGCGCCTTAGGCTTCTCCAAATGGGTATACAGAGTGTTCAAGATAAACAACTTGGCATCCTCCACCCCCCTTCCAGCCCTATACGCAAACTGAACAGGATCAAGAGCGGCACCAGTCGCAGTAAGAATGATGACTTCAATAATTTTAGGGCTGATGTTGTACATTCTCATGGTTGCCCAAAGAGCTGCATGCCAGACTCGGTCAAACGCTTTCTTGAAGTCTACAAACACATGATATAGATGTTGGTGCTGTAGGTATTTCTCGCTGATTATTCTGAGGTTGAAAATCTGTTCAGTGGTACTTCGCCCTGCCCTGAATCCTGCTTGTTCTTCAGCTGATTTGTTCAGCTTGCTGGCCACAGAGCCTGTTAATATTCCTATGAAGGTTCGTCAAAATCCGTTCATTGGTGCTTAAAATATCATATGCAACAGACTGATCCACATGGACAGACGGGCGGACAGATGGACAGATTAACATTTGGATCGTTCTGATTTTCAACTATTTCAATGTATTTCCAAGATAGTATCATCAAGGATTACAAAAACCAGACAGTTTAATTTGTACATAAATTTACTCGTGTAAAGTAAGTACAGCAATACAATGGGCATTATACATATTTACATCAATGTTAATACAGTCGAACACGCTTACAACGAAGTCCATGGGGAAAATGTTCCCATTCGTTATACCCGTAATCGACGGTTAGAGGACAAACAGTGCGTTATATCCGTCGTGTCTCTAAAACGAGTCTGATGTACGATTTACAGCCAATAGCACGTCACATGTATTCTCGTCATGTTATAGCAAAAGGTGATGATTTTAGAGGATTTTTGCCCCAAGAAAAGGTGAGTGGAGGGGAGGGGGGAAAGAGACAGAGAGCAGAGAGAGAGAGAGAGAGAGAGAGAGAGAGAGAGCGAGAGAGAGAGAGAGAGAGAGAGAGATTTAGTTAGCCTCCTGGTCTCGAAAGTGAGAGGTGTATGTGTCTATCCGTGTCACTGTGTGCTCGTCTAAGTACGTATGCTTACATCGTTTTCTGTGGAAGTGTCCATAATAGAGAGAGAGAGAGAGAGAGAGAGAGAGAGAGAGAGAGAGAGAGAGAGAGAGAGAGAGAGAGTATTGGAGTAAAGAGAAGTTAACAACCTTGTATATTTTCAAAAAATACACATTCCTGTACTTTATTCTGATACATTTTGAAAATTCAGTCTATTTACTTTCAGAAAATGTAAACTTTCCTTTACTTGTAAAGGTTCCTGGGCGCCAAGAACAAAAAGAAAAAGTTAAGCCAGTCACTTTCTGCCTGATCTTAAAATGACAATTTTTTTTTTCTTTACAAAATGATGTAATCTCCAAAGGTCTTTCTACAGACACATGAATGGCGTCAAAATCTTATGCGCATTTATTAACGTCTTCCGAGAATTTACGTCATTTGCGACTGGTGTCTGGGACAAGTAAATACATACGGTGTAAGCGAAGCTACATTGTAATCGTGTTCGTTATCAGAAAGTTCTAAGTAATAAATAAGAACAACTCTGGCAGGGATTTGTTTTTTTCATTCGCTGAAAGCATTGTTTGCTGAATGTGTGTTCTTTGTACACGTGTTTGGCTGTAATGAAGCTTGTAGCAGTGTGTTTTCATTACATAAACTATATCAATCATACAACGGCTTACAAAACCGGTTAACTTCAATCAGTTTAAAGGTAAATTCTCACTTTATCAAATATTGCAATTAGACTATAACAAACAGCTAAGAAATATAGCTATTGGTTCATGCAAGAATTCAAATTTTTAAATGTTAAGTTAAGTTTAAGACTTCACTATTGCAAGCATTGCTGTCATAATTACGCAGCTAGATTTAGTTGATAAATCATTCAAATAAAACTCAGATTTACCAGGCAAGCTTGTTTATTTGTTTTTTTCATTTTATGAAACATTGCAATCATATCCAGCTAACACATATTTGCTCAATATAGCAAGAAATCAATTTTATCATGTACATTTACATATAAATTGATAGGCATGAACATACAAGGCCCACTGTTTACACATTGAAATATTTTTCGCAAAGAGAAAAAGATGAATAAACATTAATAAATGAATTATAAATAAAGTAATAAATAAACAAACAAATAAATAAAGTAAAGTAAAATCATGACAGAAAAAGGTAACCAACCAACCAGCAAGCATGCATTTTCAACGAGATGACAATAGTGTATAAGAATGAATTATCCTCCCTTAAAACTCATTATTTTCCTTCCACTGATTGAAATGACTTGTCACTTAAAATCGGCAAAAGTAATAGTTCGAGCGGACATGTGTGTGTGTGTATGCACGTGTGAATGAGCATGTGTGTTATTTAAGTTAACTGTTAATAGTTCATAAGTTTTCCTCAATTTGTTTTATAGTTAAAGTTGTTGAATGTTCTGTATTCATGTAATTGACTAGAACTTGTAGAAGTCTAGATGAGGCAGATAATAATAATAATAATAATAATAATAATAATAATAATAATAATAATAATAATAATAATAATAATAATAATAATAATAATAATAAAATAAAAGTAAAACAAATAATAATAATACCCCCCCAAAAATAAATAATTCACCCAAATTTGGACAGCCTGATAGGTGAATGGCAGCAATTCAAAATACGTATTTTTACAGTCTGCACTAGGCACTTGCATTAAAACTAGTATTACATTGTTTTCTTTAGGTAGAAGAAAAATTATATTCCCTACCTTTTCTGATTATTGTGACTAAGTTTTCTGTACAGTCAGAATGAAAGTGTACATGTGTACAACATAATGAACAATAAATAAGTCTTTTTAAAGTGTTGTCATGGCAGCTAGTCTATACACAAACAACGTATAATACAAACAAACGAACAAGCAAACAGACTAACACAACACATCAAACAATGTATGTAGGCTCACATGTAAGCACACATGTGAGTCAACAAATATAAATGAATATTCTCCAATCCAACTGCATGCAAACTACCACTAAATTGATCCCTGATTCTAAAATCAATATTACAACAAAGTTTTGTGCTTCTGAGTAATAAATTACCAGTCAACAAAACTAATATTCTCAACACATTTTCAACATAGAATAAACTATGTTTCAGGCACAATGACCAACAGAAGAGAAGAAATTGTATTTAAAAGAAATGATTTATTGAAACATGGAAATGCTATATTTTGCCTTTAAGGTTACATATAATTAAAAACTATCCAAATACCATTCGTATTTCATGATAATAAATTTTAAAAAATTCATTAACTTTCCTACATGTACTGAGAGAGAGAGGGGGAGGGAAAGAGAGGGGGGAGAGAAAGGGGGGAGAGAAAGGGGGGAGAGAGAGGGGGGAGAGAGAGAGGGGAGAGAGAGAAAGAGAGAGAGAGAGGAAGAAAGAGACAGAAAGAGAGTTTAGTTTTCCTGAATAAAACAAACACAAAATCTAGCCCAAGTCAAACAATAAGTAAATTAAAACAAAAGATGTCAACATCAACAACAACTAAACAACAACAACAAAATTCGAAACGAAATGAAACAAACTCTGCTCCAAATGAAATGAAACAAACTCTGCTCCAAATGAAATGAAACAAACTCTGCTCCAAATGAAATGAAACAAACTCCGTTCAAAATGAAATAAAACAAACTCCGCTCCAAATGAAATGAAACCATAAAAATGAAGCTTTCAACAAAACATACGTTCAATGTGGAATGGCGTGTCTCCATCCTTTTCGCAACTGTTGAGACAGTGTGAGCACCAAGCCAGCGTACTCTGGAAAATACGCCACATTTTCATCTTCGTTAGGATCCCGCGCTTGCACATACAGCTCTTTGGCATAGATGTGCGACCAGTCCGCACGGTAGGTGATCGGATCGAAGGCGACCCACTCTGTATAGCGATGACGATCAGTGCGCATGGAGTAGCCCATGATGGTGATGTCTTTCAGCTCTGGTTCATCGCTATTGTCTTGAGGTTCCACGGAGGGCCTGGGAAATTGGCTGAAAGTAGCCGTCTTCCACCGCGCCAGGTCAAAGTTGCGTTCTGTCTCAGCCTGTAGTTGCGATCCAGGCTTCCTCCGAGCGTAAGAAGTGGTCACGTTTTTTATGACGGGTACCAAGCTGGAGCCCTCTGTGCAGAATTCCACATTGAACGAGTCCAGCGGGCAAGTAGTGGGCACTGTGAGGCCGGCCAGTTCAGCCAGCGTGGGGTAGACATCCACCAGCTCAGCTAGAGCTGAAGTGGATAGAGGATATTCCAAAGAATTGAGGTCAGCGGCGTGGTGGTCGTGGTGGTCCACGTGCACCGATAAGCGATAGGTCAGGGAGGCCTTGGGTTCTGAACCACTATTTGTACGTCGCACAGTGTTCACTCTGGTCACGAACGGCAGCACGTTGCCTTGGAAAATCCTCCGCCAGCCTTCACTGTCCAGGAGTACGTGAGAATCAGGAAATGCAGCCTGAATAGCTTGGGCATGATCAGGGTCTACCCCCAACGCGTTGTCATTGTCTCCCGCCATGACGTTTTTATGTTCATCCCCCCATGCATTCTGATGGTCATCCTCCAAGGCGTTCTTATGGCCTCCTCTCAAGGTGTTCTGATGGTCATCCTCCAAGGCGTTCTTATGGCCTCCTCTCAAGGTGTTCTGATGGTCATCCTCCAAGGCGTTCTTATGGCCTCCCCTCAAGGCGTTCTTATGGCCTCCCCTCAAGGCTTTCTGATGGTCATCCTCCAAGGCGTTCTGATGGACATCCTCTAAGGCGTTCTGATGGTCATCCTCCAAGGCGTTCTGATGGACATCCTCTAAGGCGTTCTTATGGCCTCCCTTCAAGGCATTCTTATGGTCATCCTCCAAGGCGTTCTGATGGTCACTCCTCAAGGCGTTCTTATGGCCTCCCCTCAAGGCTTTCTGATGGTCATCTTCCAAGGCGTTCTGATGGACATCCTCTAAGGCGTTCTTATGGCCTCCCTTCAAGGCGTTCTTATGCTCTCTCCTCAACGCGTTTTTATGCTCTCCGCTCAGCACGTACGACTTCACAATCATGTCCTTGCTGTCTGCATCATTCCCTAGCAACTGACCATACTCTCTGCGTCTGCGTCTGCGACTCCAATCATGCAGCTTGAACACCAGCTGGGAGGAAATTTCCGACGGCTGTTGACCGTTGAACGCCCGCAGTGACTGCGCGTCGGGAAATCTGCCGCTGGCTACCACATCTTGGAAGGGAAAGTTATTTCCAGGTGTGGCCATAGGTGAGGTAATCCCAGGCACGTAGAACATGAGAGGTACTCGTGTGGCTACTTCAAAGTTGCTGTACTTTGCCCATTCCTGATGCTCGCCAAGCGACCATCCTGCAAATGTGGAAAATCTTTAACGCCAAGTGGTTAACATTCTATTCTGTCGAAGACAATCTATATACATTCAAATTCCCATGTGAAAAGAAGAAATGTATCAATTACTTACAAATTGATCAATAGTGTGTTTCTTCTTATTCATCCAAATATGATTTACTCTTTACTAAACACTCCATGTTCAATACATTTTATCTGATTTCTTTTCTTTTCTTTCTTTCTTTCCTGGGGCCAAAAAGAAAGAAAGAAAAGAATAAGAAGAACAAGAAATGCAAGAAATTATCAACAAAACAAAGTACAATGATCGCCAAAAATGGTGATGATAATGTTGGTGACAAACCCAAGAAGAAGAAGAACTCTTGAGCTTTGAGTAGAACGAAGTAGAAGGGAAAAATGCAAGAAACGATCAACAATAACACGGTACCATGATCGCCAAAAAAGGTGATGATTGTGTTGCTGGCAAACCCATTTGCATCGAGCGCATCCAACACTTTTCCAACTTGAGCGTCCATATAGCTTGTGGCAGCAAAGTAGCTCTGTCGCAATTTCAGCTGAAAAACAAAATTAACAAAACAGATAAAGGTTATAGTGTAGTAACAAAGAAATATTTATATTGAAATTGTTTATCCAAATCCTAAAATCAAAATATTGGAAAGAGAGGGCGATTTTATTGAAATACAATAGATTAAAGTGGTAAGATGGCCAGTGTTCACAGCCGATTCCATTTGTAATGTTACTTATAGCTCAGAGATGGAGAGAAAGAGAGAAAAAAAGGAGGGGAGGGGCTGGAGGGGATAGAGAGAGAGCGTCACAAGAGGCTATTTCAACCCTGCATTTTTGGCATTATTTAAATTAACGTCCCCGGACACAGTGCGTATAGGGGACAAGACAACCCTGCACTACGGCTTCTCGCCTTAAATAGTTCAGCCGGCTGTAGCCTTTGTAAATTAAAGTCGCTGCCTAGCAGACGACCCAAGTCAGTTGTGTGCTAAGCATGTGTAGGCTAGATAAGATAGGCAGTGACCTCATCCTGCTGACGTATAGCCACCACCCCCGATAGACGGCACTCAGACCTCACGAAATTGTTCGCGGGCTTTAGCTGACCGCAAGGCTAGTCAGTCATTCTTGGTCTGAACCTCACACGAGAAGGAGCTACGCTCTGACAGATCTCTCTAGCAGAAGACTAAAGCAGGTGACAGATAAAATTCAATTCATCGCAGTATAGCCAGGGCCCGACATTGTCAAAAAGGTAAATGATCAATCTTTTGGTTCATTGAGCATTATTGATAATGTTGTTGGATTATGTTTGTGAAGTTTTGCCATGTTTTAGAATTATGATTGTGAATGTTAGTAAAACTTTGCTGACCACGTGGCGGACACGCGACCGGTTTCGGCACCACAAGGTCTAGAGAGATCTGTCAGAGCGTAGCTCACTGCCTACCTTATCTAGCTTACACATGCTTAGCACACAACTGACTTGGATCGTCTGCTAAGCAGCGACTTTAATTTACAAAGGCTACAGCCGGCTGAACTATTTAAGGCGAGAAGCCGTAGTGAAGAGTTGAAATAGCCTCTTGTAACAGAGATAGAAAGAGAGAGAGAGAGAAAATGTATAGGGGAGACTATCGACATTGTTGTTTGTAGATTTTAGTCACACGACACTTTCGCATATAGGTGACTACTGGACTGATTTATACTGACACCAGTGGGCCAGTTGTTGGTAAAGGGGAAAATAATATGATCACACGTTGACCAATCCGGGATTCGAACCAGCGACCTTTCGGTTACTAGCAAGACGCTCTTACCAACTGATCTACCCGGCCCCTATCGACATTACTTCCCTTGAGCTTTTTATACTTGAGCGTCCTCTTTTTCCTTTAAAATAAATTCAGTACCCCTGAGTCATACACACTAAAATACAGAAAATAAATATATAAGCCCTGATACGACAAATCTACACATAAATCAACTCAATCCACTGATGTAACAATGGATTTTCATTGTCTGTACTTCTGCGGATGTAACAAACTAGTAATGTTCGAATCTGATCGCGGATGGCGGCCAGAGGCATTCTCAGAGTTTATTAGTTTATAAGTGCAATGTAAAAGAATTATTACTTTATTTGTAACATCTACCTGGAAATCTGGTGGTATGGGGCCGAAAGGAAAACTGACGTTGCGTGCTTTGACATCGTCACGCCCTCTAATGTCCATCCAAGGATTCCACGCCACCACGGGCAGCCACAACGGAAACGTGGGGTTTGGGGCCAGGTGGATGTCTGACAGTGGGTACAGGTCTACAAAAGAACAACAGCAGCAGCAGCTTAAAAATTAATAATAATAATACCACGAAACCAGTAGTTTTGGGGTCCATCCATCTTACGTGTGATGGAAGAAAATAAGATTTGCTGTAACATCTTAAAGCTGCAAATCAATAAGACACACACACACGCGTGATTTATCTTGCTAATAATTCAAGAGAGATGCATGCGTGCAACGCCACAGCAAGAGAAATGACTAGTGTGATTTTTTTTTAAATTCACTATGAACCTTTGACTGGAAAAAGTCTTAAAAAACTTGCGTGAATTCTGTTTCTGTGGATTAACTAATGCCAATAAAATCACGGACAATAATTTAATGCTAGAGCGGTGTTAGTAAAGTTTGCTAGAGCTTCACATCTCAGACCGTATCTATACAATGGATTTGCCGCTTTAGTCCTCATTCTCACGTTTTTCGCCCACTTTTGAACCACAGTTATGAATAAAATGTATCGCACGCACACTATTCACACATACAGGCCCAACTGTTCAAAGAAGCTGGTGGGTAGACCATAGAGTCGATGATGTCATCTTAGTTGCGCTGGCGTCTGTCGTGGGTCCAGATGTGGCTGACAAGTCCAATTCTTGAGGCACACATTAGGGGTTAGTGTGGGCACTGGAATGGTGCAACTGGTGGTGTAGAGATGAAGGCCTTCCTGCGTTCTCTAGCACTGGTGATTCGCTCCCGTCATTTGTTTTCACACGAGCAAAGGGTCTCATTAATTTTGTCAGGGCACGCCAGCGTTGCCTATCTCCAGCAAGCACCTCAAGCTCTTTTGGAGGACTATCGCTGCATTTAAGAATTTCTTTGCTGCAGTCTCTGTACCTCTTCTTTGGCCGACCTGTTCTACTTTGGCCTTGTGAGAGTTCACCATAAAGAATTTAGCGCGGGAGGCGGGAGTGGTCCATGCGAATTACGCTTCCAGTCCAGGGGAGTTGGCCCTTCACAATCATGGACTCAATGCTGACAAGACTTGCTCTATCCAAGACTTCCAAGTTGGTTACTCTGTCCTTCCGTTTTATCCCCAGGATTAATCGAAGTGCTCTAGTGCGGAAACGATTAACTTTAAGTTTAATTAAGCAGCAACAACAAAATCAAACACAGGCGTACCCACACCACTCATGCCTACACACAAACGCACACACAATCACACCAACCTACCTAAGTATTCTTTCGGGAACTTGAGGGGGATGTGAGGTTTGTGGAAGCCAACCGCCAGAAAGAAGGGCTGATGGTCTCCATGCGCGCTTCTGTTGCGCAGAAACTCGGCAGCGAAGGCGCTGCTCTGGATGTCTGGCAGCGAGCCCCCAGGCATCTCTCTGACCGACACTGGACACACCACGTTATCATGAAGCTGGCCATCGTCTCCTGGGCACACCTGTTGGGAATAATTAGAAACAAATAATTATTTTATTGCAGGAGTCCACATTCTGTAATGACCTCTTTATATGGTGTTCTGCTTCACTTATGTCGATATAGCCAGCAAGACAATTAAAGGGAAAAAATCCTCAATAATTATGAATTTGAATTTGAGATGCAAACCTTTGCGTTCTTGTACTGCTCAGTAGGAGGATGGTAAGCCGGGGCGGACCAGCTTAAAGGATAATCATCAGTGTAATTGGAAACTCCACCTGTTTGAAAAACACAAGTAAACACAAAAACAGTAAAGCCCAAGATGAATAATGAGAAAGAAAATATGGGGGTGTTGAAATCATAATAATATACAGCTTTTTCTTTTCAAATAAAACTAATCGATCTCATAAAATCACTATTATGGAGGACAGTTAATAATTATTGCATGTTCGAAATTTACAATGTTATCATTTATTGCATGTTCGAAATTTACGTCTGAATCATATACTATGAAGAAAAAAGAAGAAGAACAGGAAAAAGAACAAGAAATATGAGATGCAGAAGAAGAAGAATGATGGCCGTTTCTTTTCTTTCTGTGCATCCACTGTTTGGAATTCTCTACCTTCTGATCTCACTCTCCTCCAATTGCCAAGCGCACACTCAAAACCTATCTTTTCAGAAAATTTCTCAACTAAACCATTCGGTGATCTTCTATCGCACTCACACCCCCGTCTCATAATGTGTACGCGCGTGTATGTGTGTGCGTATGTGCGTGCGTGAGTGTGTGTGTATTTGTGAACTTTTACCAGGCATAACTGATGGTGGGGCCGGCTGGTCATGGTTGTTTTAAGAAGTTGCTTCCCTTGGACCGCTAGAGAGCGCTATACCTTAGACGTTACCGCTCTCATTTCACATGCATGGTCACATGACAACCAACCGTCAAGGCGGGCCTCCATGTTTTTGCACCTTGTTCTGATGTGTGGCTGAATAAAGTCATTCCTTTTTAAGTTGAACCTAAAGGAGTTCTGTTATTTTGTGGATGTTTGTATTAACACAAACCCATGCAATGGTTACTAGATGTACAGTCTCTTAATGTGCGATTCATATTTTTAGTCTGATTTTAAATGAAATTGTGTATGTTGTGTACGGATTTTTGTTAAAAGGATGGAATGTTTTAAATGATAGTATTGCTTTTTTTTTTAAGTGTTTGAATGTATTTTTGACTTTTAACCAGTAATGTTTTCGGAATTTTTTTTATTTTAATTTTTTTAAAAACCTAGTAGAACCGTTTTACTGTATAATTGTGTTGTATGTTTCCTGTATTAGTGTTCAAATTAGACCTTTTATCATGTACATTTTCCTTACTGGTTGTTTAGTGTTTGTGTTGATGTGTTGTTTGTGCATGTGTGTGTTCCTGCGTGTTTGTGTCAAGCGCAATGTGCATTTCCGATTGATTAATGAATGGCGCTTCATACATAAACACTTAGTATTATTAAAGACATGCAGAAAGAGATGCAGACAAAGAAGATGATGCAGACAAAGAAGATGAAGCAGAAGCAGAAGAAGAAGGATATGAAAAAAGATGCGCAAGAGAGGAAGAAGAAGAAAAAGATGCAGAAGAAGAAAAAAAAGAAGATGCAGAAGCAGCAGCAGAAGAAGACGCAGAAGAAGGATACAGAAGGCAAAGAAGATGCAGCAACAGCAGAATAATAATAATAATAATAATAATAATAATAATAATAATAATAATAATAATAATAAGAAGAAGAAGAAGAAGAAGAAGAAGAAGAAGAAGAAGAAGAAGAAGAAGAAGAAACAGAAGACCTTAAACAGTCAAAACAAGTTGGCATATCACACAACGTGGCCGAGTACCTCTCAAGTAATGTCAGCTTTGGCTAGTCTCAGCTACGCCGTGACAGTTTGCTTCTCTTTCTGGCCCAAGGTAACCACACTACGAGGCATGAAAGCAAACACGGGGGTAGTTCAAAGCCGGGTCGGTCAGCAACTAACCAAGCAAGGAACCGTGATTAATTTTCACTTCTCTTTCATGTGACTGCTTCGACTTTCAGACTAGACTATTATTATATAGCACCCTTCCGGCGTTTCAACACTTGCCCGTGTCTATCAAAAGGTATATGGCAAGCTTCCTAAACATACGCGTAGTTGAACTCATTTTTAGAACAAATCGTCTATATCTTATACATCGTTAAATACACACAATAGTGCTATAGCCAAAAGCAAAACTCCCATGGAAAATATAGCGGAGAGGTTATGGAAAGCCGGGGTAGGAAATTGAAGAGACAGAAACGTTCCTATTACACTGAACCCCACTTCTGACAAGCAATGTAAGCTTACATGGCCTCGGCTGTTCTCTAAAACTGGCTTTGGTTAAAAGGAGATATCAAGTATATATTGGAAGATGGGATAACTATAATTATCTTTTAATGTGGGTTATATTCAACACGCTCAAAAAGATGGCCCGATGCTGCTTGCCAATCCGGGTTTTACTGTATGTCACAAAACAGTTTGGCATCTAACGAAATTCGGAATATTTCTAGGACGTATTTAAGTTTGCTGTAGAAGATCAGAATGAAACTATTACGTCTTAAGCCAAATAATAATTCCGATCTACTTATTCACTATTTTGTCTTAGGTCAAACGAAAATTCCTAACTACCTGCCTAAGGAAGTCTGAATTGCACTAGATTCTGATCTTTCCTGTAACATGTTAGGCCTATAGCCTAACAGTAGATGATGATGATGATGATGGTGATGATTGTGATGGTGATGATAAGGATGATGATGAGGATGATGAGGATAATAATGAGGATGAGGATGATAATAATAATAATCCTATCCTATCCCGTAACTCGAAAGTCGTTGGGGCACCACAGATGATCGTTAACCTAGCGTATTCCATCTTTCTCTGTCATCAGCAACTCTCATCACTTCACTCAGTGTCAAGCTAGTCCAATCTCGAAGCTTGTCTTCCCACAAATTTTTCTGTCTCCCTCTTCTTCTGCCTCCTTGCACCGTGCCTTGCGGGATGGTCTTTGCAAGGCCTGATGCTCTGGTAACGTGACTATACCATCGGAGTTTCCGTTTCTTCACCACTGTGAGCATGTCATCATACTGTCCGATGGCTGTGTGATGGTCTGTCGTGACTTCGTCGTTGGTGATGTGCTGGGTATAGGAAATGCCCAGAAGTCTTCTGTAGCACCTCATCTCCATCCTTTGTGTTATTCGTTGTTGATCTGCTGTGAGGGTCCATGTTTCGCAAGCATATAGGAAGATTGGGATGATAAGGCAGCGCAGCAGCCTTACTTTGGAGAGTAGATTGATGCTCCTGTCTTTCTAAATGAGCTTCAAAACTGTCAGGGCAGCAGTTGTGTGTGCTATTCTGGAGAGGACTTCTTGTCGGGACCCATTGTCTGATACAATGGCTCCTAAATATTTGAAGCTATGCACTGTGTTGAGGGACTGGCCTTGGACTTTGATGTCATTGTTGATGCCATTGGTGTTGTTGGTCATAATTTTGGTCTTCTCTGCACTTATTTCCATTCCATAGGCTATGGAGGTGGTGTCAAGCCACTTTACCAGCTGTTCAAGTTCTAGTTCTTCTCCAGCCAATCCATCAATGTCATCCGCAAAACGGAGGTTGGAGATTGCTCTACCCCTACGCTTCTTGCAGTTGTTCTTGTTCAGACTGTTCTCTATTTTTTGGCATTGATCTTCTATCCAGTTCTCATTTGCGCTGGGCATGCCTTTTCGGATGTCATCCCTTTTCTTTTTCATCTCTCTTCGTTTGTCACACAGGTCCAAAGGTTCAGGTGTGATCCACGGTTTCTTCTTTGGGCAGTGTTTGCCAAGGGTCTCAGAGGCGGCTTCTGTCACAGCGGAGTTGGAGGTGGTAGTCATGGTGTTGACATCCACTTCGCCAGCTTCCAAGCAGTGGTGCAAATGTCCCTTTAATTGTGGCTTGGAATATTTTTGCCACCTCCAGGCCTTGCAGTTTGTTCAAGTCGAACTTCAGTCTAATGCACTTAGCCGTGTTTACTCTCTTCAAGTGGAGCCGGAAAAACATCATCACGAGATCGTGGTCACTTCCGATCTGAAGCGTTTCTTGATCATGATGTAGTCGATCTGGTTGTGATGCTCCCCGCTGGGACTGTGCCAAGTCCATCGTCTGGATTTTTTGTGGAGACTAAGCGTGTTTGCCAGTATCAGATTGTTGTATCTGGCAAACTCCAAGAGTCTCAGACCTCGGTCATTTGCCTCGTTGTTGCAGTGGGGTTCACATGTGTCTCCTTGTTGTGGTGCGCATCTTGGCCAACCTTGGTATTTCAATCGCCTTGCACTATGACTATGTCCTTCTTCGGCATTTGGTCAATGACAGACTGCAGGTTTTCATAGAAATCCTCGACTTCGCGGTCGTCATAGTCTGATGTTGGGATATAGGCCTAGACGATGGTGATGTTGAAAGGGGCTTCTCTCAGACGGATGGTAATGAGTCTACTGGATTTATATACCGCGATACCTCAAGTATTTCTGAGCATTGTTGGCATTCACTGCATCAATACGCGTGCTAGTGTCAATCAGAAGGAACGGCAACTGCAGAGTCGAACCACCAGGAATAATATTCACTGTTGGGTGTCCACAACTTTAAACACTGGCGAAAGAGAAGGAGAGGAACCTAGGTTCGGGGTTTGACAACCTCGAAAAAATGTATTTGAACCTCCGCGAACCTTCCAATTATGACAGGCCATAAGAAAGACGGCATCTAATCAGGACTTTCGTTGTGTGCTCACTTCCTTCATTTCACATAATTCTGCACTTCTTACAAACTGAACACAAACGAACATTGCCGGAACCCGGCTTAAATACTCTTTGCCCCTACCAAGACCTCTCTATTCATTTAATTTATGACTGATGATAGAGATCACAAGATCACAAATGAGAGGGCACAATACCTACTTGTCCTAAGTTAAGAACTTAATGTCATTGCAGTATTGTTTTTTCTAAGTACCTGCCACACTGTCTAGACTTTATGGACCAAAGATGCGCAAAAGATTAGGAATTAATCCAAGGGTTCTCTTAAGGATCAATATAATGGAGTACTTGCGTTCGTCAAAACAAAACCGTAGAAATAATACGATTGATTATTTGTATTGTATTATGAAGTTTTGACTACAATGATAAATTATAATAGCTCTAAAAGGCGATTGTTTTTTAGACGTAAATAACGTATTATTCATTCAATACTTTATTATTATTATTATTATTATTATTATTATTATTATTATTATTATTATTATTATTATTATTATTATTATTATTATTATTAACAACCATTAGATCATGCAGTTTATGGCTAATGCTAGTCAAAATTTTAGTGATTGGCTTGATCTGGTTTGCGAGAGAGAAAACAGAGAGAGAGAAAGAGAGAGAGGGTGTAGGAGGAAGGGGAGGAATGGGAGGGTAGGAGAAGTGGGATGAGGAGTAAGAGGTGTTCGATTGCTCCTACTATTAATTGTTGACTCCGGCTTGATCAATACACCCCCCCACCCCCTTTCTAAACCAGACCCATCTTCTTTGTGTGTATGGGCCTCAATATAACACTTTCTTATCCTGTGCGTGCGTTCATGCGTGTGTTTCTGGGTACGAATATGTGCGCGTAGGAGCAATTTTTATTTAATTCAATATTTTAATGTATCGCCTTTTAATATATCCTTTTGAGACAACCGCAACAAACAAATAAAACTCTCTTAACTTATAGAACTCTGCTCCATCAAAGACAGTATTGTGCCCAGTTGTCTGGGCATCAGAAGGTGCGCCCAAAGGCTGCAAGTGGTCGCCTCGGCCGGCTTTAGATAGTTCCTGTATCGGCAAGCGCCCTGAGCAGCTCTTGAGCTATATTTAAAAACGATTATATAAATAAATAACTAAATGAGACACGCGCTGTAACATTGAACTATGTAAGATGTCTCTAAGATTGTCTTGCGCAGATAAAATAATTCCTTTTTCTTTGTACAGTGAGGTTAAAACAGTACAATAAAATAATATATGCGGTAAGGAAAAGTCCCGGCACACATACGCGGGTGGGAGCGCGCGCGGGTGTGTGGGTAACTTATTTTTTTTAGCTCAGTCGTCAAAGCGCACGACTTGTGTACGTGCATCTCGGGCGACGTGGGTTCGAATCCTGACTTCAGCAAACTATTTTGTGATTGCTGAATATTACGGGCCAGCGCTTTGAGAAGCTCTCTGAGCTTGTAAGTGCGCTATATAAGAGTAATCTTTCTTTCTTTTTAATTACCTTTTATTAATGTCAGTATTTTTGGCATTAACTAGCTTCGTGAAAGACTGAACGAAGGACCACTAAATCCACTGGGTCAGCCCGGAGAATCTTATATAATCACAACGTACAAAACTAGGCTTCTGATTAGCCTGAATGTTTTTTTTTTACAGGAGATGAACGCAATTTATGACATTATGACAGTGTGTTCGGTCTTCATAACCCTGTGTAGGTGATCTGGCACTCGTAATATCAAATAGGATGGCGAACACCAAAGACTATGACTGTATTAACTGTACTATGCGGTCTGTGGGTATACTCCGAGATCTCCATTTTATACTACAGTTTGATTTCACTTGCAAGTTAAACCCTAAATCTCCAGTTTACAGGCTGATTCCAGCTGCAAGCTACTCTACGAGTTATCTATCTCACAAGCACATTACAATAGCTAACAATCCTCTGAGATCTCCATCTTACAGGCAGATTTCCGTTGCAAGCTATATACTCCGAGATCTCCATTTTCAGGAAGATATATTTAAACAGTGATGGCAATCTTGTATATTAAAACGCTTATCTTATTGACAGCTTTCTGCAAAGGGCTGCACTGAAGGAATATGAGAAAACCGCATAGCAGGCAAGTAAATAATCACAGTGGGATGATCTTGTTACAGATAATGTGAAATGCAGGCACTTCTTAACTACTCCATTTATTAGGCGAGGAGGAATACAGTGGGAGGGGTGAGGGGCCAGTAACAGTGCTTGTAAGATAAGGGTAGTCTTTTAAAATATTTTGATGAATTTAGTGACCCGCACGAAGAGGCTAAATATAATTAAATAAATACGTGCAAAAACGTTAAAAGAAATATGTGGTTTTTTTTTTAATGGCGTCCTGAGAAATACAAGGGTTTTTAAAAGAAGAACATTGTTAAAAATTACTCATAACGCTTAAAGGTAACATATCTTTTGGAAACCTTTTTCAACTGTAAGGCTTTGGGCAAGTATTAGTTCGATACTAAAAAATATTTACAGTAACAATTGTCGAAGAAGAAGAAGCAGACGAAGAAGAAGAAGAAGAAGAAGATCCGGATGGAACGTTTTGCAAAAACACTGTGTGAGGAAGAAGTCGGACAACAAGACGAAGAAGAAGACGGAGAAGAAGCCGGAGAAGTAGAAGACGAAGAAGAAGATGGAAAAAAGGAAGGAGAAGAAGACGTAGAAGAAGACGGAGGAGAAGATGAAAAAGAAGAACACAGACAGAGAGAGAGAGAGAGAGAGAGAGAGAGAGAGAGAGAGAGAGAGAGAGAGAGAGAGAGAGAGAGAGAGAGAGAGAGAGAGAGAGAGAGAGAGAGAGAGAGAGAGAGAGAGAGAAATCTATCTATCTGTATATAGAAGGAGAAGAAGACGTAAAAGAAGACGGAGGAGAAGACGAAAAAGAAGAACAGAGAAAGAGAGAGAGAGAGAGAGAGAGGGTGGGGGGGGGAAGGAGAGAAAGAAATATATCTATCTGTATATAGATTATTGTTCTTGTTCTTCTTGTTAGATAGAGGGGGGAGGGGGAAAGAGAGGGAGAGAGAGAGAAGGACAAAGATCCGCATGGAACATGACATAGCAAGCACACTGTGTGAAGAAAAAGAAGAAGAAGAAGAAGAAGAAGAAGAAGAAGAAGAAGAAGAAGAAGAAGAAGAAGAAGAAGAAGAAGAAGAAGAAGGAGAAGAAGAAGAAGAAGAAAAAAAACGACGACAATAACAACAACAAAACAACAACAACGATCCGCATAGAACATTCTGCAAACAAACATGTGAAGTAGTGGTTGTTTTTGTCGTACTGCGGTAAAAACGTCCGAAAGCTACCACATCCGCCATTAACCACCATTAATATTATCTTAACGTGCTCGTCCTTGCCATACTCTTAGGTCTCAAACCCCCTTCCCCAACAAACAGTAACAGTCTTGTTTCACATAAAGTTAAAACAACAACAACAACAACAAAAACAACAACAAAACAAAACAAAAACAAACAAACTACCTGGATGGAAAATTTTGCCGACAGATTGCGTGAAGTATCCGTTCTGCTTGAAGAATTGGGGCAGTGTGGTATAGTTGCCAGCAACTTTCCGCCAGTAACCGTCTTTGTACACCCTCGTGCTGTCCGGACGTCTGCTAGTTAAGAACGAAGTCCGGCTTGGTGCACACAGTGCTTGCTAAAACGTCATCATCGTCATCAACAACAACGACAATGACGACAACAACAATAACAACAACAATAACAACAACAATAACAATAACAACAGTAGCAGAAAAAGCGTAGTCGTCGTCGTCGTCCTTCCTCAGCAGCAGCAATAACAGAAACTATAGATCACCAGTCAAATTACAATGATCGAAGTTTCCATTCAACATCATCAACAACAGTAAAATCCTCCTCTTCTTTATCATCATTCATCTTCATCATCTAAACTCATCATCTGCCTCCTTCTCATTCTCCGTTCCACTTCCTCGTCCTCGTCATTATCGCTTGCTGGTCAATTACCACCACCATCACCACAATGAGCATCGTAATCAGCAGACACCGTGGCAACAGAAACGTCGACATCCTCGTCAGCTGTAGCATTCATCCACGTCGTTATTTGTCACACAGAAATTCCTGCGGTACGTAGGGCCCCACGCGTGTTGTTGCGCGTGCAAGGGTTTTGGTTGCATTTGTGTGAGCGCGTATACATAGGACTGAACCATAGAGACAGAGTGAAAGAAAGATAAAAAGACAGAGATTTGTTTGTCACTCTCACCTGGACATAAGCTCTCTCAAACTTGACACTCTTCTTGGCCAGGTTGTCCAAGTTTGGCGTGGACATCAGGTGGTTGCCATAGCAACCGAGTGAAGGCCGAAGGTCGTCCGCCACTATCATCAACACGTTGGGATTTTTCAACTGACCTGGACAATAAAAACATGTGTGAAATAACAATGAAACTTGCAACGAAGCCAAATTGAAAAGATGCGATGGAGTTAAATGGTTTTCCTCGAAAAAACTTTCGATCAGAGGAGACAGGCCAGCTCTGTGATGGCGGTGCCCACTTCCTGTCCCTTGCTGCTTTAAATTCAACCTTGACGGTTCTCAACAGAACCAGAGACACATTCATAAACGAAATTATTAAGTCTGTCACAAGAGGCGAGTTTAGACCCTGCAGTAAGGCTCCTCGCCTTAAAAGTTCGTCCTGCTTTGGCCTTTGTAGCTAAAAGTCGATGCTTAGCAGACGACATAAGTTAGATTGTTCTAAGCATAGGTAGGGTAAATCTTCACTAAGGTAGGCCGTGGCATCATACAGCTGACCTATATCCGTCATCCCCTGCGAGACCGCTAGGGCTCACGGAATTTCGCGGGCTTTGGCTGACCACAAGGTTAGGTAGAGCATTCTTTGTCTAATCCTCACACGAGAAGGAAGCACACGCTGAAAGCTCTCTCAGAAGACTACACAGGTGACGGGTGAAATTAATTCATCGCAGTATAGCCATAGCCTGACATTGTCAAAAAGGTAAATGATCAATCTTTTGTTTCACCGCGATTATTGATATTATTATTGGACTATGTTTGTGAAATCTTGCCATGTTTTATAATTGTAAATGGTCATTAAACTTTGCTTGACCATGTGGCTGACACACGCGACCGGTTTCGACACCATGAGGTAGCCTCTACGGACCCACTGTTGTTTCTCACATCCGTATTACTGCAGATCAGTGGCTGTACCGGAGAAGGTGTATATTACTAATTATTTCTCCATGTGTTTAGTTTAGCCATGGTGTATGTATATAGGAATTATGTTGGAGATTCCAGTGGACCACGGACGTAGAAGATTGTTCGTCTCTTATCTGTATAAGTGGACGCGATCTCACTGAGGGCTGTTTCTGCCAACAGTGAGACGCTCTGCACACCCTTTGTAAACAAGGCGTTGCAGAAACTCATCTTATGTTTTGCAGACGAGCAGGCTTGGTCCGAGGCAGGAGATAGACCACTGAGAGTCAACCCTGACATTCGGCCTGCACAAATCGAGCATCGAGCACTGCGCTACGATAGCTCAGTAGTCAACAAGCGAGACCAGGCGACAACAGCCCCGCACCTCAACGATCAAGTTAAGTGACACAGAATAAGTACACAAACACTGATGTATAAGGACTGTGCAATAGTCCACTCTTCCTGAAAAAACGAACATTAGGCAAAACCAGAACAAAGCCCAGTGATGAGACAGTAGCAAATATCGAGAACAGTAGCAGAATAGATCCATCCAAGATCTACCCATTCTACGAACCACTCGAAGTGAATCTTGGACTTTTAAGTTAATCCTAGCAGTACTACGTTTTGGACATTTAAGTTAATGTAGTGATTAGAGAATTAGATATAGAGTAGAGGAAATAAATGTGATTTTTACTGTTAACAAGTGGCTGGACTACCTATGTTTCATAGTTGTGTGAGAGCTAGTGTGTCAGTGAATCTATTACACTTTTCTCCCTATCTCTGTAACCCTATCCGCACACAGACCGGACCAAACATATAAATGTATTAATATTAGTCATAAGGTGATTTAACTAGCCGAATCCCGCAGACGAAAGACGAGTGGGTAATAGCATTCCATTGTGCAGAGCCCAGCAACAATAGACCCACCGTCACAAAGTCAAAATGTAACACTAAGATAAACTTATCCCAAATTGTATGGGATACAATGTTCTAGTGTATAACAACAAACAATACAAAACAAAACAAAACAAAATTAAAATAATTATAATTTTAAAAACCCATGGAACTCTGTTGTAATACGGTGGAATGAAATTGAACTTAAAAATGGCCTTAAATTGCAAAGAACCTGTACGGTCTGCCCGCCTAGTCAACGAGGGGTTGATATGTACCCCAGATAGGGCTTGTAAACACTGGTAACAGAATGAGTGTAGTGGAGAAAGATGTGGAAGTGTAGAAAAGAGAAGGTAGAATCGTGGGTGTGTGCGTGTGTGCATGTGTGTGTGTGCGAGTGTGAGTGTGTGAAAATAACATCTTTTCACATTTCAAACATGCCCTATACAATTTAAATGTTAACTAGAATGGCTAAGCCCTTACGGAACTCGCAATATTTAACATGAAAATGAGTGCTCAGAAAAAATAAAACAACAATATGAAATGGTGGCATTAAAATACAAAGCAATACCGACTTTGATCTTTCTATACTCTTGATCTAGAGATGACAGTGACCTTCGGCTCCAAATACACTCATGTAATATCAAATAAAGTACAGCAAAAGTTGTATTATGCCAAAAAACGGTGACCTTGAGATGACTTTGACCTTCAGCTACCTTGAGATGCCCTTGACCTTGGGATGACCTCGACCTTGGGAAGACCTTGACCCTAAAGTGATCTCTCATACATGTCTAATCAAGTGACCCAATGTTGTTGCATACATATGTTAAATAAACAGCCATTCCACTGTACGATGACCTTTTTTTTAATGTTGTTGCACGGCCTAAAATGACCTTGAAATTCAAGATCATCGCAGAAACAGAATATTTGTGAAAGATCAATCTATCATGTCTAAATACAACAAGTTTGGACTTTTTAAAATCTTTAATTCTTTTTCAACATTTAAATATTAGAGAAAACGCAATTACACAATACACCAATATATAAATAGGAGAAGAGAAGAGGCAATTAAAAAAAATCCTTTGAACTTTTTGCTATTAAAGCGCAGTTGAAATACAATAATATAGAATTACTACATGTTCAACAATTACTACTACTCCCACTACTACTACTACTACCCCTTGGGGTCATGAGCAATCTTGCCACTGTAGATTGTTCTAACCTATAAAGGGAACAGTGAAAGCCCCAGTTGAAAACCTGTCTTGCCTTTGTAGGCATGACAGATTCACTGCGGCAACAGTACCCCCGTTGGAGTGCCGGGGGTTTCAGTATAAATAGTATCCCCACTTTATGGAAATTTAGTGCTTTAAATTCCCACTGTTGCTATCTTCCTCATATACTCTTTCCCATTCCTGCTCTGTCCTATCACTCTGCTATACTATCTTCTTCTTCGCTAGATCAATGACCTACCTTTTTTCTTGAAAACTCTTCCTGGACAAGACTCCTTGTTTGTGTATGAGGTCTGTTGGATTAGCTTGGGAGTGTTAGACGCTTTCTGCTGGGTGGTCACTAGGGCTTCCTATGATGTTAGTATTTAGCAATAAAGGCATTTTATATGTATATGTTTCGTTGATGATTTGTAATGATGGTTGTATTCTATTTTGTTTTTGTAACCGGGGGTTCGCGTAGTTGAGGTAAACCCTCAGCCGTCCCCCGCGTGGGATGTCTTTATTGTAAAGTGACTGGCCGGTGGAGGGCGTTCAATTTTCCCACTAGGGTTGTTTCAGCAGATCTTTTATGCGGATCGGGGGTTGTCCGGTCCTGATTTGGCTCGGAGGAGTCCGCTGGACCTAAAGCAACAATAAATCAATCAAAAAACTACTACTACTGAAGTAATAATAATTTTAAAAAAATTATATATTACTTTTTTTTTATAAAGTTAGGATTTTATATTTTTTATAGTTTAGAGAAGTCACTTCAAAGTACTTATACTAACCGATTTTGGAAAGCTCCAGTGACCTTGACCTTGGAGTGAGGTTGGCCAAATTTGCACAGTATGTGTGTCTCATTGATATCATTCATGCATCAAAGAATCATAAGTTCAATATTAATAACCTAAAAGAAAAAAAAGTGAAATTTTGTGAAAATGTGTCTTTTTTTTATTAACAGGAACAATTGATGACCTTGTGACCTTGACGAAGTGAATTAATTCATTCACTGATCATTTTCGAGGTCTCATGGATATACACCATCTAACCAAGTGTGGGTGTGATAGTTAAAATAGACTCTGAGTACTTAGACACTTTAAAGTTTTTGCACAGACAGACAGACGAAGGACTTTATTTTTTTTTCGATATAATTTTTGGACTATTTAGGACTTATTCCGCACAGATTTGCGAAAATATGGAAAAAAAAGTTTTTTAGGGTGAGTATATAGACTCACATTGCTATGCATGTGAGTCAAAAACGAAACACATCTCCACTTAAAAATACTATACACGAGCTTCATAAATATCAAAATACAGCACTCAGTCTAAGATCTCTGCATTCCTAGAAAGAGACAGAAAGATTCGCTATATCTTTGGCTGAGGGCATGTCAGCAGAAACTTAACATGTCAGAAGAAACTTAACATACCTAAAACTTCCACCTGCATCAAATTGATACTTAAAATGAACTTCAAACAATTTTAAAGGCTTCTCCGAGTCTGTGATCATTTCATTTCTGGTTGGCTACAGAAAGACTCGTTAGGCCTTGGGAAATTGGCCAAAAACAACATGCTTAGCTTATTTAGGTCAGCAGAAACTTCTAACTTTTACAATTACAATTTTTGAAGTTGTTCTCGCCATCTGGGATCTGTTCATTCCTATATGGCTACAGAAAGACTCGTTGGACCTTGGAAGGCTGGCCAAACACAACATGCTTATGTAGGTCAGGACAGACTGAAGCCTACAATCGTCCTATACACAAATCTAACCCGCCATCACAAAGTTAAAGCGTTAACCTAAGCAAAAACGTTTGTCTGGGAAAGCCAAAAGGAGGCGTGGGGTTGAAAAGGATGCGGGGTGTGTGTGTGTGTGCGTGTGTGTGTGTGTGTGTGTGTGTGTGTGTGTAAGAGAGAGAGAGGAGGGAGTTCACAGAATAGGTGGTGGTGGGGATGTGCAGGTGGGTGGGACCTCGGACATCTGTGGGTGGTGTGATGTTGATGTTGTACACTTTATAAAGGGCCAGCTTAAAGTAGTTATGCTCGATGCGCTAAAAACATTAGGGCAGACCTCCCACCAACCCGCACACCCAATACACACAAACATTATCGCAACCCCTCTTCACTCCTCACCCCTTATTACAGAGAGGGTTGACCTTCCAACCGCCCCCACCCCACCAAAACAAAAAGCATCTCACGCACTCCTCAATCCCAGTCCCCAATAAATACATGAAACGGAGGAAAAGCATGGAGAGTTGACAGTATAGGTCCCATGGTTTGGGGTGAGGGTGAAACCAGTCTACAAAAGAGGAGGTGGGGTGATGGATAACTGGCGAAGTTTGGGCGAGTAGGGGTGTGGGATGGGGTTAGGGGATTGGTTGAGGGGGTTGGGGTGATGGAACAGATTAGGCAAGCAGCTTGTGTCGTTGGGGTTTGGCGAGAACAGTTGTCCTGCAGAACTGGGGTGGATGATGGAGAGGGATAATGAGCAGGGGGGGGGGGCGCGGGGGATTTGGCAAAGCTGCCGGGCGGGGGTGTGGGGCAGGAAGGGAAATGGGACACAGATTTGGCAGGCGATTAAAAACTTTCCCCTCTAGGGGTCCTACTTTTCTTGCCCTAGAATAGAACCTATACCCTGTACACAGGAAATCTAGCCAGTCAGCCGTCTTTCTAAAAAAAAAAATCTCAACTATCACCAACGCGGTAAATATGTGCGTGCATGTGCGCACGTGTGTGTGAGTTGGAATATACGCACGCGCGCGCTTGTTTGTGTATGTGTGTGTGTGGGGTGTGTGTATGTGTGTGAAACCGTCACAGCAACTTGTGAGCACTTAATTTCACGAGCCGAGAAGAGTGCACATTATTTTCGATGAGAAGTGCAGGTCAAAACAAATTAACTGCTATAAAACCTTTTTCAATACTAATTATTCACATAAACACCAATGGCTCAGGTTGTGAATGTGCAGGTGCAGTACATTACCCTATACCACACAGCACAATCGATCGCAATAATGTTCCACTGAGTACAGAGAAGACGCCGAACAAAATTGGCAGGGTTACATAAAGCGTACAATTAGGGGGTATATATATCACGTCAAGAAACTTAAAATCACGCAAGTAGTTGCAAGGGCCTAGCCTCAATGCGTAAGCAATACTAAGAGAGGATATGGAAACGGGCAGACATTTAACAGAGGGCATAGTACAATACAATGCAAGACAATATAACTCAATACAATACAATTCTGTAATCATGCTTTTTGTGTGGAAATGTTTATGAGCTTAATACATTTTCATTCATTCATACAACACAATACAATACAACGCTTCTTTTATTGCCTTAAAATGAATCACAACAGGCGCAGAATCTCAGTTTAAAATCATATATTAAGAATACCCAACGATCCGCTTTCATCCACATCACATGCACTTTGTAAATACCAGTCCAATATACTTCACTCCCCTTTCTTCAAACTTCACGCACAATAACACAAGGCCCACAGCACACCACAGCTAAACAGGTCAAGGAATTTAAAGTCATTATTATCACAAGGTATCACGGTGCACTGGGATTACATCATGGCGTAAAGATGTTGCTAAGAGGGTGCTCAAGCCATGCTTCAGTTACGTTCGTATTTAGTTGTATAGGCAAACAAAATGGGAAATAATGACACTTCAAATTTTATTGCAAAACCCTTACACACATAGCAGCGCGCACGCAGTGAAATATATTTAGTTTTTGCTAGGGCATACAGGCCTCAATATTTCTAATAATCAAATACAGATATATTAAATATTTTGAAGGTGTGAATACTTTTTAGATGTTTTAAATGGAGAGTGGGCGGGGATGGTAGAGGTGAGAAATATGAAAATCTCCAACACTTCGCATTGAAAGTAAGACACCCCCTTGCGCTTTAGAAATGTACAACCCTGCACGGCGAAACAAAAGTTGATTTTATCTGGATGTACGGCAGTCGATTTTTAATGAAGCTACGATGGCGCAAAAGCCCAGTAGTCAAGAAACACGCTACTGTTTCCAGGAGTTCAGCAGAAATGGATACTGTTAGCATTCACAGCGAGTGTTGCCCCGCAAAAAAGCATACAACAGTAACCGCTAGCTACCGTTCTTTCGCTAAAAATAGCATCTACCAAAGCAGAAGTAGACCCCATAACAAAGGTTCTCCGTAAGGTTTTTCGCTTTAGGTTGATACAATAGCCCTACCCTATCCCAAACACCAAAAGATGCACCCACTCTTGACGCTGCGTGGTTCATTGAGCAATAGGGTCGAAGATCGCACGGCTATGGTATTAGTGTATCGTTAAACAGGGGAAATTCCCGGTCAGAACAGACATGGAGGATAAAACTTAGCGGTTGACTTGAGCAAAGAAAGCCCACTGTATCATTGTTTCATGTAATAACAATGCCAATTTTAGGGCAAATCCGTTTTTAACCGAAGTGAATAAAGCCTTCGACTTGGGGTCATTTTCTTTTCAATGACTGGGCTGATCGAGCTGCAAAATATGGTGCCGAAAACAATCATGTAGTAAAGTTGTCATTGTCAGTTAAAGAGATGCAAGTTATAACTGAAAAGGAAGTTAAAACGAAATGTAATTTTAATCTCCTATTTGAGCAACATAATGGAATTCCCAGGTCTGTAGTGTCGATGGCTTATAGAAAATATCTAAATTCTATAAGAACTAAATATTGTAAAAATATCACATGTGTACATGTATGTAATGAAATGTTTTCTTTGAAACATGTTTTATTTCAATGCAATCAATTGCGTGATAGTTTACCTAACAATATGAAAGCTTTGGACAATATTATTTTTGATGTATGCATTAGTCTAGCGAAAACGTTTATTGGTTCTTCAATGGGCGCTATGCACAAAGGCGTGGCGGTCACGTGCTGCGGGAATAACACAGCGTGATCGAGTTTGAAAATGGTGAAGTACTGTGCTGCGTTTGGATGCTTTAACTCCGACGTAAAACCTTTATGCAAAGAAAAGAACATTTCCTGCATCGATTTCCACTTCGAGCGCAAATGATGAAGCACTGCATGTCGTCAACTCTAAACTGAATGTCAGTGATAAATCGCTCTGTAATCATTATTGCACGAGTGTGCCATGTTCAAAACATCACAATATCCCAAAATGTCGGTAAATTTAAAAATTTTAAGCAGCATTGGAGTACACGCGAGCGAGCTAAAAGAAGCCATGACCGCTTTGTTATTCCCGCACCACGTGACCATGCCGCCGACTTGTGCATAGAGCCCATTGGTCAGTATCTATGATAACTGATGTGGGTTTTTTTGTTTTGCTTTTTTGTCTTATCATTTTGGTGAAAAAGACATTTAAAAAAAACAAGAAACTTGGGGTCATTTAAAGAGTAGCGCACCGTACCAAATCAAAGCCGGCATGAGATAGACTGGAGGTCCCAAACACCTCTCTAAGGCCGAAAAATAAACAGGTAATCTGTACCGTGATCCTTTTCGCCATGGAAGATTGCTGTTCTAAGCCTATTATATGATAGCTAAAGAGCCTGTATTCTGCTTCTGTTGGAGACTCTGGCATTGTACTGCATGGGGGTTTTGCCTGCTATAGCTAGAAAAGAGACAAATGATTGCAAAAGTGTAAGCGCTTGACGGGGATTGGGGAGGAGAGAAAAGGGAAAGGGGAAGGGGGGACCTCTAGAACGTGTACTTCGTCTTCTATTGCTAAAACTAAGGTTTAAAAACCCAAATTCTTACTGACAAGAACATCCCCGTTGGGGTGCCGGGGGTTTCAGTATAAATAGTATCCCCACTTTCTGGAAATTTAGTGCTTTAAATTCCCACTGTCGCTGTCTTTCTCATTTGCTCTTTCTCATTCCTGCTCTGTTCTATCAATCTGCTATACTATCTTCTTCTTCGCTAGACCAGTCACCTACCTTTTTTTCTTGAAAACTCTTCCGGGACAAGACTCCTTATTTGTGTATGAGGTCTGTTGGTTCAGCTTGGGAATATTTGACGCTTTCTGCCAGGTGGTCACTAGGGCTTCCTATGATGTTATTATTTAGCAATGAGGGCATTTTATATGTGTTCTCTTGATAATATATAATGATGTTTGTATTCTATTTTGTTTTTGTAAACGGGGGTTCGATAAATTAGAGTACAGCCTCAGCGTCCCCTGCGTGGGATGTCTTTATTGTAAAGTGACTGGCTGGTGGAGAGCTTTCAGTTTTACCACTAGGGTTGTTTCAGCCGATGTTTTATGCGGATCAGGGGTTGTCCGGTCCTGATTTGGCTCGGAAGGGTCCGCTGGACCTAAAGCAATAATGATGTAATGTAATGTAATGTTATCTGACAAGAACACAACGCTTTCTACTTGCCCATTGTCCTGTGATGGAAGGCCCTTTCAGCTTAAACAGTCAAGTCTTCTTCCTGTCACATTTTCAAAAAACGAAATTTCTTTTCCTGGTCACGAGTCGATTTGTCAAAGTCCTATGGACTTGACTTGCTCTTACAATTTGGATTGACAGAAGAAGAAGAAATATCCGACAAAAATGAACCTCCCGAAAGAATACACACATGCTCCTGTTAGCATGGTACATTACATTACATTACATGGTTATTGCTTTAGGTCCAGTAGCTACGGCCAACCACAAGTGACTCATCATAAATACACGCCAACTTTCCAAACGCAATTTCTTTAAACCTTGGCCCTAAGTAAATAGAAGTACAAAGCCCATATGACTCACATGCTCCTTATGGAACTCACAATAATTAACATGAAAATGAGTGCCCAAAAGATTTTAAAAAAATCGAAAATACACAAGTACAGTACTATCAAATAAACTACAGCAAAAATTGTATTTTGCAACACACACACACACACACACACACACACACACAAACACACAAAAACAACGTGACCTTGGGATGATCTTCTGTGACCTTGATCTTGGAATGACCTTGACCTTCACCTGACCTCTCATGCATGTCTAATTAAATAACTCAATGTTGTTGCATACTATAGGTTAAATAACAGCCATACAACCTTGACCTTAAATGGAACTTATTAATTCACTGTTCATTTATCTCTATACACCATCTTACTAAGTTTGGATGTGATAGTTGAAATATGTTTTGACATATTAATCCACTTGCAAGTTTTGTACAGAGGGCGGCCAGACAGACGAACGGACGGAATTTTTTTTTTTTAATGTCAGTTTTGGACTATTTAGGACTCATCTCGCACAGATGTGCAAAACTCTGGATATTTTGTTGGAAGGAGAGGGTGGGAGGGTGAGGGTGAGTGCATAGACTCACATTGCTATCCAAAAACTCGCTCACCTAACCTCACTTTTCCCTCCCTCCCACCCTTAAAAAAGCGGGGACGTGTGCATTGCAGTGTGCAAACATATGAAAGTTCTACATTCCCTAAGGGGGCTACAATAGTTTTGAGGAGGATAGACACCATGGCTCTCCGCCGCTCCAAGCCACCGTCTTACAACACCCTATCCTACTGTCCCCCCCCCCTCCTCCCTCTGTGGAAATGTAGTGCTTTAAATAACCTCTGTTTCTGTAATTCTCAAATGTTCTTTTTCGTTCCTACTCTGTTCTATCAATCTAATATCTTCTTCGCTAGACCAGTCACCTGCCTTTTTTCTTGACATCTCTCCCAAAACTCCTCATTTGTGTATGGTGTCTGTTGGGTCAGCTTGGGGATATTGGATGCTTTTTGCCAAATAGTCATTGGGGCTTTCTATTATTATTTAGCAAAGTAGGCACTTTAAATGTATGTGTTTTGTTAATATTTTATAATGATGTTTATATTCTATTTTGTTTTTGTAAACGGGGGTTCGATAAATTAGAGTAAAGACTCAGCGTCTCCTGCATGGGATGTATTACACGGTATTTATCAAAAGTTGATTCAGTCCCGATGCTTGAATCTTGATATGTGTAACTCGAATTCGTTTATCCACGCAGACTGTTCACTCAGCAACAAGGCAAGAGTCGTCGTATACAGTTTTCCAACTTTATTCAGCAAACATCAACAACTGCATACAAGATCGCTTTCCGAAAATCACTACAAAGATCAACATCACAAGCAGACAGTGCATTACCTATATAGCCTCTGTGCAATCGAGAAAAAAATTCGAACAATCCAGCATGACGCAATAACACCCAATCAAAATAAAACTCGTTACCGGAACTACTCACTGTCTTACGTCATAAAACCTTCTTTAGGTTAGAAGAATCGCTTAATTAATGTACTTCCGTTTTTATTGCTTTGTACTCGTTCCTGTTCGCCAGACATTTCATTGTTATCTTTTGTCAAAGGGTACCACTTATTTAAGCTTTACTTTTGAGTGCTCTTTATGTTCTACATGCTTTGTTTGCTTGTCAGCGCCTTGAGAAGCTCTCTGAGCTTGTAAGTGCGCTATATAAGAGAAATCTCTTTCTTTCTTTCTTTCTTTCTCGTGAAAAATAAAATTCTGTTTAAACCAAGAATCGCTTAGCTATTACCAGATCTATCTGAAAACTTCGGTCAATAACAAACAAGTAATTTCCAGAAAATTCTCACCAATATCGGCCGACGAAATTTATCAACATTATACAAAGCTTCTTCTAGCAACAACGCAAAATTAAATCAAAGGTAAATACTCTATTATTGCATGCTTTGCAAAACAAAATGATCGGATCTATAGTGCGCGTTTCAATCGTAACAGGATGCCTTTATTGTAAATTTACTGGTTGGTGAAGTGCCTTCAAGGTTACCAATAGGGTTGTTTCGGAAGATCTTTTATATGGATCACGGGTGAGTCCTATTTCAACCAAGTTGTGGTCCTTATTCGGCTCTTTGCAGTCTGCTGGATCCTTATATAAACAACAACTAACTAAATAATTAACACCCTATCTTTGAAACACGTGCGGCCGTCCTTATAAGCAAAAACATCAAGTTTATGTTTCTTCTATCGTATTAACGTGCTTGCATCATATCTATAACTCGACGTCTCAAGTTTGTTTTTTCTAAGACACCACCAAGTACCCTCTAGAAATAATCCCCCTTTACAAGCTACCTCGACAAACTTCACTCAACGTCAAAATCAAAGCTGTGTGTATGGGGCGCCGTGTGTCCATTTATTCTATGTGACTATTCTATACATAGAATAAATTCTATGCACATAGAAAGCATTCTATGCACACAAAAAGCATTCATTAGTTGAAATTCCATTTATAAAAAAGAAACCAATAATGTAAGTCATAGAATAAAATTCTTTGTATAGAATAACATTCTATAATATAGTGTAAAATTCTATGTCCTTAAAAAATTCTATGTATAGAATAACATTTTATAATAGAGAATAAGATTCTATGTATGTAATACAATTCTACATTATAGAATGCACTTGTATGCATAGAATTATATTCTATAACATAGAAAGAATTCTATTACAAAGAATGAATTCTATAACAGAATTTATTCTATGTGCATACAATTCATTCTATAACATAGAATGAATTCTTTAACATAAAATAAATTATATGACATAAAATGAATTCTATGTGCATAGAATAAATTGTATAACATAGAATGAATTCTATAATAAAGAATGAATTCTATATGCATAGAATGAATTTTATAGCATAGAATGAATTCTATGACATAGAATTCATTCTATGACATAGAATGAATTCTATAGGCATAGAATGAATAGTATAACATAGAATGAATAAGATGACATAGAATGAATTCTATGACATAGAATGAATTCTATAACATAGAATGAATTCTATAGCATAGAATGAATTCTATGTTACAGAATGAATTCTATGTCGTAGAATTCATTCTATGCTATAGAATTCATTCTATGCTATAGAATAAATTCTATGTCATAGAATTCCTTATTTGCTATAGAATTCATTCTATGTTATAGAATTCAATCTATGTCATAGAATTCATTCTATGTCATCTTATTCATTCTATGTTATACTATTTATTCTATGCTATAGAATTCATTGTATGTCATAGAATTCATTCTATGTCATAGAATTTATTCTATGTCATAGAATTCATTCTATGTCATAGAATTCATTCTATGTTATAGAATGAAATCAATACATACACTTTTTTTAAAATAGTAAAAACTGGGGCACTGTCGAGGTATAGAGAACATTTTTATGGCATGGGACTGTATTGCAGAGAGATATACACATTGCCACATCCCATCACCACACCACATCACTCTACATCACACTGCACCACAAATGTGATGGGTAGGAGTGATTAGGTTATGTGATGATGTGGTCTGATTCACTCGCTTTTAAGGCATAATAGAACTGTATTGCAGATACATACATACACATTACCACATCACATCACCAGACTACATCACTCTAAATCACACCACACTGCACCACAAATGTGATGGGTGGGAGGGGTGGGGTGATTAGATTATGTGATGTGATTCACTGATGCCATGATATGTGCTTTCTGCTGCAATGTGAAGATGTGCTGCTGCTGTGATGTCGGCTGATGTGATGTGTTGATTTGTTGATGTGATGTGATTTTATGTGGTGGTGCGTTTTCACGATGATGGTGATGAAGCAATGTGATGCAGTGATGTGATGTGATGATGTGATCGATGTGGTGATGATGCAATGTGGTGATGTGTCATACAATATCTTTTTTTTAATTCTAAATTTCGTTACAATTTATTAGTTGTGTTTTTTAATTTTATGTGAGTGAAATGAATTATATGTATATAAAATTAATTGTATAACACAGCAAGAATTGTATGACATAAAATACCTTTTTTTAACATAAAATGGATTTTATTCGCAACACTGAATACACTCATAGAATTATTTTTTAACATTTGGTGCACATAGAATGCATCCTATGTTATAGAATGTTCATTCTATAACATAGAATGTTCATTCTATAACATAGGATCCATTCTATAACATAGAATGTTCATTCTATAACATAGAATGTTCATTCTATAACATAGAATCCATTCTATAACTTAGAATGTTCATTCTATAACATAGAATCCATTCTATAACATAGAATGTGCATTCTTTAACATAGAATGCATTCTATAATATAGAATGTTCATTCTATAACATAGAATCCATTCTATAACATAGAATGTGCATTCTTTAACATAGAATGCATTCTATAATATAGAATGTTCATTCTATGCGCAACTAGGTCATTCTTTGTGAAACGAGGCTTTGACAAATAAAGGGACATGTGCACGCGCGCGAGAACTGAAGAAATGGCTGACGTGCCAAGCGTTCTGCGGCTCAAATCGCACGATACCGAGCCGATTGCAAATCAGACCGCAGGCAAGCAGTAGTTCTGACGTCATCATGTAGCAATCGGGATTCCATCGCAAACAAAATCTTTGCACAATCGGCATGTGTGGCGGGGCCTTTAGGTTTCTTGATGCAGACGCACCCTCCCCTCCCCCTTCCCTCCGCCCCTGCGTGCTTACTTTTTCATTACAATGTGCTGAGGTTCTGTAAGGGTTTATAGTGACAAAATCTAATGAAATAATCAGTTCTTTTTGCTCAATACCGAAGAAATAACCGTACTGTACACTCATAAAAAGCAATAATTAATATAATTAAAGGTCGAATATTGCGATACAACTCTGAGACATAATACTTATTGCAAAAAAAATATTTCACCCCAGGCGTCCCCCCATAACCTATTTTCAGCTAAATAGCTCTTTTGCGAATTTGGCCTCCCTTTGTGAGAACACCCACATTTATGTATAGTTCCTTCCGTTAATAAAATGGATAGCATAATAGCATTAGGAACGTACGTCAGCCATTGATGTAGAGTGATGTGGTGTGGTGATGGGATGTGGCAATGTGTATCTCTCTGCAATACAGTCCCATGCCATACAAAATGTTCTCTATACCTTGACAGTGCCCCAGTTTTTACTATTTACAAAAAGGTTTTTATATTGATTTCATTCTATAACATAGAATGAATTCTATGACAAAGAATGAATTCTATGACATAGAATGAATTCTATGACATAGAATGAATTCTATAGCATAGAATGAATAGTATAACATAGAAGGAAAACCTTCTGACATAGAATGAATTCTATGACATAGAATGAATTCTATAACATAGAATGAATTCTATGACATAGAATGAATTCTATGACATAGAATTTATTCTATAGCATAGAATGAATTCTATAACATAGAATGAATTCTATAGCATAGAATGAATTCTATGACATAGAATTCATTCTATGCTATGTTATAGAATTCATTCTATGTCATAGAATTCATTCTATGTAATCTTATTCATTCTATGTTATACTATTCATTCTTTGCCTATAGAATTCATTCTATGTCATAGAATGAATTCTATAGCATAGAATTCATTCTATGCTATAAAATTAATTCTATGCATATAGAATTCATTATTTATTATAGAATTCATTCTATGTTATACAATTTATTCTATGCACATAGAATTAATTCTATGTCATGCAATTTATTTTGTGTTAAAGAATTCATTCTATGTTATAGAATTCATTCTTTGTAATAGAATTCTTTCTATGTTATATAATATAGTTCTATGCATACAAGTGCATTCTATAATATAGAATTGTATTACATACATAGAATCTTATTCTCTATTATAAAATGTTATTCTGTACATAGAATTTTATTATGGACATAGAATTTTACACTATATTATATACAAAGAATTTTATTCTATGAATTACAATATTGGTTTCTTTTTTTATAAATGGAATTTCAACTAATGAATGCTTTTTGTGTGCATAGAATGCTTTCTATGTGCATAGAATTTATTCTATGTATAGAATGGTCACATAGAATTAATGGACACATGGCGCCCCATAGTGTGCGCCATCACAAGTGAAAAGAAGCCGACTCAATTTTCGTTCCTTCTCCCATTGCGGGTCAAAACTGTGGAATTCGTTGCCACAAAAATTGAAAAATGCTGACTGCCTGGATATCTTCAAGAGGCATCTAGAGGCACACTTTTGAATAATAGTTGTTGCCCTTCTACCTCCTCCCCCACTCCTTGTGCTATGCACCAACCTTGCTCCTACTCCCACCATCCTTCTTTTGCCTCACCAAACCCCTTTTCTTCTTTTTCTGGGCTCCCTGAGCGTGCTGCCAGCATGTATAGGTCTCACAAGTTGATATCATCCTCATCATCATAATCATCATTATCATTATTATTATCATCATTCTCACCATCCTACCGTATACACCCCATCATCATCATCATCATCATCATCATCATCATCATCATCATCATCATCATCATCATCATCATCATCCTCATCATCATCAATCTATTTGAAGTTCCGTAATTTGAAAATTCTATTTCTTTTAATTTTTCATTAACAATTTCTACCATTAGTTCTTCCCCCCCCCTCCCCTCATTCCCCTCACAAAGAATTAACAGAAATCCAAACATCGCAGTGCATCCATCCACAGACAAAACATTTCGAGGACACTCAATCTGTTTTATGTCTAGCAGTTTCAAAATAAATTACGCGGAGTCTGCTCTTAGACATGATACTCGCCAGCTGCAACTCATTATACATTTTCAAAGGAGAAACGTGTCTGAAATTATTCAAAAATTTATGGCTTCACCCATACGCCTCGTATTGAAAAAAAAATCACATGTAAATGATCTAGGCACACACATGACTAGAGACAGACCTAGTACTACTAGTCTTTCATCAAAATGAGAAAGACCGTTGTAGCATAACCACCATCAGAAAAAAATAACTGCAGCCACAGCAGCAGCACCACTACCATCAAAACAATCTCCACCATCACCATCATCATTATGAATGAGTGAATGAATGAATTCATGTTTATTTTAAAGTCTTTTAACATAACAATGATTTTAGATACACCACCACCGCCATCATCAATCATCATCATCATCACTAACATCACCATCATCGCCATTCATCATCAATGATCATCACATCATCATCACCACTGCGACCATGACTGTTCCTGACATCATCAATCCCTGCATTACAATGTCGTTTCTAACCCTATTGTCATTATACTTATTATCATCATTAATATCTATCTCGACCTCTTCGTCATTATAATCATTATCAGCTTCTAATCGTCTACTTCAGCCTCTTCGTCACGGTCATCCACATCAACTCCTCCTCATCCTCATCATGATTTATCTTGACCTCTAACTTCGTCATCGTAATCATTATCAGCTTATAATCGTCTACTTTAGCATCTTCGTCATTGTCGTCGTTATCAAATTCCGCATCGCCATCTACTTCAAGCATCTTCGTCCAGCTAACCCACTTTGCCCCTGTTCTTGGTTCCCAGGGTCAGATCAGACCTAAGTGTGCATGCAAGACACGTTAGCGATACAAAGTGTGGGAAAGTTGGAACGCCTGAACAACAATTTCACGTTCCTTCAGTCTCGCGGTCACGATTTTGTTCTTTGGCCGAGTTTTTTTTTAAGAGATGGATAATTAATATTATGGTATTGTTGATTCATTTATTTTCAGTTAGCTAATGTAAATATGGTTGTAGTCGCTTATTAGAGTGGTATAAAAAAATTAAAGCGGAGACCGTTTTAACAATTTTGAGTGAATTAACATTTATTTTATAGTTAAGATTGTCCTCTGACAACAAGAGCTACAAGAGCATAGTTGTGCTACGAGAATAGTTGTAGGCTCTTTATGACTGACGGCAGTGGTGAAGAAGAAAAGGAGAAAGAGGAGGAAAAGAAGAAGAAGAAGAAGAAGAAGAAGAAGAAGAAGAAGAAGAAGAAGAAGAAGAAGAAGAAGAAGAAGAAGAAGAAGAAGAAGAAATACAAATAAAAGCACCATCAACAACACCACCGACAACAATAACAACACGATGATAATGCTGCTGCAGTCGCAGAAGTTAACGACGACTCCGATGATGATATTGGTAGTTTAATAAGAAGAAACCGCCTCACGCAGAAGCCTTTGTCTATTCGTTATGAAAAGTGAAATGCACATGCAATCAACTGAATCAAAATTGTCTACATGAGTAGCACAGGAAGAAGAAGAAGAAGAAGAAGAAGAAGAAGAAGAAGAAGAAGAAGAAGAAGAAGAAGAAGAAGAAGAAGAAGAAGAAGAAGATGAAGAAGAAGAAGAAGAAGAAGAAGAAGAAGAAGAAGAAGAAGAAGAAGAAGAAGAAGAAGAAGAAGAAGAAGAAGAAGAAGAAGAAGAAGGAAGAGGAGGAGGAGGAGGAGGAGGAGGAGGAGGAGGAAGAGAAGAAGAAGAAGAAGAAGAAGAAGAAGAAGAAGAAGAAGAAGAAGAAGAAGAAGAAGAAGAAGAAGAAGAGGAAGAGAAGAAGAAGAAGAAGAAGAAGAAGAAGAAGAAGAAGAAGAAGAAGAAGAAGAAGAAGAAATTGCCGAGTGGCAGAATATGACGATGATTATAATAACGATGGCTAAAAATAAGAAAATGCCTCGCTCAATGCTCAAACTCGAAGAGATCTGCCTGTTCTTTCTGAAACGAGTAATCAAAAGATTACAGAAATCCTGTCTTTAAAAAAAGACATCAAGAAGGTATACAAAGACGGCTTTCGTTTTCCCAGCTAAGGTAAACACTATTACGGGTGCATACAATGCACTTGTTGTTACGCAAGATCCACACACTTCAGTTTCAATTACCTTACGACCCACTTTTTTTCCAATGGGAAGGGTGTGTGAGGATTGGGAAGTAGATAAGGGGATGGAGAGAGAAAGAGAGGGAGAGAGAGAGAGAGAAATAAGATAAGATAATTTTATTTAACAAGGGGATTGAACAAAATTAATAATTAGTATAACCAAAAAATTTATAACAAAATCATCATAATGTAACAATATAATCAAGATCTGTGCACACATGCACATACGCGCGAACTCACAAACACACACACTCTCACACACATTTATTTAAAACAATCTAATGAATGTTGTCTAATTAAGTAGCTAATTAATTAATTTATGATGTGTTGTAAAAGATGTATTCTAAAAGATGTGTATTTAGTGATTGCACTTCGGAGCACTTCTGTTATTCCATAAAGTAGAACCTGAATATGACAGACTGGTTTTAAACAGATCAATTCTTGGAAATGAAATATTAAGTTTGTTAGAAAAGTTTTTCTAGAAAACAAAAAGAAGAAAGTTAATGGGGTGCATTACCAGAAAGGATTGTGTGCATGAAAATTCCTTAATTAAATTTTAATCTATTGGCAAGTGGTAGTATGTTGATCTGTTCATAATCATTCTAAGAGATTTTGTTTTTAAGAATAACCGTTTTAATTGCGTTTACTAAAGGCTTCATGTTGTTGCCACTAGCATTATCCCAAATAGTTGAGAAATAATCATTAAATGGCTGAATATGTCCCGAATAAAATAGTTTACAAGCATGCAAATTAAAAAAAAAAGTTTAGTCCTTGATAATTTATAAGTCCTTCTAGAAATAGTTTTACTAATATTTAAAATATGTTGCATCCAGGACATATTAATTTTTTATTACCACCAGTCTTTAACCAGTTTCTAAATATTTAACTCGTTTTGTATATTTGGCAGAATGGCAGGCGAATGGTTCAGGCTTGGGCGAGAAGTTGTCTACCTTGCATTTCTTGGTTAGACTAGCCTTGGGTGGCTCCTGCTGTGCAGAATCCTTTGGTGTGGCCATTGGATTATGCAGGGCAAGGCGACACGACATTTGTTCTCCCCGGCTGACCATTCGTCTTCTACTTTTGGTGGTGAGCAAGACTACATTGTCGGCAGGCGTTTTATTTAAGTCGATGGCAGCGACTTTGCAGAAGAGTGTCGTGGCACTAGTAGCCGGCAATTCGGTTTACTACCAACCACGCTTACCCGCCTTGCAGGGCAAATATTTGTATGTCCCTCTTGTGAGGGATAAAATGAAAATAACCGCTCGGTTTCGGCTGTGTTCTCAAGGTCGTGGCCGAGAGAGGGGAGTCAAATACCCCGCTCGGCTATAAATAGGAGCATGTTATCTCTCTCTCTCTCTCTCTCTCTCTCTCTCTCTCTCTCTCTCTCTCTCTCTCTCTCTTTATTTATTTATTTATTTATGTATTTAGAAGTGTGTATACATTTGAGAGATTGCTGTTATGAAGGTCTAATAGAAAAAACACCTTCATTAAAATAGAGAGAAAAAGAGAGAGAGAGAGAGAGAGAGAGAGAGAGAGAGAGAGAGAGAGAGAGAGAGACAGAGACAGAGAGAGAGACAGAGACAGAGAGAGAAACAGAGACAGACCGAGAGAGAGAGAATGACATGTACAAACAACAAATAAATAGCGCAACACATAAAATATAATAAAATAACTACTATCCCACATACTTGCGTTGCACACTCCCGCATAAACCTCACACACCATCACAAACCAACGCCACACGCACAAACACCAACCATGGGCTTACAACACACGCAACCCATGCACAGACATGATCATCACATGCTAAGACAAATCATACAACAGGACTGTTTGAAAAATTCACACACACACACACATACACACACCCACGCACCTCTCGGCAGACATATAAAGACCAAAAGCACACAGTTTTCATAACAACAAAGGCTGTATTAGACTCTGACTGTATATACTACTACTACTACTACTACTACTACTACTACTACTACTACTACTACTACTACTACTACTACTACTACTCATCATCATCATCATCATCATCATCATCATCATCATCATCATCATCATCAATTGCATTTATACAACGCATGTTTCATTAGAATAACAACTCAATGCGCTTACACACATCATTCGTACGCATCATCACAACATTCGCACTACATCATGTACAGCATCATTGAGAAAGTATTATTACTGTTCATACTATTTACACAGAAAACGCCTTGCGGAACAAGTGCGTTTTTAAGCAGCTCTTAAAGGAAACATATTCCTATATGCTTCTGAAACATGGACCCTCACAGCAGATCTACAACGAAGAATACAAAGCATGGAGATGAGGTGCTACAGAAGACTTCTGGGCATTTCCTATACCCAACACATCACCAACGACGAAGTCCGACAGACCATCACACAAGCCATTGGACAACACGATGACCTGCTCACAGTGGTAAAGAAACGGAAACTCCGATGGTATGGCCACATCACCAGATCATCCGGCCTGGCCTTGCAAAGACCATTCTGCAAGGCACAGTGCAAGGAGGTAGAAGAAGAGGGAGATCGAAAAATAGGTGGGAGGACAACATTCGAGAATGGACTGGTTTGACACTGAGCGAAGCCATCAGGGTTGCTGAGGACAGAGAAAGATGGAGTATTCTGGTTAAACGATCATCTGTGGTGCCCCTACGACCTCCGAGTTACGGGACAGGATAGGATAGGAAAGGAAACAAGGTCTGTACCATGTCTTGAAAACTAAAAGACCGCTCGCCAATTGTTTTAAGCCGACGCTTGGGCGTTTTGAACATTTTTTCATCTGATGAGCGCAAAGAACGGGTTGTAGTGTAGGTAGTGAGTACCTCACACAGATATGGTGAAAGTGACTGGTCGAAGTGACGGAAAGCTAGGACAGCAATTTTATATTCAATGCGGAACTTGACAGGGAGCCAATGGAGCTGCATTAAGAGAGGCGTGACATGATCACGCTTCCGTTTTTTAAGCACAAGCCGAGCAGCACATAATACTGTATGCTGGGATCATACACACACACACACACACACACACACACACACACACACACACACCCAGTACACACACATACACACCGGCACCTCATTTCACACTCACAAAAATCACGTACACAACCACACACACACACTCTCTCTATCTCAGCCACAAATTATGGCTGAATGGCAAAATTTTGCAGATTGACTGACTGACAATCCTGATCAAATTTCATAAAGTCAGGGAATAGCATTTGTGATTCGAATGGCGCTCGGCAGAAAAAGGATCTGCTGTTTGTTAAAACAAAGAAAGAGAGAGAGAGAGAGAGAGAGAGAGAGAGAGAGAGAGAGAGAGAGAGAGAGAGAGAGAGAGAGAGAGAGAGAGAGAGAGGGAAAGAGAGAGAGGGAGAGGGAAGGAGAGAGAGAGGGACTGAGATGAGAAGGATAGAGAGTGAGAGAGAGAGAAAGAGAGAGAGAGAGTTAAATTTATTATATAAAAAAATATTTAAAAAAACAAAGCGGTGTTACTTTAAACTCGCCTGAGTGGTCTGTCTGATGCACAGGTTCCGATTTGTCAAAGTATGGAGTGCTGGTTGGGAGACAAGTAGAGGTAAAAAGACGCCGAATCCACACATGTTTTTGTGTATAAAACGTTGGACCTTTACTTTTCACGGACAGATGAGGAAAAGAATGGGGGTGAGTAGAGAGTGGAGGAAGATGATGGGGAAATGGAGGTACTTGAAGAATTTTAAAAAAGCCTAACGATGATGAAACTACAGTTGACTGTTTAATTTGAATCAACACTCGCCTAGTTTAAATTGAGCAGACAGTTTAAGATGTTCTACATTTCTGGTATTTTTTAGATAAAAGGGAAAGAGGTTACAATCAAGATCTTTACCTTCGGATGGGTAAGAGAGAGAGAGAGAGAGAGAGAGAGAGAGAGAGAGAGAGAGAGAGAGAGAGAGAGATTTGGAGGAAAAATAGATACCAGAGGGCGCGCGGGCTTTTGTGTGTGTGTGTGTGTGTGTGTGTGTGTGTGGGTGTGTGTGTGTGTGTGTGTGCACGCGCGTCTGCGTTGGAGAGAGAGAGAGGGAGAGAAAGTGAGTGACAGAGAAGAAGACATATGCAGGAGAAGGAGAGGAGGAAACAGGATGCAACAAACTGCGGTTGTCAATGTTAACAAGTCCAGTATAATACAAGCTGTTTAAGTGGACTTCTAAGAAGTTCTACATTTCCGCTTGAAGTCTCGCACAAAAGGACTGAGAAGGGATGTTTGGGGTGAAAGATTTTGAAGAGAGAGCAGAAGACTAGTAAAGCATATGACGCCCAAGGTACAGCGGTCAATCCCACCCTTGCTCTCTCTCTCTCTCTCTCTCTCTCTCTCTCTCTCTCTCTCTCTCTCTCTCTCTCTCTCTCTCTCCTCCTCTCATTCTTTCTCCCCATCCCTTCCCTTTTCCTCTTTCTCTCCTCCACAACACCACCTTCACCCCTCAATCCGCTGCAGGTGACGTTCAGCAGGTAACATGCATCATGTCAGTTTGCGCAATGCAATTTGCTATTTAAAAAAAAAACTACTGGCCTGAATACCATCACGTTGAAGAACTGTGCGTATACAGAAGTACAAACTAAACTGAAAGAAGAAGAAGAAGAAGAAGAAGAAGAAGAAGAAGAAGAAGAAGAAGAAGAAGAAGAAGAAGAAGAAGAAGAAGAAGAAGAAGAAGAAGAAGAAGAACAACAACAACAACAACAACAATAACAACAACAACAACAACAACAACAACAACAACAACAACAACAACAACAACAACAACGACGACGATGACAACAACAAATGCACACATTAAATGGCAAGTAAATGTGTGACACAGGCGCTTGTATCTAGACAGTCAAGCGCCTATTTAAGCCTGTGATGCGTTTCCCTTTGGTTATCTGTAAAATGTATTATAGATAACCAAAGGGAGACGCGTAGACACCTCACAGGCATAGGCGCTCGCGTGTCCAAATACAAACGCTTGTGCTGTGTGACTACGTCCCCAAACAAAAAATAAATAACTCTTTTCCTTCACTTAAAGAGGAAACTGGGTAAACGAAAACTTCAGTAGATGTAAAGACTAGATGTATTTGTCTTATTAACTATTTGTCTTATTAACTTCTTAACTAACTAGGTAACTAACCACCTATCTAAAGCTATGAACTGCATCATAACAATTCGGGTATTGAAGAAACTGTGTATCCAACTAAACTTAGCTGTTCAAAAACTAAACGACTTATATTAGTATGTGAAATTTACATCAATCAATTTGGAGACGGTGACTGTTGACAAAAAATACAGGGCGACAAAACGTTAAAATGTTTGTAAATATTAAAAACTACAGGTGTGTATTTAGAGTACTGAAAGCAAGGTACCGTTCTAATTTTGATGCGAGCCTCTAAAGGTAAGGGTAAAGTTTGATTTTGTTTTAGTTTTACAAAATGTTGCCTCTCTCCACCTGTGTGCAATTACGCTTGTTTATGTCGCTAAAATTACGACCTGCTTTGTTAAGGGCTGGTGGCAACCCGTAAATAACATTAGCAAGCATTTTAGCAGACAACAGTAGCTAGCAGATTGTAAATATAATTAGTTAGTATTCCAGATGACTCAGTAACATTAGTTTTAGCTGAGGGAGAAAAGGCTATGTGTTGCGTCATTGTTAGTGAACGGACTGTGACGTGTTAAGGTCGCCTAATGTAGACTGAATTCCTTCACGTTACAGAACGACAAATTACAATGGAAATTACATAAAGAGTACATAACGTTACCTTTTTCCAACACGACTCTTGGTAATATTTCATAATTAAAAATAAAAAGAGAGATTTGTCTATACGAAATTTCCAGAGCGCGCTCACGATGAAGTAACCGGAAATGAACAAAATGGCAAGCCATTCAAATGTATTTCCAGACACTCCCACACATCCTATCCCATCCCGTAACTCGAAGGTCGTTGAGGCACCACAAGTGATCGTTTAGCGTACTCCATTCCTTTGTCCTCAGCAACCCTCATGGCTTTGCTCATTGTCAAGCTAGTCCATTCACGAATGTTGTCCTCCCACCTTTTTTGTCTCCCTCTCTGCCTACTTGCACCGTGCCTTGCAGGATGGTCTTTGCAAGGCCTGATGCTCTGGTGATGTGGCAATACCATCGAAGTTTCCGTTTCTTCACCATTTGAGCATTTCATCATGTTGTCCAATGGCTTGTGCGATGCTTTATCGGGTTTCGTCATTGGTGATGTGCTGAATATTGAAACTGCCCAGAAGTCTTCTGTAGCATCTCATCTACGTGCTTTGTATTCTTCGTTGTAGATCTGCTGTGAGGGTTCATGTTCCGCAAGCGTATAGGAAAATGGAGATGACAAGGGAGCGCAGCAGTTTTACCTTGGAATGTAGACTGATGGTCTTGTCTTTCTAATTGGGCTTCAAAATTGTCAGGGCAGCAGTTGTTTGTGCGATCCTGGAGAGGACTTCCTGTCGGGACCCATTGTCTGATACAATGACTCCTAAATATTTGAAGCTATGCACTGTGTTGAGGAAATAGCCTTGGACTTTGATGTCCGTGTTGATGCCATTGGTGTTGTTGGTCATCATTTTGGTCTTCTCTGCACTTATTTACATTCCATAGTCTCTGGAGGTGGTGTAAAACCTCTGTGCCAGCTGTTTAAGTTCTTGTTCCTCTCCAGTCAATCCATCAATGTCATCCGCAAAACGGAGGTTGGAGATTGCCCTACCCCTCTATTCTGACTGTGCCTTCGTGATATGCAAGGGCATCTGACATGGTGCGCTCTAGGAAGGTGTTGAAGAGTGTTGGAGAGAGTAGGCATCCTTGATGCACACCGATTGTTGTTCTGAACCAGTTTCCGATGGCGCTGTTGTGGAGAACTGCACTGATAGCCTTGTTATAAAGGCTTTTGATGACTTCAATAATTTTAGGGCTGATGTTATACGCTCTTATGTTTGCCCACAGAGCGGTATGCCAGACTCGGTCAAACGCTTTCTTGAAGTCTACAACACATAATATAGAAGTTGTTGGTGCTGTAGGTATTTATTGCAGGTTATTCTGAGGTTGAAAATCTGTTCAGTGGTACTTCGTCCTGCCATGAGTCCTGCTAGTTCTTCAGTATGATTTGTTCAGCTTGAAGTTGATATTTTTTACACATAGCCGAAAAATAAGCATTTTCAAACGCTTTCATTTTATTGGCGGCCAGTGTTGCAACTCGGTTTTACCATAGCGAAGCAAAAGGAAAACATGTATGATAGGCCAAGCAAAAAATTATGCAAATCGGTTAAGCCAAAGTTTATATACAGTGCAAATGACGGTAATGAAATGGTGAAACACGATGATCTTGGCTCTGTGGGTTCGGGCAAATAGAATAGACCCAACGTTTCCCGGCGTGTCGTAAGAGGCGACTAACAGGGGTGATGTTAGCACGGCATCACTGGGCGAAAGTCTTCTACACAGAAGTCACCGGCCAGGGCGGAGGAACCTCACGTTACTACAGGTTCAACGACCACGTGCTCAGGGCCAAGGCGAGCCACACTGTATTCGTGGATTTCGGCTGTGGCCAACAGCCTGGAGAGGATTGGGCCCTGCCAGGTCTTTTTTGCCCAAGACACAACACATGATGAGGCTATCCACTAATTCCATGCCGGATCGGTCGTCGCCCGGAACAAGGACCGCGCCTTCCGTTGGCCACCAGGACGGAGGTGAAAAGTATGCTACTGATGGACAAATTAGCAAGATCCGCACGAGAAACAACATCGTCATAGGAACCTGGAATGTCAGGACCCTAACTGCGGAAGGAAAATTAGAAGAACTGGCCCACGAGCTGGACCACTATCGATGGAACGTTCTAGGTATCAGCGAACTGCGCTGGAAAGGCCTAGGTGAAACAACGACTGACAAAGGCCACAAGCTCTATTTTAGCGGTAGAGATGACAGGCACGAACACGGCGTTGGATTCTTGGTCCACAAGAACATTCTAGCCACTGTCATGGGTTGCCGCCCAGTCTCCAGTAGACTCATTACCATCCGTCTGAGAGCAACCCCTTTCAACACTAACATCATCCAGGCCTATGCCCCAACATCAGACTATGAAGACAGCGAAGTGGAGGATTTTTATGAAAATATACAGGCGGTCCTTGACCAAGTGCCGAAGAAGGACATAGTCATAGTGCAAGGCGACTGGAATGCCAAGGTTGGCCAAGATGCGCACCACAACTGGGGAGACACATGTGGACCCCACTGCAACAACGAGACAAATGACAGGGGTCTGAGGCTATTGGAGTTTGCCAGATACAACAATCTGGTACTGGCAAACACGCTTGGTCTCCACAAAAAAATCCAGACGATGGACATGGCACAGTCCCGGCGGGGAACATCACAACCAGATCGACTACATCATGGTCAAGAAACGCTTCAGATCAAGCATCAACATTGGCAGGACACGCACTTTTCCAGGAGCAGACATTGGAAGTGACCACGATCTCGTGATGATGTCTTTCCGGCTCCATTTGAAGAGAGTAAATACAGCAAAGTGCACTAGGCTGAAGTTCGACCTGGACAAACTGCAAGACCCGGAGGTGGCAAAAATATTTCAGGCCACAATTGGAGGGAAATTTGCACCACTGCTTATTTTGGGGGCAGGCGAAGTAGATGTCAACACCATGACCAATACCTTCAACTCAGCTGTAACAGATGCCGCCACTGAGATCCTTGGCAAGCACCGACCAAAGAAGAAGCCGTGGATCACACCTGAACTTTTGGATCTGTGTGATAAACGAAGAGAGTTAAAAAAGAAAAAGAACACCTCACAGGGAGCTGATGTCTACCGAAAAATCAACAATGACATCCGAAAAGGCATGCGCACAGCAAAGGAGAACTGGATAGAAGATCAATGCCAGGAAATAGAGAACAATCTGAACAAGAACAACAGCAAGAAGGCCTACCAGACTGTGAAGCGGCTGACAAGTGTTAAACAGCCCAAAGTCTCCACTATCCAAAGCAAGTCTGGCATATGCCTTACAGAAGAACAAGAAGTCTTGGACAGATGGACAGAGTACTGCTCTGACCTTTACAACTATACACCAAATGGAGACCCATCAGTTCTAGCATGTCCCGAGAGCAGAGAAGAAGAAATCCTCCCAATTCTCCGGGAAGAAGTTGAGGCAGCAGTGCAATCGCTGAAGAAAGGGAAATCAGCGGGAGTGGACAACATACCAGCGGAACTGCTACAAGCAGGAGGAGAAGCAATGACTGATGCTCTCACCATTATCTGTAACAAGATCTGGCAGAGTGGGGAATGGCCTACACCATGGACCCAGTCGCTTGTCATCACTCTTCCCAAAAAAGGTAACCTTCAGGAGTGTGAAAATTACCGCACCATCAGCCTCATCATCCATCCCAGCAAGGTCCTCCTGAAAATAATACTCAACAGGTTGAAACCACAAGCTGAACAAATCATAGCTGAAGAACAAGCAGGATTCATGGAAGGGCGAAGTACCACTGAACAGATTTTCAACCTCAGAATAATCTGTGAGAAATACCAACAGCACCAACAACATCTATATCATGTGTTCATAGACTTCAAGAAGGCATTTGACCGAGTCTGGCATGCAGCTCTATGGGCAACCATGAAAGTGTACAACATCAGCCCTAAAATTATAGAAGTCATCAAAAGCCTGTATGACAAGGCTACCAGTGCAGTCCTCCATAACAGCGTCATCGGGAACTGGTTCAGAACAACAATCGGTGTGCGTCAAGGATGCCTACTCTCTCCAACACTCTTCAACATCTTCCTAGAGCGCATCATGTCAGCTGCTCTTGCAGATCACGAAGGCACAGTCAGCATAGGGGGCAGAGCAATCTCCAATCTTCGTTTTGCGGATGATATTGATGGATTGGCTGGAGAGGAACAAGAACTTGAACAGCTTGTACAGAGGCTTGACACCACCTCCAGAGCTTATGGAATGGAAATAAGTGCAGAGAAGACCAAAATGATGACCAACAACACCAATGGCATCAACACGGACATCAAAGTACAAGTTCAATCCCTCAACACAGTGCACAGCTTCAAATATTTAGGAGCCATTGTGTCAGACAATGGGTCTCGACAGGAAGTTCTCTCCAGGATCGCACAAACAACTGCTGCCCTGACAAGGTTGAAGCCCATTTGGAAAGACAGAACCATCAGTCTACATTCCAAAGTAAGACTGCTGCGCTCTCTGGTCATCTCCATCTTCCTATATGCTTGCGAAGCATGGACCCTCACAGCAGATCTCCAACGAAGAATACAAAGCATGGAGATGAGGTGCTACAGAAGACTTCTGTGCATTTCCTATACCCAACACATCACCAGCGACGAAGTCCGACAGACCATCACACAAGCCATTGGACAACACGATGACCTGCTCACAGTGGTGAAGAAACGGAAACTCCGATGGTATGGTCACGTCACCAGATCATCAGGTCTTGCAAAGACCATTCTGCAAGGCACAGTGCAAGGAGGTAGAAGAAGGGGGAGACCGAAAAAGAGGTGGGAGGACAACATTCGAGAATGGACTGGTTTGACACTGAGCGAAGCCATGAGGGCTGCTGAGGACAGAGAAAGATGGAGTATGCTGGTTAAGCGATCATCTGTGGTGCCCCTACGACCTTCGGGTTATGGGACAGGATAGGATAGGATAGCAATAGTTAAAGTATTCAAGGAGAAATAATAATAAAGTTTGGTTCAGTTATTCTTAAGATAAGGCAAAATTTGTATTTCGAACAAGTTCCTACTTGAATAAAAAGACTGCCAATGCTGTTGCAGTATCCATGATCTTGTCAAGGTTAGATTATGCAAATTACTGTCCATGAGGGCTTCCTCAGTGCCAGATGCAGAGGCTCCAAAAAGTGCAAAGTACTGCAGCACGTATTGTGTCAAAAACAACGAAATCAGACCAAATTACACCAATCTTCATAGACTAGTACTAGCGTCTAGTCCAAAAAAGTATAGACCACAGGGTATTTCTCTGGTTTATTCTTGTATCGATGGCACTGCACCTGCCTACCTACAAGAGCTCGTCTATCGGTATGCTCCCTCTTGGACTAAGCTCGGCCTCACAGTTCCACTTCGGATGGCTAGTGTGAAAAACACAAAGGAAAAGAACCCTGGTGCTAGATCATTTGAATGTGCTGCACCTTGCCTGTGGAATGGTCTTCCTTATTTTCTGCGGGTATGTGACACATAGGAGTCATTCAAGCAGCGGTTGAAGACGCACCTGTTTTGAACTTTGACAGTTTTCTGGCGCTTTTTTCCCCCCTATATTTTGTCTGTCTTTATCCCTGGCTTTTTTATGCGCCCTGATCATGCCGTGACAGCATAGATTATCAAGCTTTACAAGTGACTATCCAAATAAAATCAAAATCAAAGAACGAAAGTAAAATTCGGAGCGACTGACCGACAATCGGATTGCTACTGAAGATGGCCCATGATTTGAAGTACCTGTATACCAAAAACTCTACAAACTCGCTTCAGCAATTTTCGAGATATTGAGCAAAACGTGTTAAGCAGCCAAATTATTGCTGTGACTTTGAATTGATGGCACAGGAGGCAGGCCACTAACCTAGGTAATCTTCCTATGAAATTTGGTCAATTACTGCTCAGTGGTTCTTGAGATATGGCGTCCAATGGATCGACCGATCCACATTAGACTCGTTCTAATTCGTTAGATTTCAAAGTATTTCCAGTAAACATGGAGCCATTACACTGTCATATTTTCTCGAACGCAATTTGACCTACGTAGCAAATCAAAGAATTGAAATCAGTAAAAGTCCCGATATTTTCAAGCCTGCCTTTCCATTGAAAATATCGCTAATTTCAAACTCTTACATGGTTCTGGCTGTTGGTTAATGTGTGGTGGGATTTTGTTTGTTCCTTGTTGTTTTTTCTCAAAAAGATCGGGTTAATTTAAATAGCGGATATACTGAAGTCAATCTGAAAGCCCCAAGTTACTAGAAATTTTCCGCACTTCAACACAGAAGATGAACTCGGTAGGTCCCAAACTCTGCAGCGTATAAGGAGTGTCAATCTGGGCCATAACCAGACTAACTCCCGGGGAATTAATCTGGGCGTAGATTGAAAGTACTCCTGGGAGTAAAAGTAGTAAGGGAGTCATTTCAGCACGTCACACCGTCAAAATAAATGTATTTTAGATGTTTGTTGAAGGTGGTGCATCAATTATATCTAGTTAATATTATCTACCACAGTGCCATTCTTAATATAATCGCGAGTTTCCATCTGGGTACGAGATGGGTACCAGTAGAATAGGAGAGCGAGGTTCGTACTGTGGAATCTTGTAACGTAGCACTATAGGTGGAGAGATGAGAGAGAATAGAAATCAAAACACCATCAGTCAGATTACAGATCTTGGTTCTTTATTCTTTTTCTTATAACCAGTTCTGTGAGGCTCCAGTCTTGAACGTCATCTCTACTCCACATACTCCCCCGTTGGGGGTTTCAGTATAAATAGTATCCCCACTTTCTGGAAATTTAGTGCTTTAAATTCCCACTGTCGCTGTCTTTCTCATTTGCTCTTTCTCATTCCTGCTCTGTTCTATCAATCCGCTATACTATCGTCTTCTTCGCTAGACCAGTCTCCTACCTTTTTTCTTGAAAACTCTTCCTGGACAAGACTCCTTGTTTGTGTATGAGGTCTGTTGGATCAGCTTAGGAATATTGGACGCTTTCTGCCAGGTGGTCACTAGGGCTTCCTATGATGTTATTATTTAGCAATGTAGGCATTTTATATGTATGAGTTTTGTTGATAATTTATCCCATATAAGCCTATCGTCCCCATATGGGGACGCCCGGCGTTTCTTTGTTTTCCTATATGAAACTTCTAATAATGAACAAATACTCCACATCAGCAGTGTAAGGGAGAGAACAAGGAATAATAAAATCGGTTTTTAGAGTGTCTTCCCTTGACAGTGCATTTCCTTTCCCGCCATATTTGTGTAATCCACGTGGTGAAAAGCATCAGAATGAATTCTCAAAGAAGGAAAGACTGTACTTTTGTAATTATAAACAATTATAATAATATTGCTGAAGAAAACATAAAGCCATATATGTATTCTAGAAATGTTTTCTGTATTTTTTGGATAAAGTGAATGGTTTGGCTACAGCATGATGTTGAACCGGTGTCCCCGTATGAGGACGCTAGGCACAAAAGCCCACCTGTTTTCTCAAGCTTTTATTTCTGATTTTTTTCTCAGAAACTTCACAGTAAATGAGGTCATAGACATGCTGGAAGCCGATGGAATGTTTCAAGAAGCTGATATATATATATATATATATATATATTGATCCACCAGAAGTTGATGGCCTTAGTGATGAGGATAGTGGTGAGGAAGATGGTGATGTTCAGATTCACAACCTATGTGGACGACAGCTTGCAGCGAAGGCAACAGCTACTATCTCCGGTCCACAAGGCAGAATTCAACTTGAAGACCAGGAAACTGATGCTGACGCAAGCGCAAACATTACATGAGAATTTCATTCCAGCGCACTACAAGGAGGCCAGACTTAGCATCTTGCCGGTAGTCAAAGGTCCCACGTTCGGTCTTCTGAATTTTTGCAGTTGGTCTCACTGGGCAATCTTCCAGCCTGTTTGCTCTAATGGTACCGGTACATCCAATGCGTTTCTGTGTCAGACAGTCCACAAGTTTCAAGGACGTGAAGAGGTTGTTGAAGGTCAAATGATAATTATCCCCTGACCCTTGTTCCTGAAGCTCAGCGATGAGATCCACGACAACGGAGCCACCCATGCCAAGGCCTGGGTACTCTACAACAGGCTGGCGTCCCTTGGCTCCCTGGTACGGCTCGAACTGAACAGCAAATCCTAACGGGGTTGTCAGCACCCACATCTTGAACCCGAATCGTATAGGCTTACCCCTGATAAACTGCTTGGCTCCGTGCCTCCCATAATAGGGAATCATGCTTTCATTGATGCTCAAATTCTGCTGTTTCATGACTGACTTGAAAAACACAAGACAGCGATCGTTGCACATCTTCAATGTTGTCAATGTCGCTTCCAACACTGTCGGCATCAATCCAGTGAAGTCAGCCAACCGCTGGTCTAGATCAACAAAGAAGTTTATGAAGATTGATCAGCCATCTGTCATCTCCCACTACAACAAAACCATGGGTGGCGTAGATCGCAGGATCAAAACGTACACAAGTATAGAGTGGGCATCAGGTCCAAGAAATGGTGGTGGGCCATTTTCTCTTTCTCTCTGGATCTCTGTGTCCAGCAGACATGGCACATGTACCGTGCAACATCTGCTGCAGAGGAATCTACCATGGATCTCCTGGCTGTTCGTCGTGCCATTGCGAACACACATCTGAAACGGGCACAAAAACCTTTACGTATCGGTCGTCCCCTTGGTCGAACACCCAGGTTGGAAGGAAGAGTTCCAGCAGCAGTTAGATTTGATGGCAAAGATCATCTTGTGGATTGCATCACAAAGCAGAGAAGGTGCGCACATTGCGGAAAGAAAGCACGACAGATCTGTACCAAGTACGGCGTTGGTTTGCACCACAAATGCTTTGTGGTGTTCCATACCTCCCCTTGAGCAGGTTGAAATGAGCCTTGTGTTTTTATTAAAGAATGTTTTTGAAGACATAAACTGAACTGATGTTTGGAGTAACAATGCTTACTAAGACTTATGGACATTTTCTCCAGATGTTTCTCTCCCAAGTTTTATTGTATTTTATTTTACTTTATTTTATTTCTGTTCAAAATAATGCTTAGCAACGTAAATAGACACAATTACAGTGTTAGAAACATTACTTGCAGTAAATAAAAGACGTTTACCATGTTCAAGTGCTCTTTGCTCTCAGTTTGTGTATGTATTAAAACATGTGGGTATTTGTGCCTAGCGTCCCCATATGGGGACGCTTGTAAAACATGCTCCAGACACAAGAAACGCAGAACAAAACCAAAAACAATGTGAGATCCAGTCTTAAACCAATACTTGATCTCAGAAAACACGCAAAACGTCAGGGAAAAAAATTCAGGCTTATATGGGTTATAATAATGTTTGTATTCTATTTTGTTTTTGTAAACGGGGGTTCGATAAGTTGGGGTGAAGCCTCAGCCGTCCCCTGCGTGGGATGTCTTTATTGTAAAGTGACTGGCTGGTGGAGGGCATTCAGTTTTCCCACTAGGGTTGTTTCAGCAGATCTTTTATGCGGATTGGGGATTGTCCGGTCCTGATTTGGCTCGGAAGAGTCCGCTGGACCTAAAGCAACAATTATGTAATGTAATGTAATGTAATACTCCACATACGGATAGCAGATCGTACACGCTGAACCTCTACAGTCTAGCAAGTTCGAACGTCCGGATCAAAATCTCTAATATCGTACTCTTCACCATCCTGTAACACCTACAACGTTCACGTGACCACGCTCAACGTTCACGTTACCACGCTATGGTCAAGAGGCTAGAGGCGGTTATTTGGGTAATCTCTACGATAATGAGCAGAAGAGTGACAAACGATAATGAGCAGCTGATCAACCGTCGCATTCATTGGGGGTCATAACGGCATCCACGCTAGCTATAAAGATTAGGCTCTACAATCAAACAGGTGAGGATCTGCAAGAGGCAATGGTAATGGAACAACATCCCTGGCATGCCCATTTGACACGGGAGTATTTACAGCCTTATGGCCTGTCTTAATTGGAGGGTTCGTGGTAGGTTCGAGGAGGTTCAAAAACTTGTTTTTCGAGGTTCTCAGATCCCCAACTTAAAGTCCCGAACTTAGTTTTTGTCCAAAAGGTTCAGCAACCTAGGTTCGGGATCAGAGAACCTCGACAAAAAAGTGTTTGAACCTTCACAAACCTTCCAAGACAGGCCATTAAGGGACGACTATGTTACACTCCGAAAATAACAGATAGGAGAACCAAACTGCAGAAAAATCAGAAGGTTCTCCCCGTACGGGTTGGTTGGGTCCTAGGATACAAATGCGTTAGAGACCACTATTTTCTCCTGGCCAGCTTCATAAGAGCAATGCCCCACCTCCTCCTCACTCTCCTACATCTCCCCTCCCAATTGCATATTATCCCAGGTTACCAGAATAAGGAACTCATTCACAGTGCTAACTGTGTGGACTAAGGCGAAATTAGTACGCTGTTTCGCTTCTCTCCATGTCTGAATGACATCGGTCCAAGTATTAACATGCTGGTTTCTGGTCCACAATTTGAAGCAGTACATATCTTGTGCCGTAACCGTATCCACTATGCTTTCGCGCCTCTATTTTCCGAGTAGTCTACTGATGAGACAGAACAAGCGAAGAATACATTTTGTGTGACTGCGGTATCTGAATAGGACCGTTCGGGGTTAATGGGCGACTTTCAGTGATTTGTCGGGTAGGCAGAGGGAACGCATCGGATTGGGTGATTAGTGATAGGGATAATATGTTGCGTCCTTGATGAACAAGGAATTGGCTGAGGGGAAACAGTGTAAGGATTTTTTGTGAAGGAAATTGGGAGGGGAAATGAGCCGGATAGACTACAGATGTTTTACTAGGAGCTCTCGTAGTAACTGTTTTACGTCGGAGCATCTTAATCTATCTACGCGTTATCTACAATGGTCATGGTCGCGAGTGTTATGCCACGGCCTCTTTAAGATCGCTACGTGTCTGTCGCCTGTTAGACGCTGCAGTTGCTTAGTTGAGTTTTGTGCTATTTATTAATTAATATTCACACACACACACACACACACACACACCCACACACACACACACACACACACACACAGCACAAACCATTTAGTCCCATTTAATTCACTCAGAATAGAAAACACATTTTAGTTAGTCAAAATGACAATAGCAAGTGCTGCGCACGCACAAAAATGCCTCGAGACAATAAAGTTCGCATTGAGGTCACCTATTGTAAGTTCCATTCAATGGTAACTCTATAAAGATTTCTACGCGTGAACGTCTTTTGACTCGTGATACTGGATTCCTGCAATCCGTTGAAACAAAGTTGAAAACGGCGAAAAAGGGGTCTATTCAAATAACAATCCAACCACTTAGGTATTTAAATTCAGTAGGAAAGTATACTCAAATATATAATTATATTCTTCTTAAATTCCCAATAAAAATGGACAATAAAAGTGTCAAAAATCCACACATATAAAAAACAAGTAGCGGCACACCCGAAACCTTGTTTTACCGCGCACGAGACAATTTGCAGAAGTCATGACTCGTGATCGAAACCACGTCAACCAACTTCCTGAGCTCGAGGTATTGAGCCAGACAACAGCTGTATATCTTATAATAAAATTAACATTTATCCAGTTTATGAATTTAGACAAAGTGTTTATTGGTAAGCATCCTGCTTAAGAATTAATTAAAACTATCTAACAGGCATTAAAACGCTGGCCTGATCGTCGTTGTTTCAATAAGTACAACGGAATATATCAGTAAAGTAATACTTACACCTAGATAATTACTTCTGAATTACTTTTTAAGTAAATAACATAAATTTTGAGAAGAAAATAACAACAAAAACAAACAAACAAATAGTGATAGATCGTAATCATGTAGGCCTATATGCCCACACTTTTCTAAAACTGTGAATGCCAGAGCCAAGACTAAACCGCTATACTTCAACATTCTGAAAGACAGGAGAATGAAGAGAATCGGAAGAGGCGAGACTAGACTAAGAGATTGAAAAGATATGTCAGGAATGCTTAGAGCAATATACTCAGCGATTGGCGATACTGTGGCCTCCAAAATTCTTATACCAAGCATCACGAGCTTCAACAAACCGCTGCAGACCTATACAACTTTCATTGCTTCTCTGTAGTGAAGAAAACCCAAGTTCTGGGACTCATGTTTTCCGCCTCGCCGTGCAATAAACATCATTGCTTTCGTAGTATACAAAGCGAGAAAGGAAAGTTAATAAGCAATGCAAACTGTCCCCATATAAAGGATATGATTGAGCCTAAGCAGCCCAAAAGTTGCGCATTAAGAATTCTATGGATCACTCCACCACCCAGTTTAATCTATTATAGATTGAACTGGGTGGTGGAGTGATCTATAACTAACTGTAGGCTTATGTGTGTTTATTATTAATTATACTGCCGTGCGCTATACATATAGGCGGTATAGTGGATTCATTTTGTCCGTCATTCTGTTTTTGATCCTGTCAATTTGATCTGTGACGTTAGTGTCCGGCTTCAAAACGTTCTGTTGTGCATAAGGCACCATGAGGATAGATAGACCAGGAACATCTTGTACTATAATAATGATAGTGGATGCAGTCAATGTACATTAAAAAAACACAACTGATTTCTCTTCCACCTTTTGTAATAGCGATCTCTTCAGATCGCCGCGTTTTGAGTTCCATTGAAAAAAGCGCGCTATTGCATCCTGTATTATTATTGTTGTTGCCACTAGTACTACTACTACTACTATTGCTACGACTACTACTACTACTACTACTACTACTACTACTACTACTACTACTACTACTACTACTACTACTACTACTACTACTGCTGCTGCTGCTGCTACAACTACCACTATTGCTACAACAACTAAACTGCAGAAAGCACTCGGCTACATGCGAGAGAACAAGAAATCCCACAAATAGTGAACCTTACGACAAGATACCCCAACCCTGGAAAGGAACACTCCACATCAGCAAACCCCAAACACATAAAATGTTATGTATTTATGTTATTTCTCGTCCTTATAAAAAACGTAACTGTAGAGGAAACTGGACAAAACGCATTCAAAGACGGTACATAGTTCATATTTCGAGAAATGAACCAGACACTCTATATTCCGGTAAGTACTTTGGTGACCATCGAACGTGTTGATGCCAGAAAATAGAGAACAGTGTGAACAAGAACAACAGCAAGAAGGTCTACCAGACTGTGAAGCGACTGACAAGTGTTTCACCGCCCAAGGTCTCCACGATCCAAAGCAAGTCTGGCATATGCCTTACAGAAGAACAAGAAGTCTTGGATAGATGGAAAGAGTACTGCTCTGACCTTTACAACCACACACCAAACGGAGACCCATCAGTTCTAACATGTCCCCGGAACAGAGAAGAGGAAGAAATCCTCCCAATTCACCGAGAAGAAGTTGAAGCAGCATTGCAATCACTGAATAAGGGGAAGTCAGTTGGAGTGGACAATATACCCGCGGAACTGCTTCAAGCACGAGGAGAAGCGATGATTGACGCACTCACCATTATCTGTAACAGGATCTGGTAGAGTTAAGAGTGGCCTACACCATAGACTGAGTCGCATGTCATCGCCCTTCCCAAAAAGGGTAACCTTCAGGAGAGTGAAAATTACCGCACCATCAGCCTCATCAGTCATCCCAGCAAGGTCCTCCTGAAAATAATACTTAACAGGTTGAAACCCCAAGCTAAACAAATCATAGCTGAAGAACAAGCAGGATTCAGGGCAGGGCGAAGTACCACTGAACAGATTTTCAACCTCAGAATAATCTGCGAGAAATACCTTCAGCACCAACAACATCTATATCATGTGTTTGTAGACTTCAAGAAAGCGTTTGACCGATTCTGGCATGCAGCACTGTGGGCAACCATGAGAGTGTACAACATCAGCCCTAACATTACTGAAGTCATCAAAACCTGTATGACAAGGCTACCAGTGCAGTCCTCCACAACAGCTGGTTCGGAGCAACGGTCGGTGTGCGTCAGATATGCCTGCTCTCTCCGAAACTCTTGGGCATCTTCCTGGAGCGCTTCATGTCGGATGCCCTTGCAGATCACGAGGGCACTGTCAGCATGGGGTGGGGGGGCGGGGTGGGAGGTAGGATCTCCACCAACTTTGGTGGATGGGCTGGAGAGGAACATGAGCTTGAACAGCTGGTGCAGATGGTTGATACCACCTCCGGAGCCTATGGAATGGAAATGGGTGCAGAGAGGGCCAGAGTGGTGGCCAGCAGCACTGGTGGCATCAACACGGACATCAAAGTCCAAGGCCAATCCCTCAACACAATGCATAGCTTCAAATATTTAGGAGCCATTGTATAGACAATGGGTCCCGACGAGAAGTCCTCTCCCGGATCGTACAAGCAACTGCTGCCCTTACTGGGTGGAAAGACAGGACCATCGGTCTACATTCCAGGGTGGGGCTGCTGCGCTCCCTTGTCATTTCCATCTTTCTATGCGCTTGCGAGGCATGAACACTCGCAGCAGATCTGCAATGAAGAGTGCAAAGCATGGGGGTGGGGTGCTACGGAGAACTTCTGGGCATTTCCTGTGCCCAGCGCATCGCCGGCGGCGGGGTGCGACAGACCATCGCGCAGGCCGTTGGGTAGTGCGGTGGCATGCTCGCGGTGGTGGAGAAACTAAGACTCCGATGGTGTGGCCTCGTCGCCGGAGCGTCGAGCCTTGCGAAGACCACCCTGCGGGGCACGGTGTGTGACGTGGGTTTTTTATTGTTGTTGGGCTCTGCACAATGGAATGCTATTACCCACTCGTCTTAGTCTATGGGGATATCTAGTAATCTCCCTTTGACTTCCCTTAATACATTTATTTGTTTAGCTCGGTCTGTGTTTAGGCTGGGGTACAGAGATAGATAGAAAAATGGTAAAAGATCACTGTCACACTAGCTTCCACAAGGCTATGAAACATATGTAGTCCAGCCACTTGATATCAGTAAAAATCACACATTTATTTCCTCTACTCTATACACGATCTTCAAAGTACGAAACTAACTTAAAAGTTCAAATGTCAATGCGAATGGTTCGCTCTTGATAGTTCTGGGTAGCTACTTTATCTTCATAGGGCACTGCATACTTTCTGCCCTAATGGTCAGAGTTCTTGAAGAGTGGTCTACTGTGGTCCTTTTGATACCAGTTTTAGTGCACTGTTTCAGGGTGGGAGGGGGGGGGGCCTTAACTGAGTGGTTGAAGTGCTGTGCGGTGGTTGGTTCTGTGACAAGCTGTGTTGTCGTGGAGTCTTCTCCCTGTGGTTAGACTGGTGGGCTATCTTCACGCAATGCTGGAGATGCCTCGGCAGCCAACGTGCAGCGACGACTTGTTTTTGTTGTTTGCCTAGTTGGGCTCACGATACAATGCCTGCTCGTCTGTAACATATGAGACAAAATTCTGCACAACCCTGTAGAATAGGTGTGTGCAGAGCGTCTCACTGAAGGCCGAAGTAGCCCTCAGTGATTAGCCCCACATCTCTAGCGACGAACATTCTGCTAAGTCCGTGGTCCACTGGAATCTCCACTCTAATTTCCTATACATACATAAATATAAAACATGGCTAACTATACACATAGAGAAAGAATTACTATTATACACATTCTCTGGTACAGCCACTGGTCTGCAAGCAGACACATAGGTTAAACAACAGTGGTTCTGTCAGGTATACAGCATGGCATCGGCCGGTCGTGCTTGCCTCGTGGTCGGATTCTCCTCGTGGTCACGCAAAGTCGGACTAACAATTCAATTCTAAGCATAGCAAATTTCACACACATAATTCAACAATAATATAAATACATCACAATGAAACAGAAGTATGTTCATTTACCTTTTTGACAATGTCAGGCCGTGGCTAACTTGATTGAATTCGAATATTCAACAAGTACTGCTTCCCTGGTCTATCAGTGGAGAGATTTCTGCTAGGACGTAGCTGTGTACTCTAGGCAGTTTAAATGTAGACTGACTGTTCTATCTGCTTGAATCAGCCAGAACTGGTTCTATCTAACCTAGCTGTGTTCTCATTGGCTGGAAAAAATCTGTAAAATTCGAAGCTCTATAACGTCAGCAGCGATGATGTCACTAACTGTGCGGGCGTCAAGCTACAACTGTGTGTACACATCAGTAATACCTTAATCGTCTGCTATAGACTAACAGTAACCTTCTAAGACTACACTGACTAAACAAGCAAAAGCTCAAATTGTGCGGGGTAAACTGGTCCTCTTGTTACACGGTGCAAGGAGGCAGAAGAAGAGGGAGACAGAAAGAGGTGGGAGGACAACATTCAAGAATGGACTGGCTTGACACTGAGCGAAGCCCTGAGGGCTGCTGAGGACAGAGAAAGATGGAGTACGCTGGTTAAACGATCAAGAAGAAGGAGAAGAAGAAGAAGAAGAAGAAGAAGAAGAAGAAGAAGAAGAAGAAGAAGAAGAAGAAGAACAACAACAACAACAACAACAACAACAACAACAACAACAACAACAGCAACAACAACAACAAAAACAACAACAATAACAACAACAAATCGCGAAACAGCACACAAACAATCACCTCAGTCCGCACAGCTGTAAATGGGTACCTGGCTATCATGCAAACCGGAGAAGATAAATTCTCAAGCAACAAAGCAAGGAGATGCGCACTTTCCTCACAAAAGCTGGCTCTGATAAAAATGGACTAAGGTTTCTTTCCCCTACGACCAAAAGGTTACATACAATATTTTTACCTTTAATTTTAAACAAATTAGAGAAGTAGCTCGATCTACCCCCGACACTCTGGAACAGGACTTCAACAGGTGTAGACCTAATTTTGAAACACGCATTACACCCTCGCGGATCGCTCTCATTTCCAACGGCATGTCATTTACAACGGCAGTAAATTTCTAACAAGCGATAAGCCTAAAGGTCAACATGGAAACACACACACACACACACACCCACACACACACACACACACACACACACAGTGACACCCACCCACCCAACCACACACACACACAAAGAATACGGAACAAAGAAATAAGGAAGAACATTTAAGGAACGAAGGAAAAAAGGAAAGAAATAAAAAGGAGGACAGAAAGACAGAAAGAAACAAAATTAAAAGAAGGAAGGAAGAACAAATGATTTTTGTAATTAATTAACGCGGTGTAGAAGAAGAAGAAGAAGAAGAAGAAGAAGAAGAAGAAGAAGAAGAAGAAGATGATGATGATGGTGGGAAGGGGTGTGGAGGGTAGAATCATCCAAGTACAAGACCTCGACAGCCAAGAAGATTTAGTTAGTTAATTAATCATTATTTATAGGATCCAACGGACCGCAAAGAGTCGAATCAGGACCACAACTTGGTTGAAAGAGGGCTAACCCTTGATCCGTATAAAAGATCTGCTGAAACAACTCTAATGGCAACACCGAAGGCACTCCACCAACCGGTCACATTACAATAAATGCATCCCATGTAGGCGACGCTGAGGCTGTACCCTAATTTATCAAACAACCGTTTACAAAAACAAAATAGAATATAAACATCATTATAAAATATTAACAAAACACCTAAAATAAAAATGCCTACATTCCTAAATAATAATACCATAGAAAGCCCTAGTGACCATGTAGAAAAAGGCGTCCAATATCAAGCTGACCCAACAGCAAATGAGGAGTTTTGGAAGAGTTTTCAAGAAAAGAAATAGGTGACTGGTCTAGCGAAAAAGGCAGTAGATTGCTAGAACAGATTAGGAACGAGAAAGAACAAAATTAATGAGAATGACCGAAACAGAGGTAGTTAAAAAACTAAATTTTCATACTAGAAACCCTATTTATACAGAAAACCTCGGCACCCCAACGGGGCAAGCCAAGAAGAAGAAGAAGAGTTGGGCGGGAATGAAGCAATGGTTTGGATGCTGCAAAGAGGATGGTTGTATTAAAAGACCTCAGTAAAATCCACAAGTGCAAGACCTCGACCCTCTCGTATCCGGCAAACAATACCTTATCATATTGAGAGGAAGAGGAGGGGGAGAAGAAGGGGAGGAGGCAGAAGGAAGGATAAAAGGTGGCACATCAATCACAACATAAAAGAAAGTTGTTACTGAAAACAAAAGGCGTGATACCGTTATACGACCATCATGGTCAAGAGCTAGAGAGCATTTGGTTCACAATTTCAGACGGTGAGAAGAAGAAGAAGAAGAAGAAGAAGAAGAAGAAGAAGAAGAAGAAGAAGAAGAAGAAGAAGAAGAAGAAGAAGAAGAAGGGGGAGGAGGAGAAGGAGGAGGAGGAAGAAGAAGAGGAGGAGGAGGAGGAAGAGTAAGAGAACAAGGCCGATACTAGAAGATAATTGACACGTGCGCATAAAGCTCAGAATGCACTTGTAAGCATAACTCCTGAAATATATCTTTGATGAGAGGATTACACGTATATGTGTGCGTGGGTGTGTTTGTGTGCGTGGTCAGGTAAGAAAGACAACTAAAGTGTTGGCAGTTGGTTTGAATGGTACTGTTTGATATCGTATATAGAACACAGATCAAATATGAAATCAGATCAAATCTCTCTCTCTCTCTCTCTCTCTCTCTCTCTCTCTCTCTCTCTCTCTCTCTTTCTTTCTCTCTCTCTCTCTCTCTCTCTCTCTCTCTCTCTCTCTCTCTCTCTCTCTCTTTCTCTCTCTTTCTACCAATCTATGCTTGTCCCTTTTTATTGCATGCACAGGTCCACACACAATACAATACAACTTTATTCATCTCAATCCCAATTACACACACCCACACACACACACACACACACACACACACACAGAAAAATATAGAAAAGGGAGAGAGGCCAGAGAAATATGCCACTGTGGAAGAACAAAGGAAGGAGAGAGAGAGAGAGAGAGAGAGAGAGAGAGAGAGAGAGAGAGAGAGAGAGAGAACATTGAGGTTTAACGTCTACACCCACCATTGGCGATATGGCAGGCGGGGATAACCATCCCATGGAAAGAGGAGTAGGGACCTGAATCAACACTGAACCACCAGCGCAATCATACTGCTAAAATGGACAGTGAAAATAGCCACATTTTATATCGCCCACCACGGGATTCGAATCTGGGTCATCGGTGTGCCAGGCGAACGCTCTACCACTTGAGCTACGGCGGTGGGAGAGAGAGAGAGAGAGAGAGAGAGAGAGAGAGAGAGAGAGAGAGAGAGAGAGAGAGAGAGAGAGAGAGAGAGAGAGAGAGAGAGAGAAATAGGGACAGGGAAGGAGAGAAGAATGAAGAGAGGGATGTGAAGGTGCAGGGTTGATGGATCAACTAGAACAATGATGAAATTTGTGGTACCAAATGGAACTGATGGACGGTTCCTCGTTATTAGGTTAGCATGGTGGAATAAAGTGAAAAGGACGGGTGATGGTGGGTATGCGTGGGGTAGAGGCAGAGAAGAACCTTGAGACTTAGACAAAAGAGCCTGAGGGTAACAGTAGAAAGTGATGACTAAAAAGACTTGGTACTGTTGGCTGGTACCAGCAGATGTGTTCTGGGAATAACCAAGTGAAGGGACTACCATACTAGACTGGCTAGTAGAACTAAAAGTACCGCATGCGTTCACAAGCAGAAGGACGTCGAAGAAAATAAAAGAAAGACAAAAAAAAAAAATAAAGCAGAAATAATGAAACAAATAAATGAAAATTAAGAATGAACGAATGAAAGAAAGCAAAGTGAAGAAAAGGAGGAGGAGAGAGAGGAAAAAGAAGACAACGAATTTGAGGGAACAAGGATAAAGAAAGAAGGAGAAGAATAGTGAACAAAGTGAGCTGAAGAGTGAACTAAAAATGAGGCGAAAGTTAGTAAAAATGAATCAAATTAAAGAACAAGAAGAAGAAAAAAAAGAAAGAAAGAAAGAAAGAAAGAAAGAAAGAAAGAAAGAAAGAAAGAAAGAAAGAAAGAAAGAAAGAAAGAACAAGGATGAGGATGAAGAGCTAGATGGAAGAGGAAGAGTTGGAGGATGAGGAAAAAACAAAAAGAAAAACCTTCTATGGGTCAGATACATGTGCCCACAGCTGCTACCTATGACTGAGTTGCTAAAGTAAAGTCTACCTATTGTGATATATTAGCAGCAAGTAAATGCATCCATAAGCATACACACACACACGCACACCCTCCCCACCCACACATTACTAATGCAAAATCACATACATATAAGCAAGCACACAATTAAAAGTTGATGAAACAGTGGGAGGACAATTTTAAAAAAATTAAAATACAAAAATTATATATATAAGTGTATATATACAGTGGAAGAACAAAGAGAGAGAGAGAGAGAGAGAGAGAGAGAGAGAGAGAGAGAGAGAGAGAGAGAGAGAAAGAGAGAGAGAGAGAGAGAGAGAGAGAGAGAGAGAGAGAGAGAGAGAGAAGATGTATATAATATTCTTCTACAAAAGTAATGTGATGCCCCCTCCCAAAACCCTTCACCCTCAACTACCCTCCAGAAAAAAAAAATACAGGAAAAAATAAATTATCCGCATATAGCCAGAAGTAATTTACAAAATTCTTTAAACTACAGCAAAGATACCCTTTAAAAGTTCGTGCGCATGAGCATTATTCTCAAATAGTGTATAACAAAGTACACAACATGACTTTCAAAACAATCTATAGTGAAACTGATGTGAATCTTTTTTTTAATGTTAAAATCGCGGAGGGAAAAGGAGGGGGGAGAACTAATTTTATGTCAGCTCACCAACTGAAATACAAATTATTAAACAATTATTACGAATGAGCCTGAACATTTTAAGAAATTTAAACTTGGAGGAAAACACAGCGTCGATGAAAAAGCCCAACAACAACAACAATTAATGTGCAATACCGGGAATGATGCAAGTGATACTGATAGGCAAGAAAAATGATTATTGATTAATTCTTATCAGGTTGCTGCTTAATGTCTAATCAAACTTGAATGATTTTAATTAATAAATGATCACTGAAAAAGCACTCACCAGCTGCATAGCAAAATGTCCATATGATATATAAGTAGAGTCCACGTAAAACCGTGCGTGCCATATTGAAACTGGTCATATGCCTAAATGCCATTACAGTTGCAGAAGTCATTTCTGCCACCTGATATCCACCCTTACACTCGGCACAAGTGGCAACCAACTTCTCCAGGAAATTGATAAATGAACGGCAGCCTCTGAGCTCGTGTGCCCCGCATTGTGTCTGAAAGCAAAAGCATACACGCCGCGCTCAGAGGAAAAATAAAAATGTTTCGAGACTTTCCACCAAACTGTGTTTCCACATCGCGAGCCGAAGCAGACGGCAACGAAGGTACGCGTCAAGGGAGATGATGCATACATGCTAGGTTTTTCGAAATGCGGTTTTGCTCCCTTCTGCTGTACAAAAAAACTATCCACACCCACCCACGACGGTACCTATAAAGTGCGAAAAGACAACTAAAGACGGCTAAAGACAACTAAAGACGGCTAAAGACAACTAAAGACGGCTAAAGACACCTATGTATAGACCACTAAAGACAACTAAAAGTTGTCTTTAGTTGTCTTTTCGCCCTTTATAGGTACCACTAAAGACAACTGAAGACGGCTAAAGACACCAGGGGTAGAAATTTTAGAGGGTATGCAAGGCTACAAACAACTTAAGGAGCCCAAAAACACCTGCCATCTTTGAAAGACATTGGCTATGGCAGAAATTTGTTACCGCGTAGAAAGTACAACGGATTTTAAAAAAATAACAATAATATTTTTCAAGTATATTATTGATTTAGATACAAAGTGAAAGCTGTTCTGGGTGATTGTGTAGTCGGATTTAATGAAAATGCAATGCCCGATTCGAAACTGAGGCTATTGTTGTTTATAGGGTTAGGGTTAGGGTTAGTTGTCTTTAGTTGTCTTTACATAGGTGTCTTTAGCCGTCTTTAGCCGTTTTTAGTTGTCTTTAGCCGTCTTTAGTTGTCTTTACTTGTCTTTTCGCTTGTCTTTAGTAGTCTTTAGCTGTCTTTAGTTGTCTTTAGCTGTCTTTAGTTGTCTTTAGTTGTCTTAGTTGTCTTTAGCCGTCTTTAGTTGTTAGCCGTCTTTAGTTGTCTTTTCGCCCTTTATAGGTACCGGTCTTTAGTTGTCTTTAGTTGTCTTTAGTAGTCTTTAGCTGTCTTTAGTTGTCTTTAGTTGTCTTTAGCTGTCTTTAGTTGTCTTTTGTTTGTATGTAGATTATAGTCACACGACACTTTCGCATATAGGTGACTACTGGACCGATTTATACTGACACCAGCGGGCCAGTTGTTGGTAAAGGGGAAAATAATATGATCACACGTTGACCAATCCGGGATTCGAACCAGCGACCTTTCGGTTACTAGCAAGACGCTCTTACCAACTGAGCTACCCGGCCCCTCTATTAGTTGTCTTTAGTTGTCTTTTCGCACTTATAGGTACCCATCCACGAAAGAAAGGGAGGGAGAAGTTGGGGAGGGTAAGGGTTGGAAAGACTCTAGGGGCAAAAAGAAGAAAAAATAACAAAAAACAAAATTCAACATCTATTATGATAGTAAGGCGGGGTAAATTCTGGAAGACAGGCTACAAGGGAAAGGGTCAGGAAGTAGTATAGGAAAATACCACAACAGTTCTAGCAAGTGCCTATGCCCGCAATATTACAGCTGAAAAAGGGAAACAAAGAACTTGTTCTTATTCATGTCTGCTAAAGTGAGATAAAGTGTTGTAGCCAAGTGTTGTCTAATTCTCAAGACAGATTCGTGTTACAGAACGATTTTTAAATAATTACATTTCCAGGAATCACCAAGCAACAGAAAAACAAACATTCCGCGCCTGCTATTGAAGCCATGGCTTTGGTACAACGCGAGCTCTGATTGGTTTCTAAATTTTAGTTTGTCCAATGAGTCTTGAGTTTGTAGTTTCTCTTCATTTACCGGAAGAAGCACAGTCTACTGATCGTTTTGACAAGTTGAGTCGGTGTGTGTGCTTCTCAAGAACCAAATAAAGGCTGAGATCCTTGTTTTTCAGGTTTGTAAACATATTCTGAGGTTTAATTGCCAAAGATCGACAACTTGCTTTTATTTCTGTTGGGAAGTCTCAATCAATATTTGTTCTCGATTCCTTGGTTTACTGCGACTGTCAATTTGTGTACTGTCGTTTCGACTTCGAGTTTCAGTTTGTTTTCTCACTGTCTCAGTTCTTGTCCCCACGTCCCCACGTTCATCTATCTAGAGCTTTCTTTTGCTTCCACTTTGATAAGTCTTTCTTCTTATTTCTGTTGAGTGTTCACAATCAACGATTATTCTGACGTCTCAGTATTTGCTTCCACTTTCTATTTCAATCAGTGTCCTATGATATATCCCTGGCTATAGTATAGCCTAGGCTATCCATCCTATCCCGTAGCTCGAAAGTTAAGTCGTTGGGGCACAACAGATGATCGTTTAACCAGCGTAATTCCTCTTTCCCTGTCCCCAGCAACCCTCATGGTTTCGCTCAGTGTCAAGCCAGCCATTCTCAAATGTTGTCCTCCCACCTCTTCTTCTGTCTTTCTCTTCTTCTGTCTCCCTCTTCTTCTGACTCTTTGCACCGTGCCTTGCAGGATGATCTTTGCAAGGCCTGATGCTTTGGTGACGTGTGTACTGTTATATAACTCTAAATGTATTTTATGTATGAACATGAACACTTTAACAGTCCACTGTAAAAAGAGGTCATTTCATTAGGGTTCTGTTTATCAACCCTAGCCTTAACCCTAATCCAAACTTTGCCACAGCCTAAACCGTAATCATAATAGTGATTTTACATATTTGTGGATGGTGGATTTGGGAGCAAAATTTGGGATACCATTTAGAGAACGCGCGGCAGACACAAGAATAGCAGTACAGGGTGGGCGAATGGGACATATAGTACATTCTGGGTGTAATATTGTTGTTTCTGAAACTGAAACTCACCGTCTAGGCATGAAGATCATGATCTTTAAAGTCTGTGCGACAGTAAATCGACTAAACTTCGGTTTATACTCTCATCCGAAGGAGAGATGGATGGTGTTGGTAACGTTGATGGGGTACTGAACTATACTTTTGCTCATTTCTTGATAATTCGGATAAGCCTTGATTTGCTTTGTGGTCATTGGAATAATTATTTTCATCGCCCTTGTATCGTATAATTTGTGACAGGACTTAAACCAAATTCCCACAATGGCAGCCTCCAATCCTCTTGTGGAGCAGACCCTGCTCCAGGCCACCAAAATTATTGAAGAACAGGTAAGTGCTCTTATTGAATATCATGCCAAACTTGAATTCCTGCATGTTATGCTTCATATTGCTGAGAAAGTGAGGGTGAATCTAATGAAAGACAGACAAGACTCTGAAATGGCGCGCGCCAGACTTGATTTTCACTGGTATTGTGACTTTGCATATCATCATTTGAAACAGCATAAAATGTGAATCCAGTAGAGAAGTGGTCATTCTTCATTATGACGTCAAGGATGGATCAATAGAACATGTCAAAGAAGAGAAAATTGACGATGAATGATGTGACGATCAGCTGTTTCCGTTACACTTTTTGTGACATCCACGTCTGAAACTTCCTTCATTGAAAATAAACTTTCAGCCACCAGCTGTAAGCTATTTTTAGCTACGCCAGCAGGCCATGCCGTGCGAAACCCATGCACAGCCAGCATCTCGGATCTGGCTACAAGCAGTTCAGCCAGCGATAATGGACAGCACAAGGGTTAATTTTAGCCATAGCCTGAAAAGTACCGCTTATGAACAGCCGTGCAACATAAACAATGTGTTCAGTATTTGACGACTGGCATAAAATTGCTTCAGAGAATATCAATAAAAATTTCATTACCGAAAATATTACTGTATGAAAAAATGGTAACTTTAAAAATCACTTTGTATTTTTTTTGGTTATGCGATGAAAGCGGTAACGTGTTTTCATGATTCCGCTTCAGGGTGCTGATGTTTTAATTCCCTTTATTTCTTCTGCTAAATATGATCAAACATGAGTCTAAAACTTAATAAGCATAATACTCAACATTCTCTTTTCTTTAGACCAAGTCTTTATATATATATATATATATATATATATGTGTGTTTCACAACTCATTTTCTTAACATTGCCCATATAGTATGAAAGTTGAAAGTTATGACAGTGTGTATTATTGTGCAATTATTAAAACTAATAGACCATTTGCTGTTGTTTTGAGCAAAGGTGGGATGCCAGTAATATAGTACTGTACAGTACTAGAATATATATAAAATATAGATATATATATATATGCAGTCCAAGCAGCGTCCTTGAGACGCAATGGTGAATTTAGTCTTAGTGTGTAAGGCTGTTGAGGCACATGTATACCTACACACAACCTATGCTTGATAGATTTCCGACACTCAAGTTTCCACAGATTCAAGAGAAAGGTCATCTCGAGAGAAAACTGGTCTATATTGGACTGGCTAATCTTTGAATCTGTTTTTCCTGTGCTTAGAAGCTGCAGTTTCAGAACTTAAAATGAAATATTAAAAAACTAATTGGGATAGTTGGGGTTCACATGCTGGCTGTAATGTGGGGGCCATGGTTTTACCGTTTTAAAGCTGTATATTTATTATTGTTTTCAAAGTATATATATCTTTTTAATTATAATAGTCGTCATCAAGAGTATGGATGCCCTGTTGCATAGCTGGTTACTGGGCTACTTTTCAATGCCAAAGATTGTGGGTCCACTCCCTGTGGGATGACATATAGTTCTGGAGACAATATAAATATTTATATATGTTGTTAAAGTTACCTATTAAAAGATCCCAATTGTAAGGCTATGTTTACTTTTGGCAAAAACGGGTTTTGCCCTAAAATTCACATTATTTTTACATTAAAGGATGATAAAATGGGCTAATATTGCTCAAAACCGCTAAAGTTTGAATTTCCAGTTTCGGGTCTGACGGAGTTATTTTCCCTGTTTTTAACCGTAGAGCCTTGTGACCCTTGACCCTATTTTTGAGTGCACCATACGGCTGAAATTTGCGTCGTTTGGGTTAGGGTCTGGTCTGTTAGATTAATCTAAAACAAAAAAGTTTATGAGCAATTGTTTTTATGGGTTCTGTCTCTTACTGGCTGCTATTTTTAGGTCCAGAATGTCGACTGGCTTGCCAGCTATTATTAATAGGCACAAAAACTACGAAATGTATTCATTAAAACAATAAATGTACTTTCGAAAGAGTTATTTTTTGTTGTAGATTCTAAGCTTTTTTTTTCAGTGGGACAACACTCACTGTGAATGTTAACAGGATCTGTAGAAGGGGCCTGGGCAAAGTGGGTCCCTTTATTAGTTTATAGATCTATATTAAGTAAAAAGAGAATATATAGGAAATTTCAAAAATTGTTATTAAATTTCTATTTACCTGCTACAGGTGGATGCTGAGATTGCCAAGCTGGAGACCATGGAAGAGGATGACTTTGAGGCACTACGGAGGCGTCGCATGGAGGTGTTGAAGAAGAAGCAGCAGCAGAAGCAGGAGTGGCTCAGCAGTGGTCACGGGGAGTACACTGAGATCAGCAATGAGAAGGAGTTCTTTGAGCACTCCAAGAAGTCGGCAAAGCTGGTGTGCCACTTCTACCGCGAGTCCACCTTCCGCTGCAAGATTGTGGACAAGCACCTGGCACTTCTGGCGCCCAAGCACCTGGAGGCCAAGTTCATCAAGATCGATGTAGAGAAGTGCCCCTTTCTGGTGGAGCGACTCCGCATCAAGGTCATGCCAACCATCTGCATCGCCAAGGATGGCAAGACCTCCGACTACATCGTAGGCTTTGACGATCTGGGCGGCAAGGACGACTTCCCTACTGAGATGCTCGAGTGGCGCCTGGGTAGGGCTGAGGTCATCGAGTATTCAGGGGACCTCCTGACCCCACCTTGGGATCCTAACGGCGCCAAAGGTGGCAAATCCATCCTGGGCTACAAGAAGCCCAACAAAACCATCAAAGACGACGGAGATGATGACAGTGATTTGGAGGGAGACTGGTGAGAAGGGAATGTAGAGGAGAATAGGCTTGGAGAAGGGATGTGATTGCTTTGAGAATGACAGTGTGTTTTACGGTGTATAGAGTGAGGCAGTGCTTTCAAAAGATGTGTTGTGGAATGCCAGAGAACTATAAATGTCTGAGAAAGTACTCTTGAGAACAAAATTGTGAAAACTTCAAACAGCTGCCATGGTGTTCACCTTAGTTTTTAGAAAAATGTGGAGGAAAACAAGCTGTTTTGAAAAACAAAAAATTACGGATCAGAAAAAAATCGTCATGTGGATAACCAGACAATAAGAACAAGTTAGCTTTATGAAACAATTTTTTTTTTGGTTACTAACTCTTCAAGAGTTTTCTTCTTTTTGGGTTGAGTGGCCGCACTATGATATTTTTAAAAAAATTTGCTGATGTAAATGTATTTATTACGTTTAATTCTGTAATGAATATGATGGTACTTGGCCATTGATAGGATGAGTAACTGTAATTGGAATTTAACTTCATAGTTGGTGAAATGACGAAGTCGGCTATAGAGTAAAATATTTTGATATTCCAAATTGAATTGAAGGTGTGCATTTATTTTATTTTATTTTATTTTATGCATTTGTTCCAGTCTGGTCTGTTTTACACAAGATCTGAAATTCAAATAATATCGGCAGAGAATGTGTGTGGTTATTGTATTATTTTGGTACAACTCTCTAATGAATGCAGTTTTATATAAAATATGCAGTTTTATATGTTCATGTTATTTTTTATTGTTTGGGGTGTGAGTGAGAGAATGTTAAGTGGGTAGGCATGGCAGCAACATTTAGTTTACACAGTCCAAAAACATATTTTCATTAGTATTATTAGGTACTCCAAAGACTTCATTGGCTCTTGTCCGCTCGGCAGTTTTGACTCAGTTTTGACTTCACTTTCAACACTTATTATTAATGTAAAACTGCATCAAAACGAACAGTGGCTGTATTCACATAAAAATTGAAAGCTTTATCTTTACATCTGTGTTGTTTTTAATGCATGTTTATGTGAAAGATTCCGAGAAAACAGCTTTTGAATACGCCCCTATCCGAGCGCTGAATGCCGCTGCGAAACAAAATGTCAGCGTCGTCTGCTGCGAGGTGGCTCGTTTCAAACTCTAAGTGCTTTAAGATATTTCATTGGATAGCCTAAAAAAAAGAACCAATGAGAAGTTTGGATACTTAGCTTCATTCACATATCAAATATGGCGGGCTCTGATGTGTGAGAGTTGTTACGAGCCGAACAAAGTGATTAAAGCGATTTTGATGTAAGTTTGATTTTAACTAGAAGTTTAAAAATTAGCAAGAAATAAAGAGCAGACTTTCCTTTATAAAACTAGGGTATTTATTAATTTGTGCATTACTCTATCGCGGTGCGCTTTGCCGTAGAAAAGTGTACCCAAATGGTGTTCGGGTTATCTTACGGCCATGGCGAACTTGTAGGCCTATTCAGCGAAACGAGTGCTGAACGTAGTAGTACAGTAGTAGGCCTATAATTTGCTGGCACACACTGCGAATTTGATGATTTCCCAACTTTGAAGCACCAAAACAGCTGAACATTACATGGGATAGGCCTGAAGAAAATTGGGCTTGGAGTATAACATATGAAGGGGTTACTTGTCAAAAATCAGCTTTCTGGTATCAATATTGGCTTCACTTTGAGACTCCAAAGTTGTCAATTTCTTCAAGTTCAATTCCAAAAAGTTGCCAAAAAAACACCAACATTCGCCATTTTCAAACATTAATAACTTTTTACCTATTTGTCCTATGGGGAAAAAAACTATACCACCGTGTTCAGAACAAAAAGATCTATGTAAATACTTTAGTGTCCAAACTGAGTTAAAGAAAATCAAAAATCACTTTTGGAGTACCTAGTATTATTGAGTACTTCGTATTCATGAGGAGATGCATGACATTAAGATAACAGAGATAGCTCTAAGTGTAAACGTGTGCGCACAATGTTTATATGCATGTCTTTGTGTATGAGTACATGTTCTATGTGTTTAAGTTTGTGAAAAGCCTAAAAAAAGGGAATTAATTGCTTGCCTTGCCAGAAAGGAGGGAAATGAGAGTGGAAGGGACATAACCGCCTTTGGAGTGAGTCCATGGCAAGAGTTTTATAAATACTCGCTTCTCTCCCCTGTATCGGATTATTTGTACCATGGTCTGTTATTTATTTTTTTTAAATTGGTATTGCACTTACACTTACATTGTGCGTAATTACAAAGCATGAACATAATGAATAACTTCATACAACCACACCCCTCCAGGATCCTCTATCTATAGCAAGGGTGTTGGCAAACACTAAATATAAATGGAATATTTGTTTTATAGACTAATGACCATGTTAAACACCCTCCCCTTCCTCTCCTCCCACTTCCTCATCATTATAATATATATATATATCTATATCTATGGTGTGTAAGTTGAGTCTTCGACAACCAACCCTTGCACTTTTAAAACTTTAATTAATTTAAATTATGTGTATGACATCATATTTTTTGCACAGTTTTTAAACCCAGGAGAATTTATTTATATTGACAAATAGAAATTAATTATTTATTGAAGAGAATGGTATTTGAAAATAGCTTCATAAATGTTTAACTGTTATGATGCAGAACTGGTAATGACTATTTGTTCTTGTTTTCAAGGTCGAAATGCGCACTGTAATAATATTTTTTATTTAAGCAAACATCTTTTATTCTTCTTCATATCTTCTTCTGCTAAATGATTGTATAGTTGTACTTTTTAACAGGCGGTTTGTGTGCTTTAAACAGAGCGAACTGAAGCATGACCGTAATCATGAAAAGGATAACTGTTGCTTTGCATTTGTTGGTCGATGTTTGCTTCTGCATAATTTCTGCATCAATAAATATAACAAGATTTGGCTGAATGCTAAAAATGTATTTACATTTTTGGGATTTTACTGGTTTTGAAATTATTTTGTTTCTTCTTTTCGGTTGATGCCTGTTTTGTAGTTGTAGTAGTAGTAGTAGTAGTAGTAGTAATAGTAGTAGTAGTAGTAGTAGTAGTAGTAATATAGTATTTGGTAGTAAATGTACTAACCAAGGACCTTGGTACTAACATTCCAATCCATTCATCAAAGTGGTAGTAGTACGTAGTAAGTTACACACAGGGTCTAAATATATTGGTAAAAACAAAATGTAAAAATTTCATTAACTCCCTAAGTTATTGATCATTGACTTAATTTAATGATTGTTTGATGTATGGTTGGTTTATGATTACAGACAAAACCAAAACAATATCCTTGAGGCTTACTTCTTTATATATTTCTATGGTTTCTTCAATTATTTTGTTTATATTTGGGTTCGGTTTGCATCATCTCTATCTGTGTCTCTTGCCTCTCTCTAACTGTGTTTGTCTCGTGTCTCTCTCTAACTCTCTCTTTCTCTCCCTCCCTCTCTCTCTCTTTGTCTCCCTCCCTCTCTCTCTTCCTCCCTCCCTCCATCCCCTAGTGCCTTCAGTGTTACCACTGAGGTTTACAGTTGTTTCAGCAGATCTTTTATGCGGATCAGGGGTGAGTCCTCTTTCAGCCAAGTTGTGGTCTTGATTTTGTGGTCCTGATTCGGCTCTTTGCAGTCCGCTAGCCTAGACCCTGTAAGCAATGAATAACTAACTCCTTCTCTCTCTCTCTCTCTCTCTCTCTCTCTCTCTCTCTCTCTCTCTCTCTCTCTCTCTCTCTCTCTCTCTCTCTCTCTCTCTCTCTCTCTCTCTCTCTCATTGTCTAAATATTAGTATTGACAGTATAATGGAAACATTATGCTTGATGCAGAAGAAAACAAAAACTCAGAAAAAAAACAACACCACATACATTCAAGATCAGTATGTCTAAAATATAAAATAAAATACAATAACATAACATGAAAATGAAAAGAATTGTTTTTGTTTTTTTTTTCAGAACTGTACAACAAAGAAATAAAGATACACATTACTGATGTTCACAAATATCCAGAAAACTGTAAACCGTCCTCTATCAATCTGAGAAAGATTTGTATTTTTCCATGACTAGATTTATCGGTGCAAACTAAACTCCATACAACTTCAAAAGAACTGAAGTGAAAAGCTAAAGAGATTGTGCGCAATTCATTTTAACAACTTCTTCTTCTTGCCAGTTCGTTTGATCGAATAATGTAATATCTGACTTCCTTTCACTCTGCTGTGTATCATGCGTGCGGTTTGTACATCTTGCCCATTCTTTGGGACTTTGTGTTTGAGTTCGTTCGTTAAGCAGGAAGATGATTTTAAAAGGATCGAACCGTGCCATCTAAATATAAAACCGCTTAAGGTTTCTGCACAAGTATGCTTATGAATGACTGCGCGTGGAATTCTTTCAACTGGGGTATCGATGGGATGAGCGTCAATGAATGGATCCCCTGATCTTAATCTTGAGTAGTACTTCGCTGGAGCCAGTCTGGACTATTTTGCAAAAGTCTTATGACGTGGATTCCTCGACGCTGTTGAACTACACTGGAGGAAGATAAAACGCGCATCTAGAATAGATCTATATGCGGGCAGCGGAGCACTTGTCACCAATCCTTGGTGCTCACGGATACTTGAATTTCGGTCCTAAGATTTAAAACGTCGTTAAGTGATAGGCTATTTGGTTTAAAAGCCCGGAAAGAATAGACAAAAATCTTCCGGTTAAAAGTTCGACCATCAGTCTACTCGTCCGATACGATGCCTTCTATCGGAAAGCACTTGCAGGCTGATTATACACAGGGGCTGGGATCGAGATATACATCACAGTCAATGTTCCCAACGGTGAATGTGATGATGTGGTGATGACGACAATGATGGCGACAACGAAGAAAAAGAAGACGGTGATGATGATGATGGTGATGATGATGATGATGATAATGATGATGATGATGATGATGGAGATGACAGGGATGATGGTGTTGGAGGTAATGGTGTCTCGTACTAATGCTGTTGTTTGCTACTGAGTGACGACATAACTAATTTTCCTCCTTTTGAAGAAAAGAAAACTATTAATAAAACTGCTTAAAATGCTTTTAAACGAACGACACCGCCACCGGAGTTGGATCTGTTTTAGTACAACTCCAAAGACAATGCTGGCTATTACTGCAACGGAGCTCTTTTGCTATTGTCATAAAACGGTAACGGAAAATTGGGCTGCCTTTGCCAGTATGGTCCATCATTAATACATCATTAATACAGTTTTATCCCAAAGGCTGTCTCATTACTTAATAAATGACATGTGTGTGTTTGTGAGTGTGTGTGTTTGCCCAAAATAATTTCATGTAACATTATGCTGTCGTTTAATGTTAGCATGCATAAGTGTAATTATATTCATGTGTGACTGTGCAGTTTTATCCTCATTGTCATTATGATTGTTGTTATTATTATTGTGATGTTTATTCCTTGTTGATTGTAATTGTACCCCACAATATACTTTCTTGTAAAAGATAATAAAGTTATCTTATCTTATCTTATCGTTATCGTCACAATAATACGGCCATGTTTGCTTCGAGTTATGGTTAGTGGCAGATCAAAGGGTGCAGTTCCAACAGACCAATGTCATTCAGGCCAAATATTAATTTATTTATTTTATTTCTGTATTTAAGTATTTATTAAACCTATTTTTGTTTATTTATTTAAACTTTAATAGCGTTGTGGTTCCGTTTTGCATTGACAAAAAGTAATGGTTATTGAAGTGCGTTTTGAGGTCGAGATCAAAGTTGCGGCACAAAGGTATGAAATGGCCAGTTCACGCAAGAAACATTTTACTGCTATTTGCTGATAATTATATGTAATAATGCAATTTTTTGTGTGCCTGATATTTGCGAAAAGTGTTTATTTCTCTGTCAGGTCAAGCTTAATAGATTTGTAAATGTTTTATCTCCTAGCGACGAAGACGTGCATGTAAGCAGCACACAATGGGCAGTGCTGTTTATCAGGGATGGGCAAACTACTTTTCAAAAAGTAGTCCGCTACACTACAGTTACATTAGTCTAAAAAAGTAGTTCGCTACTTTACAATTACATTTTGAAGGAATGTAGTTCGCTACTTTTACGCTACTTTACAAAAAGTAGCTAACTACTTTTCAAACTACTTTTAAAAAAAAACTGTAATCACAACTGGGACTGCTAAGTATTTTTTAAATGTAAGTAAATTTAAAAAAAAAAAAGACAAGAAAAAAACAACAAATAAAGAAATACTTTTAATGATATTATGCTCTTCATCAGATTACCAAAAAAAAAAGATACAAATATTAGACAACAAAATTTGTTATTGATAACATTGCAAGTCAAGATCATTATATAGGAGCACACTTAATACATTATGTATGGTATAAATATACCATTTGCAAAATACATAAAAATATTATTAATAATAAATTAATAATAAAAGTCAAAAATAGAAGAAAAAAAAGTTATATGTACTCTGCTATGTCTGATACAAAACATAAATACAGCCATAAGGTTGTACAGGCAGTTGAGAATAAATGGGCCAAATTAGTTTTAACAAAATAAACACATGCAGACTGCAGTCCAACTAATCATTGAATGAATCAAGAAAACACTGACACTTCCTTAAAAACCTTTCTTAGAATTGTACTTAACCAACACTTTTGCCTCAAAGTTAGAATCAGTAACTCTGGTTCTGATCTTAGTTAAAATAAGTCCAGCCTGACTAAACAAACGCTCAACTACTGCACTGCTGGGCAATGATGTGTTCGTCCTCAGGAAGACAGCCTTGACACCAGGGTACTTGTCCAGTTCATCCAGAGATTTGGCCAGTCCCTCTGTCAGGTAGGCTGTAGACTCGGCCACGTCAGCGCCATTATCAAAGAGGATAAAGTCCTCATCAGTTTGAGACTTGACCGCTGCCTGGGCTGGTGGCTTGATGGGCATAAGTCACGTGTCTGGCTTTTGCTTTCACCCTATCACAATCATGCTTCCGTTCGCTGAGCGAGCGATCAATCTCGCGCGAGACAGCACTCGCTTCAGCTTGACTGAAAGTGCAAGTCACACGGCAAGAAAAGTAGCATTTTCGCTACTTCGCTACTGACAAATTTGTAGTTCGCTGCTTTACAACTACTTTTTTACAATATGTAGTTTGTATCGTTACAAACTACTCCAAATAGTAGCGAAACTACAAAATGTAGTCGCTACTCTCGCTACTTGCCCATCCTTGCTGTTTATAGAACAAACATGATACGAACGAAGAGAGCAGAGAAATAAACCCCAAAAGGTAGTGAAGGGTTTGTTCTTGCAATTAATGCTTTTTTTCACACTCAGAGAGAGAGAGAGAGAGAGAGAGAGAGAGAGAGAGAGAGAGAGAGAGAGAGAGAGAGAGAGAGAGAGAGAGAGAGAGAGAGAGAGAGAGAGAGAGAGAGAGAGAGAGAGAGAGAGAGATATTACATTACATTACATGATTATTGCTTTAGGTCCAGCGGACTCTTCCGAGCCAAATCAGGACCGGACAACCCTTGATCCGCATAAAACCGGACAACCCTTGATCCGCATAAAAGATCTGCTGAAACAACCCTAGTGGTAAAACTGAACGCTCTCCACCAGCCAGTCACTTTACAATAAAGACATCCCACGCAGAGACGCTGATGCTGTACTCTAATTTATCGAACCCCCGTTTACAAAAACAAAATAGAATACAAACATCATTATAAATTCTCAACAAAACACATACATATAAAATGCCTACATTGCTAAATAATAACATCATAAGAAGCCCTAGTGACCACCTGGCAGAAAGCGTCCAATATTCCCAAGCTGATCCAACAGACCTCATACACAAATAAGGAGTCTTGTCCTGGAAGAGTTTTTAAGAAAATAGGTAGATGACTGGTCTAGCGAAGAAGAAGATAGTCTAGCAGATTGATAGAACAGAGCAGGAATGAGAAAGAGCAAATGAGAAAGACAGCGACAGTGGGAATTTAAAGCACTAAATTTCTAGAAAGTGGGGATACTATTTATACTGAAACTCCCAGCACCCCAACGGGGGTTGATAGTCTCGCCAAAAGATCGCTACTCCATATTTACCTATACATATAACTATGGCATAATTCCACCCAATCAAAGCCTTGCAGACAGCAGAAAGGGAAAAAAAATTACTTCTAACTTGTGTAAATACACTACTGCATTTGCACGCACGAAACAAGAGGTGTCGCGATCCTTACAGTTCTAGAATTATTATTATTATTATTATTATTATTATTATTATTATTATTATTATTATTATTATTATTATTATTATTATTATTATTATTATTATTATTATTATTATTATTATTAATCTCTCTCTCCAAAACTAGGCAAAAGGATGGCCATATAGGCTTAAGCTTAATTCCTGAAATCAACGTTACACACTCTCTGTGGTATTTCTCCACTAATCAATACGGTTAAGTTTTTTTTCTTGCTGTTTCTTTCTTTGGACTATATATTATCAGGCCATTAGTCGTTTTCTTAAAGGCGCCTACGACCACGCCCTCTTGACAGATCCTTTGAACATTCACAGTGATTGTTGCTCCACTTTAAAAAAAAACCAAACTGACAACAGCAACAACAACCACAAAAAACTCTTTTCGAAAGTAACCGTTATTTTTTCAAATCAATAAATTCCATAGTTTTTGTGCCTATGAATAGCAACCACTACCCAACATTCGTGCGCTAAAAATAGCACAAAATATAGAACAAACAAAGTTGCTCGGTAAGGATTTTCGTTTAAGGTTATTATTATTTATTATTTCATCATTCTTATATAGCGCTTTACCAGCTCAAGAGCTGCTCAAGGCGCTGGCCGATACAGGATCTAACTCAAGCCGCCCGAGGCGCCAGCTTGCAGCCTTTGGGCGCATCGTAATAACGCTCCGACAACTGAGCACAATCCTGGGCAGCCAGGGATGGGGGGAGAAGGACCTCGATGCATGCTGGGTGTGTTCTTGTCACCGGCACTCACCCGTCTAGGACATGAGAATCAGGATCTTTAAAGTCCGTTATGATGGAATGTATGCGACACAGACTAGACCTCGGTTTATACTCTCATCCGAAGGAGTAGGAAACGGGAGTAAAGTCGTCTTTCCCAAGGGCACAACACAATGCCCCGGCCTGGGCTCGAACCCGGGACTTTCAGATCCGCAAGCCAAAGCTCTACCATTAGGCCACCGCGCCTCTCTAGGTTTATACAATAGACTTTACCTTACCTTCAGAAAGCAATAACGCACTTTCTGGAAATTTAGTGCTTTAAATTCCCACTGTCGCTGTCTTTCTCATTTGCTCTTTCTCATTCCTGCTCTGTTCTATCAATCTGCTATACTATCGTCTTCTTCGCTAGACCAGTCTCCTACCTTTTTTCTTGAAAACTCTTCCGGAACAAGACTCCTTATTTGTGTATGAGGTCTGTTGGATCAGCTTGGGAATATTGGACGCTTTCTGCCAGGTGGTCACTAGGGCTTCCTATGATGTTATTATTTAGCAATGTAGGCATTTTATATGTATGTGTTTTGTTGATAATTTATAATGATGTTTGTATTCTATTTTGTTTTTGTAAACGGGGGTTCGATAAGTTGGTGTGAAGCCTCAGCCGTCCCCTGCGTGGGATGTCTTTATTGTAAAGTGACTGGCCGGTGGAGGGCATTCAATTTTCCTACTAGGGTTGTTTCAGCAGATCTTTTATGCGGATCGGGGGTTGTCCGGTCCTGATTTGGCTCGGAAGAGTCCGCTGGACCTAAAGCAACAATCAATCAATCAATCAATCAATAGCTTATGCCCACTTTACCATTGTGTAATGTAATGGCAAAGACAATTTCAAGATAACCGGTTTTCGACAAAAGTAAACAAAGCATCCCCCCCCCCCTTTTTTTTTTTTTTGGAATCTTTTTAACATTACCGTGACCCTTCTGGTTCTTAAAGATATCGATGCATATTGAACAGTGGGTGTGTTTTCTATCAATTTTCCCACTTGTTTTATGGGACTATTTGACGAAATGATTAAAGGGATTATATATTCAGTGTTTGACGTAAGCCTTATGCCATAGAAGATATTCTTGAGTGTTGACGGTTTAAAGCTTTGATGTTGCCAGAGTAAGTTTGGTAACACTGAGTTATTGTATTCAGTGGTAGCGCTGCCAGGAAATTCACACGTGCTAAATAGGTTTTCATCGTCCTTATATATAGCGCCTTTCCAGCTCAAGAGCTGCTCAAGGCACTGGTCGATGCAGGGTCAAACTCAGGAAGCCCGCACAAAATACCCCCGCCCCAACACCCAAACATACACACACACGGACAAGCGCGCGCTCACACACGCACGCACACCCACCTACCTACACACACCGAGGCGCTGGCACACGCACATACACCTCAGTGCGTAAAGTCTGACCTAATCTTGAGATACTGTAGGTTCTAAAGAGTCTAGATAATCTAACTCTGTGAGATAGATCTTGAGATACTCTCTTTTTTTTTCTAAACAAAATGTGAGATACTTTAATCCGGTATGCTTTTGCGCAGGTTGAGTCTTTGGAATAATCAGGATGGATTCAAGCGTCTCCTCTATATTTGCTATGCAAATGTTTAGCACACCGTCGATGCTGATTTGAGTGTTTAAGGTAGTCTATGATACCTGGAAATCGTTGATCTATCGTCCTTGAGATCAAAGATGCCGTCTAGGTCTTTAACAATTTTCCGCCCTTTAGTAAAACACACCTTGAAGAAGAATAAACAATCGTATATTGAATTTATGACCGTGAGGAATATTATACAGTATCCTCTTCTTACATCTTTTAATTTGCGTTTCTAATCAGCACTCGATGAACTATGGGGGGGGGGAGGGGGGATGGGGGTAACAACTTGCCATGTAACAAATATAGAATGACGACGAGGACGACGACGAAGATGATGATGATGATGATGATGATGATGATGATGATGATGATGATGATGATGATGATGATGATGATGATGCTATAGAAGATAATGATGACGGCCACCACAACGACGTTGTTGTTGTTGTTGTTGCACCAATTTTTATTCATCAGATTAACATAAGTTGTACTGATAATAACAATGATAACTGACAACGACGATGATAATATAGACTTTGTCAGGCGCCCGCATCCACTATTGAAAGCATTCTTAAGATGTACAAAGGAAGCCAAATAAACAACAAATAAAAAGTCTAGATCTACATTTTCAGAAAGATAGAGAGACAACGAGGGAGAGAGAGAGAGAGAGAGAGAGAGAGAGAGAGAGAGAGAGAGAGAGAGGCAACAAGAAAGAGAGAGAGAGAGAGAGAGAGAGAGAGAGAGAGAGAGAGAGAGAGAGAGAGAGAGAGAGAAAGAGAGAGAGAGAGAACGAGAAAGAGAAAGAGAGAGACAACGAGAAAGAGAGAGAGAAAGAAAGAGAGAGAGAGTGAGAGAGAGAGAGAGAGAGAGAGAGAGAGAGAGAGAGTAGATGCAGTTACGAAAAAAGCCACTTATACAAAGACTAGTGGTTTTTGTACCCTGGCAAGCCAGGGTACACATGATGCTGTTTAAAATGTAGACAGAGAGAACTTTTGTCTGCGAGTTTCATTTGGACGATGATACCTCCCCATATCCTCCTTGATACCTCACCATACCCCCCCCTGATATCTCCCCGTCCCCCCCCCCCATGATGCCTCATCATACCCCCTTGATACCTCCCCGAACCCACTTGATACCTCCCCATACCCCCTTGATTCCTTCCATACCCCCTTGGTTCCTAACTGTACCCTCCTTGATACTTCCCCGTTGATCGTTTCGCAGGTATGGATGAAAGGAATCGACCATCACCATACCCCCTTATATATATCCTTATCCCCGTTATGCCTACCCGTGCCCCTTTAAACCTACCCGTAGCCCCCTTTTACCTACACGTACCACCCCATCCCGATCCTTGGGAGTAATAATAATAATAATAATAATAATAATAATAATAATAATAATAATAATAATAATAATAATAATAATAATGAATATAGAATAATACAAATAGAAATCAGAAAGAACACCAAGGTTTTAAAATAAAATTTGATATAAGATAGTATAATTGTTATTATAAGAATAATAATAATTATTATTATTAGTTTATAAGTAATAATAATAATAATCATAATAATAATAATAATATTGAATATAGAATAATACAAATAGAAATCATAAAAAACACCAAGGTTTTAAAAGAAAATTTGATATAAGATATAATAATAATAATAATAATAATAATAATAATAATAATAATAATAATAATAATAATAATAATAATAATAATAATAATATATTATTATTAATATTATTATTTAATAATTAAAAATAATAATAATAATAATAATAATAATAATAATAATAATAATAATAATAATAATAATAATAATAATAATAATAATAATAATGATAATAATAAATTAAAGGTAAAAAGCCTAAATTAAAAAGAAAAATATCCATATTTTAGTGTACTAAAAAAAATTAAAAAATAAGGGGGCCGGGTGAGATTTGAACTTCGGTCGCACTGCACGGTAGGCGAATGGTTTTACTAACTAACCTACCAACGCTTCCTAGAAATACCATCAACTTTTTGGTCTATATGGGAAAATATGCTGAAACCTCAATTTGATTTTTAATGGAAGCGCGCGGAATGAGGCTATTACAGTTTGTGGACATTTTGTTTATTTATTTATCTCAGAAACGGTTAAACGATCGGTAAGGAAATGTCGGCTAAAACGATTTCGCTGGTTTTGAGCACACAGCAGGCCTACTACTACTACTACTACTACTACTACTACTACTACTACTACTACTACTACTACTAATAATAATAATAATACTAATACTACTACTACTACTAATAATATTGAATATAGAATAATACAAATAGAAATCATAAAAAACACTAAGGTTTTAAAAGAAAATTTGATATAATAATAATAATAATAATAATAATAATAATAATAATAATAATAATAATAATAATAATAATTTATTATTATTATTATTATTATTATTATTATTATTATTATTATTATTATTATTATTAGTTGATTAACAACAATAATAATAATAATAATAATAATAATAATAATAATAATAATAATAATAAAATTAAAAATAATAATAATAAATTAAATGTAAAAAGTCTAAATTAAAAAAAAATATCCATATTGTAGTGTTAAAAAAAAATTAAAAAAAAAAAAATGTGGCCCGCGTGAGTATCGATTTTGGGTCGCCCGAAACCGTAGGCTAAAGATTAAACCACTAAGCTACGAAAGCTTCATAGAATAACCATGAATTTTTTGGTCTATATGGGAAAACATGCTGAAACCTCAATTTGATTTTTAATGGATGCGCGCGGAATGAGGCTATTGCAGTTTGTGGACATTTTGTTTATTTATTTATCTCAGAAACGGTTAAACGTTCGGTAAGGAAATGTCGGCTATAACGATTTGGCTGGTTTTGAGCACACAGCAGGCCGATCAGCAGCTCTCAGCACCTGCCCAGATCAGCGTCCATAGGAGACAAACTTTATAGTAGTGGCGAAGAAGGACTTCCGGCTAAGCAATTTATATATATAGAAGACAGGAAAAACATGAAGATGTCGCGAAGGCGCTCTTCCCTGTCGGTCTTTGGGAACTGCCATGTCTCTCTTATCATCATAGAAAAGTCACCAACGGATTGTACGAAATAATAATTTTTAATTTCGCAATGATTTACTTCATTCATTTCTAAGGTAATAGCATTATACCATTAACTACTTTTCAAACTGATTGATTTCATTCATGAAACATAAGGATTTAACTTATTCATTTCTAAGTTACATTCACATGCTATCGAAACTGAATTATTTAATTCAGTAATTTCTAACTACTTTTAAACAGAATAAGTTAACCCATTCATTTCTATTTTCAATATCAAATTACTCGTAACTATTTCGAAACAGAATGATTTCATGCATTAATTAATAATTATTTTGAAATTGGATGATTTAATAAATTAATTTCTAACTATTTTGAACCTCAATGATTTAATTCATTAATTTCTAAGTTAAGCTCATATTTTAATTCATAACTTTTTCGAAACTGAATAATATATAATTAATTATTTCTAAGGCAAATTCATTAACTATTTTAAAACATAACTATTTAATTCATTAATGTCTATTTTCAAATTAAATGATATTAATTGATATAATGCATTCAATTCTATATATTTTGAAACTTAATGAATTAATTCCGGATTTTTTTTTTACTTTACTCATATACTACTCAGTATTTGCAATTTTAATGACGCAGGAATGTGTTCTAGAAATACCAAGAGATATTTATGACATCTGAATTTGTGTCGACTCTAAGTCCGTACTTTATTCTGTACAAAACTGGAAATGTAAGAAAAGAACGGATTTCCTATATGAGATCCGATATCTTATTCACAGCAAGAGGTACATATATAGTATTTTGCTGGGTTAAATCGCACGTTGGCCTTTTTGGCAATTAACTTTCTGATAGCTTAGCGAAACGAGGAACAGACAAACATGATTCTTTATACATCCAAATAAATATGGCTCAACGTGAATATTTTTCTCTTTTAGAGAATTATACCTATATTAATGTTTGCGATAGAAATTGATACGTTGAAACGCGCATGATGGTGCGTGTGAAATGCGCACGATATTATGAATGAAGCGCGCGCGATAGATCTGTTCGTTTTATTTTGCAAGGTATGCAATAATAGAGTGTATTTACCTTTGATTTGAGTTTGCATTGTTGTTAGAAGAAGCTTTGTATAACGTTGATAATTTTCGTTAGTCGATATTATTGGAGAATTCTCTAGATCTGCGTGTTTACTGTCGATAGAAACTTGTAGAAGTTTGAGAACGTTCCGGGAATGTGTATAGAGATGTATGACGTAAGACAGTGATGACGATCTTTAGTTTGATTGGTGGTAGTGCGTCATTTCTACCGTGTTCTAAATTGTTCGGGAGTATCAAGAGACTATATAAGTGCCGCACTGTTTCAAGTGTGGTGTGTTGTTGCTGTTGATAGTGAGTTGGAAAGTAAAAAGTTGAGAGTGGAAAAGCGATTGTATGCAGTTGTTGATGTGTGCTGAATAAAAGTGGAAAACTTCATACGTCGACTCTGTGACTTGTTGCTGAGTGAGCAGGCTGCGTGGATAAACGAATCTGAGCTACACTCATCAGTACTTCAGCATTGGGGCTGAATCAAATACTGATAGAAAAACACCAACATCGATCGAGTGTAACAGAAATATTATGCGAGGCCCGAGAACTGTGTCTCCATTAATATGCACACTACGCCTAAACTCTTGGATTACTAATTTTTCTAAAGGCATTACACGTGTGTGCTAAGAAGAAATTACAAGTCGTCATTTGATACCAGATTGTCCAATTTTAGGACTTTTGTATTTACAAAAAGGCATAATTTTTTGTAAACGGTTACATTACATTACATTACATTACATTACATGGTTATTGCTTTAGGTCCAGCGGACTCTGCCGAGCCAAATCAGGACCGGACAACCCCTGATCCGCATAAAAGATCTGCTGAAACAACCCTAGTGGTAAAACTGAATACTCTCCACCAGCCAGTCACTTTACAATAAAGACATCACACGCAAGGGACGCTGAGGCTGTACTCTAATTTATCGAACCCCCGTTAACAAAAACAAAATAGAATACAAACATCATTATAAATTATCAACAAAACACATATAAAATGCCCACATTGCTAAATAATAACATCATAGGAAGCCTAGTGACCACCTGGCAGAAAGCGTCCAATATTCCCAAGCTGATCCAACAGACCTCACACACAAATGAGGAGTCTTGTCCTGGAAGAGTTTTTAAGAAAAAAGGTAGGTGACTGGTATAGCGAAGAAGAAGATTGTATAGCATATTGATAGAACAGAGCAGGAATGAGAAAGAACAAATGAGAAAGACAGTGACAGTGGGAATTTAATTAAAGCACTAAATTTCCAGAAAACCTCCGGCACCCCAACGGGGGATTTTGTAAACGGTGACCTTCACGAAATTGTATCAAGTGCCGTTGTACATGATATTGTGCAAGTCATTGTACTCACTGCTGTAAATTTTACTGTTTAGTTGAGTTACGGTTATACGTTGTTGAGTTATGATGTAATTGAAAAATGATGTTATTGAAAAAATAAAAAATAAATAAATAAATAAATAAATATATATATATATATATATATATATATATATATATATATATATATATATATATATATATATATATATATATATATATATATATATATATATATATATATATATATATATATATATATATATATTTTTTTTTTTTTTAAATTTTGTAAAGGCGAGACAAACACGTGGAAAATTGAATGACGTAGCATGTACGTCATCTCCAGAGCGTTCGTCGTTTGTTTTTATTTCTTCCTTTGCTCTGCTTTAATTATCACAGGCAGTAATTTAGGGATATTCTTTTGTGCCCGAAGGCATGAGGTTGCTTTTTAAAAAAATCGTTTTTCGTTAGACAACATGCCTATTCGTGGTTTGCTGATGATCGACCACGACGCAGACGCCGACGACGACGACGACGATGATGATGATGATGATGATGATGATGATGATGATGATGATGATGATGATGATGATGATCAATTCGATTAGTGATTGAATAGAGTACCGAAAGTGAAATGAGTCGGAATTAAATAGCATCAACACGGACATCAAAGTTTAAGGTCAATCCCTCAAACACGGTGCATAGCTTCAAATATTTAGGAGCCAATTGTATCAGACAGTTGGTCCCGACAGGAAATCCTCTTCAGGATCGCACAAACAACTGCTGCCCTGGCAATGTTGAAGCCCATTTAGAAAGACCGGACCATCAGCCTACATTCCAAGGTAAAGCTGCTGCGCTCCTTTGTCATCTCATCTTCCTATACGCTTGAGAAACATGGACCTTCACAGCAGATATACAACGAAGAATACAAAGCATGGAGATGAGATGCTACAGAAGACTTCTGGGCATTTCCTATAGCGCTGTTTCATAATGAAAGCGAAAGTGGCGGATCGGTTGCGGCCCTTGGGTTCGCTAGTTCCGGTCGAATCTCCTGCCGATGAAACAGCAGGTATTACAATTTTCATACACGTGGAATTCATTAAAAATCATTTTCAATATTCATAACTGAGTTGCGTTGCACCTAGGCAGAAATTGTGCTTGATCCAATGTGAGCAAGAATCAAAATAATATATTTTAAATTATTTTTAGTCTCAGTAAATATTCAATAGGCATCTGTTCAGATTTTCAAATCGAATCAAGAATTCCACGGAATCCAAATTGTTTGTAATGAGAAAATTCCGTGGCATTATATTTGTTTGGTTAAAGTTTGCTTTGATTAGAATTCTATTTATAATCCCAAAACATGCAGACGTTTGGTTTATTGCATTTCTCCTTGGGTGGTGTATAGCCTATAGTATAGGTGGCACAACATGTAAACTACAGAGCCTGTTGTAATCTTTCCGAATCAGTCGCAAACGTTGTTCCCACAGTCGTTTCAGTGTTCTGTTAGCTGGTAATGTGTGTAACTTGACAATGCGCCCTTCAATTACTTTTCCTGCGAAATTAGGGCAGCAAACGCAATACTGTTTTCCTCCGCCACAAGTCTTCCGTCTACGTTCGGCCATGCTTAATACTCAACCGGAACTAGCCGGTGTCCTTGGCATAGGTGAAGGCAGGGACGGATAACTCTATCTGCGCTAGTTTTGCAACAGCGCTATACCCAGCACATCACCAACGACGAAGTCCGATAGACTATCATACAAGCCATTGGACAACACGATGACATGCTCACAGTGGTGAAGAAACGGAAACTCCGATGGTATGGCCACGTCACCAGAGCATCAGGCCTTGCAAAGACCATCCTGCAAGGTACAGTGCAAGGAGGCAGAAGGAGAGTGAGACAGACAAAGAGGTGGGATGACAACATTCGGGAATGGACTGGCTTGACCCTGAGCGAAGCCATGAGTGTTGTTGAGAACAGAGAAAGATCGAGTACGCTGGTTAAACGATCATCTGTGGTGCAACAACGACTTTCGAGTTACGGGGTAGGATAGGATAGGATAGTTTATCACTGGCCATCTGATTTGAGAGAGCCTAATATGCAAGTATCCCGTTACTGATGAGGTCACGTGGACCCCATGAATTAACTGCACTTTGTTAAGACATAAAGAAATGCTATTGGGGAAATCTATTATGTCCTGTGATGGCAAAACAAAGCGATTCAAATTAAAATAAATAAATAAATAAATAAACACAAGAAAAGGACTTGTGTGCCCTCTTAAGCTAAACACGAGCAACAATGTTTGAACAACGTTGCATAAAAATCGAGCGCTTGTCGCCGAGATAAATTTGACAGTGGTCTTGGTCCTTTTTCAGCCATAATTATTGGCTACTACTGTCCGACTGCGCATCACCGAACGCACATTTAGTATTGCGCATGGCGAAATGAACGCATTCTGATTGGCTACAACAATGTTGCTGCAACACAATCTTAGAGCAAGGTTGTACATCACCACCCATTTTGTATAATAGATATTTCAGACATGGTGAGCTTTTAGTAAAGACAAAGAGAGACGCATCTTAACAGTGAAGTTTGAAAGTCGGTGTTCTTAGATTGCGAGATCCCGACATAAAAACTGTCAGAACATAATTGCTGTATTTACCCCCTCAAAACTAGTGCGTCTGGACTTGCTTTAGTTTATCATCACACGAGGAGTATTGATTCCATTAAAGGCCGTTTGCAAAATAGAGATTTTTTTTAAAAGAAAATGTTTTCTTCTTCTTCTTTTTTTTTTCTTTTTTTTTCATTGAGAGCCAGACTAATTTAGCCGTTGTTCGAAATATATTTTATTCCTTTGGGATTCGATAACTCAGTTTCCTTTGAAGTTGAAAAGACAAGTTCCGCCTAAGGGCTAGTCATCATTCTCTGTTGGTTTGTCCTTTTTGCTCCACCCTCACCCTATCCACGCCCCACCCCCTACCCTCCTCCCCTCCCACACATCTTACCTCTCTCTCTCTCTCTCTCTGACTGGAGTAAAAGGCTTATTCTTTAGTGACAACTGCGTAATGTAATGCTTTCCTGATTCCCTGTACTTTGTTTTGCTTTTAATAATCATTTATATATTGTTTTAAAACTGAACAGAAGAAGAAGAAGCAGAAGTTAGTTAGTTAGTTATTCATTGCTTACAGGGTCCAGCGGACTGCAAAGAGCCGAATCAGTACCACAAAATCAAGACCACAACTTCGCTGAGAGAAGACTCACCCCCGATCTGCATAAAAGATCTGCCGAAACAACCCTAGTGGTGGCATTGAAGGCACTCCACCAGCCGGTCACTTTACAATAAAGACATCCCACGCAAGGGACGCTGAGGCTATACTCTAATTTATTGAACCCCCGTTTACAAAAACTAAAAACTAAAATACAAACATCATTATACAATATCAAGAAAACACATACAAAATGCCTACATTGCCAAATAATAACATCAGAGGAAGCCCCAGTGACCATTTGTCAGAAAGCGTCCAATATTCCCAAGCTGATCGATCCAACAGACCTCACACACAAATGAGGAGTTTTGTCCCGGAAGGGTTTTCAAGAAAAAAGATAGGTGACTGGTCTAGCAAAGAAGAAGATAGTAAGCTTATAGTAGATTGAGAAAGTAGGAATGAGAAAGATAGTAAGCTTATAGTAGATTGACAAAGCAGGAATGAGAAAGAACAAAGGAGAAAGATAGCAACAGTGGGAATTTAAAGCACTAAATTTCCAGAAAGTGGGGATACTATGTATACTAAAACCCCCGGCACCCCCACGGGGAGGGGGGGGGGGGGGGTAGAGAACAACAACAACAACAACAACAACACAACAACAACAACAACACGACAACAAGAAACAAGAAAACGAGAAGAAAAACAAGAACAAGAAGTTGTTCAAATTGATTGTACACGATTCCTATTTACTGGAACTCTTTTGAAAGTGTATGAGTTTGCACTGGTAGATCTAGGTATGAATAAATACGATTTTTTACCTCAGCTTGAAAGCGAAAGGACTCTGATGTTTGTGAATGGGTATAAACAACAATACAAGTCAGAGGCCGCGTTCGAAAATGACTTCAAACCACTTCGAATGCAAAGCAACCCCAAGTTTGCGCCACAGCGGACAACAGGCAAAGATGTTTTAAAAAAATCGTTCTCCACAGCTGTTAGTGCGTGTGTGTTCTACGCTGTGTGCGCCTGTGGCGATTAAAAGAACATACTCAAGGTTAGCTCAGTACTATACTGCTCACACCAGACGCTCTATGAAAACGCTGGGGACACGACGTTTAGAATCAAATAATTGTGCAAATATCAACCAAGCGTATTTATATTATATAATTATAGTATATAGAAGGCAAATTGTCATCTCGTAGCGTGAATTAAACATTTTACAAGTGGGTCCCCCACCCACCCGACACCCCCGCTTTTGATCTAGTGTTCAGACCACTTTCAACTTCAAACAAATTTCATTAATTATATAAGGTTTCCGTTCGGGCAAAACAGAAACTTGATCTTAATAGAAACTTGATCTTAATGCTTAAATTAACTGTATAAGGGAATGTTTACTTAAAGGCTACAGGAGTGTGGGTAAAGGACGGTGGGGAGGGGGTGGGGAATGGAAAGAATTTAGTTCTATAACCTATTTTTTCATAGAACTGGTTTGTTTGCATTCTTCTCGATTACAGCTGTGACAAACAACATTTAGAAGTTGTTTTATTTTAAAAAAAAAAAAAAAAAAAAAAAGAAGTCTTAATTCCGTAATGAAAATACACGTTAAAAGCGTGTTTCAGGTAGAGTTTTGTTTCTATTTAAGAAAAGAAACCAACAGGCTAATCCACGCTAAGCAATTGTTATTTGCTTATATATTCATACATTTTAACAAAAAATCTGAGCTCTGATATTTGGGAACTTTGATTGTAAACGTCGTTATTTCTTAACTAAGACTGTGTAATTATCTTTACAAAACCTATTATGTTTGATCTCTTTGAAAGATGACATTGCTTCCATCTTCGATTTTTTTGCATTACCAGACAATGTCTGGATATACTTTCAAATACCTGCGAATCAGAACGACGCAAATTTTGCACCGTCGGTTGGTCGGTCCGTTACTCGCCATGTCTCAAAAACCATTGAACGCATTTTGATCTAATTACATTACCTAAGCTAGTGACCATCCTCCAGTGCCATCGTATTTACTCTACCACGAAGGTCAACGTCATTGGAGTCACTTTCTGCTAAAAACGTTTTGTTCTATATTTCAAGCGCGGCTGAACCGATTTTGTAGATTTTTGGTATACAAGTACTTCAACTCCTGGTCAATCATTCACTGGCAGTTCGGTTGTCGCATAATTTCATGTTTAAAACTATTTAAAAAAAATTATTTCAAGAATGACAGGACCTATTTTGATTATTTTTACTATGCAGATGCTTGCTGCTAAGCATTTTATGGCCTTGATATTTGCACTTTCTCAAAGGTCAAGGTCGCTGTGGTTTATTATTTTCTAAATACGTGTTGTACTGTATGTCAAGATTCGCTGAACTGATTTAATTTTCATCTTCCTCTACGTCTGCGAAACATGGACCCTCACAGCAGACCTACAACGAAGAATTACATTACATTACATTACATTACATTACATAATTGTTGCTTTAAGTCCAGCGGACTCTTCCGAGCCAAATCAGGACCGGACAACCCCCAATCCGCATAAAAGATCTGCTGAAACAACCCTAGTGGGAAAACTGAATGCCCTCCACCAGCCAGTCACTTTACAATAAAGACATCCCACGCAGGGGACGGCTGAGGCTTCACCCCAACTTATCGAACCCCCGTTTACAAAAACAAAATAGAATACAAACATCATTATAAATTATCAACAAAACACATACATATAAAATGCCTACATTGCTAAATAATAACATCATAGGAAGCCCTAGTGACCACCTGGTAGAAAGCGTCCAATATTCCCAAGCTGATCCAACAGACCTCATACACAAACAAGGAGTCTTGTCCCGGAAGAGTTTTTAAGAAAAAAGGTAGGAAACTGGTCTAGCGAAGAAGACGATAGTATAGCAGATTCATAGAACAGAGCAGGAATGAGAAAGAGCAAATACAAAGCATGTGCTACAGAAGACTTCTGGGCATTTCCTATACCCAGCACATCACCAACGACGAAGTCCGACAGACCATCACACACGCCATTGGACAACAAGACGACATGCTCACAGTGGTTAAGAAACTGAAACTCCGACGGTATGGCCACGTCACCAGAGCATCAGGCCTTGCAAAGAACATCCTGGAAGGCACAGTGCAACGCGGCAGAAGGGGGAGACAGAAAAAGATATGGGAGAACAACATTCGAGAATGGACTGGCTGAGCGAAGCCATGAGGGTTATTGAGGACAGAGAAAGATGGAGTACACTGCTTAAACGATTCTGTGTCGCCCCAACGACTTCTGAGTTACGGGATAGGATGGGACAGCATAGGATTTCGATAACGGATTTTTACAAAAAAATTTATTGTTGCTTGCAGACAGTTCGGATAGTGGATTATCATTCTAGGTTTTCATTTTGCTTGTTTAGAATAAAGTGGAGTTACTATAAACTGCAAAGAAAATGAACACCTTTGAAAATGATGGGTTTTTGGCCATGTGTTTGACTGGATACGCATTTGAATGCCATCTTGTTGAGTCTTAAATAGATAAAACGTTAAGAAGAAATCAATGTAATACGGCATTGCCTTGGATAGTAAGAACTTTATCTTTTAAACTAACATTTCGTTTCCCTACGGCTCCAACGTAAAACCAAACTTATTCAAATCGAATGACGTAATCATGATGACGTCACCTTTACATTTTAATTTTTAAACATACAAGGTGTGTGTGTTTGAGCATGAGAGTCCAGCACGTGTTATTTTTATTGGACAATAATGTTGTTTTGTATTGTAAGAAAAAAAAAACAAAGCAAGCACCCACGCACCCACCCAACCACACACACACACACTGTAAGAGCCGAATCAGGACCACAAAATCAGGACCACAACTTGGTTGAAAGAGGATTCGCCCCAGATCCGTATAAAAGATCTGCTGAAACAACCCTAGTGGTAACCCTGAAGGCACTCCAGCAGCAGGTCACTTTACAATAAAGGCATCCTACACAAGAGACGCTACATTACATTACATGATTATTGCTTTAGGTCCAGCGGATTCTTCCGAGCCAAATCAGGACCAGAAGAGACGCTAAGGCTATACTCTAATTTATCGAACCCCCGCTTACAAAAACAAAATAGAATACGAACATCATTATACAATATTAACAAAACACATACATATAAAATACCTAAATGGCTAAATAATAATGTCATAGGAAATTTACCTGCAACTAGGCTACAATATTAAAGTATTGAAAATATAAATTCACTACACACATAGACTCGTATTCCTTACTCCCACCTCCTTGCAAAAACACATATGATCTGCAAACGTATATTCAAAACTGCCGCAGGTGAGAGGTAAAGGTACACAGTTATTGAATTGTTATCAATTTATTTTATTTTATTATTTAATCGTTCTTATATAGCGCTTTTTCAGCTCAAGAGCTGCTCAAGGCGCTGGCCGATACAGGATCTAACTCAAGCCGCCCGAGGCGCCAACTTGCAGCCTTTGGGCGCATTGTAATAACGCCCCAGACAACTGAGCACAATCCTGGGCAGCCAGGGATGGGGGAGAAGGACCTAGGTACTAGGTGCATGCTGGGTGTGTTCTTGTCACCGGCACTTACCCGTCTAGGACATGAGCGTCAGGATCTTTAAAGTCCGTTATGATGGAATGTATGCGATACAGACTAGACCTCGGTTTATACTCTCATCCGAAGGAGTAATCAAGCATGTTGTTGGAAAAAGACATTGGGGTAACGCTTTATTGTCTCTTTTTATCGGGAAATTGTGGGCCGCCCACCCTGGGGAAGGCAGTAGTCGCAGCCTGTGGCGCGCCCAAACCCAACAAACCTAATTTTAGTTGTGTTTTTAAAATTTTGTTGGGGGTGCAAACCGGAGTACCCGGAGAAAACCCCCGAGACGTTGCCCGAGTCGAAAGTAAATAATATTCGGAGAAACATAACGCCCAGATGCTGGATCGATCCCACACCTGTCAGGCGCCATTGGTTTCTGGCCTGTGGACAAGTTAGTCCCGCTTTAGCCCACTTGGCCACAACGCTAGCTTTTAATGCAGATGTAACTATCCTTTTTTTCAGCAAATGCATAAACAAAAAAAGTACAACAAAGTTGAGCTGGGCATGCTGCCTTCCACAGCTGAAAAAAAAATCAACTACCAATACCTCAAAGACAAATCGGCCATATCATCAATCACCAAATATCTCTACTCGCTGCATCACTCAACTCATTTCAATTTACTATGGTTTCCTGCCTTGCAGTACTGATCCGCATTATTATGGAACAATCCATGTTGTAACTTTCAACACACATACACATACATTTAACTAAGCAGTCCTTCTATCCTGTTTTAAATCAGTCCATTAAACAAACAATCCATTCATCTAAATTTGTATGAAATAGTTGAGAAAAAAATTATACTGTCAGGCTAGACGTTCACGCCATGGATTGCCCACTTTGTACTCTGGTAGCCCATGCCATCAGCCTGCCGCCACAGCAGACGCAGACTTTGCAGAGGATTTTGATGAAGTTCAATTTAAATCTGGAATTGTTGGCCGCGTACAAGAAAGGATTCACGGCGGATTTGAACCACAGAAGCCAGACGAAGAACTCGTAGGCATCCCAGTTCATGCAGTCTTCGCAAATGCTTATGATGACGGCGGAGATGGAAAATGGCGCCCACAGTACAAGAAAAGTGAAGACAAAGATGAAGAGAGCTTTCGCCGCTTTCATATCCCGTCGGACGGCTATGGAATATTTGGGGCGCCCCCAAGATGGGGCAATAGATGGGGCTATTCTTCGCCTGTTGAACATTCTCATACAATATGTAGGAGATTTCTTCCTACCGTCCTCGTTGTTAGTGTCGCTAGTTTGCACCGTTCCTGAACCAGATGTGTCTGAAGCGTCTCCGTGATTCGCAAAAGAGACTTTGTTTGTTGCTATAAAATTTCGTGGTTTTGTATTTGCATTCAGAAGCGCTTTCGTAGTTAGTTTCTCCTCATTTGTCATGTGAGTGACATGCTCTCTCGTCTTGGTATCACGAATGTTTTTTGGCGTGGCGTCAGAAGAATTTTCTCCATTAGTTCTATCACTGTTATTATTATTTTCGTGAACTAAGGATTTTGTCGTGGAGATCACAGTGGATGGTGGTGTTGAATCAGACACTTTCATTACTTCTACGCCATCTTCCTCGGCAGCTTCTCCAGTTTCTCGAGTTAATCTCTCGTCAATATCGGCCGTTGAATTCGAACAGGTTGATACTTTAATAGTTTCGTCCAATGACGTTCCACCACTGATTACACAAGTTGAATTAGTTAAGGTGGCTAGGTCCGTGATCTGACTATCTTTCAGATTGGCTTTCTCGTCACCAGCATTTTCAATGGAGACTGTCTCATTATTTGTAGTTATTGCATTTGCTTCTTCTGTTAGTTCACCATTGATATCAGAAGTAAAATAAAGAGCGGTAACTACTTCGATAATCATTCTATCATTGACGATAGGAGCAGAATCAGGAGCAGCGGCTACTTCAGTAATGTGAACTCTCACCGAGTCACGCATGTTAGCTCCTTTCGGTTTGGAATTCTCCTCTCTTCCATTGCTCTTTTTCACTTCCTTTAATTTGGAGTTGTCTTCATGGTTGGACGCTCTGCCTTTCTCTTTCTCTTTGGCAGAAAATGCGCTAGAAACGCTCACTCTCGTGCGCTTTCGAATCTCCCAATACACTCCGAGGTTGAGGGAAATGAGAGCAATAGAACCGACCCCAAACTCTACGCTGACGGAAAAGAACTGGTAGATCTCAACATCGTCATTCTCATCGCTTACCTCATACTCCTCATCATAGTCATTATTAAAAAACAAGGACAAAAATAACAACGTTGGTGGTTCCATCAACTTACCTTGCAAAACCCCTTTCCAAAGGGCCAGTAAAATTGCATACAGGTTGACACGAGGTAGAATGGCATGCTGACCGCTCCCAGAAACAAGTCCACAATGGCAAGGTTCAACACGTACAAGTTACTAACAGTTCGGAGCTTAGGGTCCATGATGTACGACACCAAAACTAGTAAGTTTCCCGCCACAGCCACGAAGACCACGATGGTGACGATGATGACGACTGGAACGATGATGTACAATGGAAGAAGCTCGTATACTTCTTCCTCTTGTTCATAATACACGTAGTCAGGGTCCGTGGTGTTATCCATGGTTGAGAAGGATGTTGAACGTAGAGGTGTGCTTGGGGTAGCTGCTGACGGATCCATTGTGGTTGGTTGCCCTGATAAAACAATTGAACATAGTTAAAAATGAGAACGATGCAATAATTGATATCTTCCTTCCTGGAAAGCACTCAGTCTCACAAATAAAATAGACAAATGACAAGATTCGTTTACTCTGCTTCTCACAGTTACAGGCATGCAGCTCTAAAGGCCCGGCCACATTTGTTTTACGCACCCTGCCACACTGGTGTTACGCTTATGAATTCCTTATGTATTTCCTTGTGTACTGGCTAACGTAACATTTCACATGGATAGCTTGTGACGTTATGAGTTTAGAGGTTATCTTAAACTCCTCCCACACGCATGATTACACGCAAACACGGTTATCTGCTACACACGACTTGACGAGCTAAGGCAGTTGAATTCATTTGTTGCCTGTCGATCTTAGTAAAGTTGTTTCATATTATAGCAAAGAATATGGGTATACTACAAAGAAGAATCATAACATGATCCTATGCGAAACGAGTGACGTCAGCGACACCACGGCGACACCAAGCGGCTGCGTTGCGGAGCAGGTCAAGGGAGGTAAACAGACCACATAGCAACATGTAAATACAAACGATATTGCTCGACTGTATCGGCGTCTTTTTGATGAATCCCGAACATATTTGTCAACAAAATCACTGTGTAATGTGTAGGAAAATGACTCCTTGCAATAATGCTGGTATTTTTGCGCATTTGTTTTTCTTCAACATTGTGATATAGAGCTTACAATTTACATGGAAATGGTGAATGAAAACAGTTCAATTCTACTTATTTATCATTTTATTTTTTCTAAATTTATACAAACATGAAGCCTTTTTATGATATTCAAGTTTGTGCTGTTGGTGACTAAATCATAAAACAAAATTATTGCAGCATGCCAGAATGCTAAATTGTATTCATAAATTAATATCCCCCATTGAATAATGATTAGTGGGCTAAAGAGCGTTGGTGTTCAATTGAACAAAATGGTACTTGTGAAAATTTAACACTGCTTTGCATAATCATAATTATTGTCAAATTCAGTTCAATTTGTAAATATGTTATTGTTTCCTTTGGTTTGGTTTTCTTTGTTGGTTTTGTATGATTACTTTTTTTTTCTTTTCTTTAACGCTTGTTGTTGTCTTATAGTCCGCCCCACAATTTGTTTGTTTGTTTGTACATTGCTTAAGGTCCAGTAAATTCTTTAGAGTTGCATCAGGACCGTTGGACAGGACAGAGCAATACAACACAGATGACATCAGCTTCATGGCACCTCACACGGATCATGTTTACAAGGTCATAAAATTAGGAGGCGCTGGGGACGCAGAGTATTCACCTCAATTTTTCGAACTCCAGGTTTAAAAAACAGTATAAAAGGAAATATAAAAATCTTAAATACTAAACATAAGAAATTAACAGGCAGAATGTATTTTAGTTGGAGGTATGGTGGCTTTGATGTGGCCATGTCACAAGATCAAATGGACTATCCAAAATAATCTTACAGGGGACAGTACAAGGTGGGTGGAAGAGAGACAGACAGAAGAAGAGGTGGGAAGGTAACATTGTATAGTGGACAGGCCTGAGATTGATTGATGCCCTAAGAGAGGCAGAAAACAGAGAAATGGAGAGAATTGATTGCCAAATCATCAGTGGTGCCCCCACGGTTCGCAAGACTACGGGATAGGGGAGGTGGTGAAGGTGATGGTGGCTTTATTTTCTTCCATATGGCACTTGTATTTGCCTTTTTCTGCCTGTTAATTTCTTATGTTTATTATTTAAGATATTTATATTTCCTTTTATACTTTTTTTTGTTTAAAACCTGGATTTCGAAAAATTGAGGTGAATACTCTTTCGAGACAAAAGAAAAGACTTCAGAGGCTGTGCACTGTCTTCTCCGGACAACATGCGTTTTACGCCGCCAGCTCTTTTCAGCGACAGCCTTCCCCTCTTCACGCGTCCCTGCTGCTGGCCCCTCGGGCTCATCGTCACGTCTCCTCGAGCGACTCACCTTCCTCCTGTCTGCGCGTCTGCATTCTTCATTCCAGCTACCGCCTCGAGCGCTCTGCTTCTTCAGAACTTCTTTTTTTACCATGCAGCTGCCTCGTGCGCTACCTATCTTGTCGTCATCGTCATCTTCACTTCATCTACGACTTCATTTTTGCCCTACTTCGGGCCATCTCTTCTACGACTTCTTCTCTACATAGTCCTCTATACGCGAAAGTGTCCGGGGACGTTAATTTACAGAAGCACTGCCTTCAGAATATAATGGTTCTGGCTTGCGTAAGCATTCCATGATTCAGATTATAATCTTAACCACTGCGCCACACACTGTTAAAGAGTTTTGTCAACTTGTACACGCTTGCTTATTTGTCTCTCTATTTGGTTGAATGCAGGCTTCGTGGATTCTAGTCATTTCTGATTCCATGTAAAGCACTCAGTCTCACAAGTAAAATAGACAAACGACTAGATTCGTTTAGAACTTTTGATTTTCAGTTATATGCATGGCAGCTCTAACGGAAGTGTCTTATTAATGCGAACTAAAACAACTCTTAATCAACACATAATGTACCCTCTCTTCCTTGATTCATTTATTTGGCTGATTTAATTCTAAAGTGGCTACAGTCCTTGGAAAACAAATTATTTCTTCAAGCTCAAGCCGACTACTCCGCATTGTGTAAAATAGTAACAGAAAATGGCATAAAAGTCGTTTGTTGCATGCTCGTCAAACTCAAGGTCACATCTAAGCACAGACATTTGTTTGTTTTAAAAATGTATATGCACAGCACACAAACAAACCTAAATGATGCAGCTTCTTTCATATTCCTTAGCTTGAGACACCACAAAGTTCACTAACGCGCCTAAATGTACATTTATGGGTTTCATTTACATTAAGAAAATCAATTGTTGCAAATCTCACTGTATTATCACCACAGTTAGCTATTTATTCCCATAGCAGCAATCCTTTAGTTATTTTTCATTTAGGAAGTTTGTCTTACCACTAGCATAGATTATCTATGATGATAACTTTGTATTTGGTTTTAATAAACCAGCTACCAGCAAGCTGGACAGAGCATGGGGAAAAGCGTAACCCTTCCCCTTCCCCGCCCCCTCCCTCATCCTTTCCCCTCACACACACACACACACACACACACACACACACACACACACACACACACACACACACACACACAACCGCCATGACCACCACCACCTCATTCCTCATTATTTACCTTGTGAGAAATGTAAACAGCCTTGCATAGGTTCCCAACTTTTTCGTTGCTGTTCAATCATTTAGCCTAACCATAATTATAATATCACCGAACTTACCACAGTTTCGAATACTCCTTTTCTACGCTGGCAATATTTTCAATATTTTCTGCATTATTATTAATTCAATTAGCATTGTTCGAAAGAGGCACGGTGGTCTAATGGTAGTGCTTTGGCTTGCGGATCTGAAGGTCCCGGTTTCGAGCCCTGTCCGGGCCATTGTGTTGTGTCCCTGGGAAAGACACTTTACTCCCGTTTCCTACTCCTTCGGATGAGAGTATAAACCGAGGTCTAGTCTGTGTCGCATACATTCCATCATAACGGACTTTAAAGATCCTGACGGGGTGAGTGCCGTTAACAAGAACACACCCAGCATGCACTTGGTCCTTCTCCCCCATCCCTGGCTGGCCAGGATAGTGCTCAGTTGTCCGGGCGTCAGACCATGCGCCCAAAGGCTGCGGGTGGGCGTCTCGGGCGGTTTGAGTTAGATTCTGTATCGGCCAGCGCCTAGAGTCTGGTCAAGTACGGCGAGATAGGTGCGCTATAAAAATCCTCAATAATAATAATACTAATAATTGCAAGGCAGTAGATCGAACTTGGTCATCATGATTTATTAACCGTTTAATAATTTTGGAAAAGGACAATGACCGTTCGCATTTAAACAATATCTAAAAAAAAGAAATATGAAGTTAAAAAGTATAATGCATTCTTAAAATTAAAAAGTGATAATTTAATAGTATGTGGAATACTTGGAAATTTTTTTTGGTGATGTGTGAACTGTTATTGTCCAAATTTTCTTCATATAAATGGGAATGTAAGATGTTATTGTCCGAATGTTCTTCTGTAAATGAGAACAGTTGTTGTTGCATCAATTTTTATTCATCAGATTAACATAAGTTGTACTGATGTAACATAAACAATTTACAAAATCTAATATGCGCACATCATAGATATTTTCCAAATTAAGTAATTAATTAATCAAACTATAGAAATCATCATACTACTAACATACACATACACTTTTAACAACATACATTCATTCCCTTGTAACAATTCATTGATTAAGAAACACACAAAGGAAAAAAACCCCATAAAAACTTTCAACTTCACCTGTGAAGAACGAAGTACTTATGAGAACAGTGGATTGCCTTGTAGCGTGTGGTCTGCTTAGAAGACATAACCACTTAAATAGTATTCCTAGGTCAATATAGTAAGCTTATTTTTTTAACTGTAAAACTTCGTATCACAGAAGTTTGATGTATCTGAGTGTATTGATGTAAGGGAGTAATATGTTTTTGTTTTTTTGAAATAATATGATTTTGTGTGTGAATTTAAATACATTTTTTTAAATATAAATGAACACAATCTTACATTGGTTAAAAAAAAAAAAAAAAAAAAAACCAACTAATTAATTTATTGAAAATTACTAATTAATTTATTGACTGAATAATGGCCAATAGCGCCAATATCATTAGTTCTGTTGTAACGGAATTTTTAACGGTGAAAGTACAAAACAGCGAACTCAGCTTTAAAATTCAATAGTTTGCGATGTACTTTTCCCCAATTCAGGTTTTTCTGGGTTTTTCTGGCACATTGTAACTGTCATACCATAACACCTTTGAGTAATATCTCCCTGTGTGTGTTTCTATTCAATTTTTTCAATTCGAGTCTCTGTGTTTTTATATTTGCGTTTGTTCAACACAATCAACTGTCGCGCGGTATTCGAAGTTCAAGGCATATAGAAAAAGAAAATGTAACGGATGTTCACATATGAACTGTATAATTATTTATTGACAAATACCTTTTATTCTTCAGTCATAGATGCATGCAAATATACTTACAGAGGATGAGATGATGATGACGATGATGATAATGATAGATCTCTCTCTCTCTCTCTCTCTCTCTCTCTCTGATTCTTTTACGCATGCTATATATCAATGAGACACACACTACACAAATGTGGTCACACACGTAAACACACACACGCACGCACACACACACGCGCGCGCACTCACATAATTATATAATTATGCAATGTCTGACAGCACAGTGCCACTGAAGTGTGAGAATGCAAGTGTTCAAACCACCTGAAGACCGACGCTAGCCAGTCTGAGTTTAAAAAAAGAAAATCAGACACTGCACACTCCTGCTTCCACTTATATTTTTTTAATTTTTCTTATTTTATTTTCTTATTTCTTTTAATTTTATGTTTATTTGTTAAATTTGTTTTGTCTTTGGTGGGCCAAATGTGAACAAGAAGACGTTGTGGAGTGGCAGTAAAAAGAAGGGAAAAATCAGATTTGTGCAAATCTGTGCGAGACGAGTCCTAACTAGTCCAAAAATGACATTTAAAAAAATCGTCTTTCCGACTGTCCGCTGTCTGCTGTCCGTCTGTGCAAAACATTAAAATGGCCAAGTACTCAGAACCCATTTTATGTATCGCAACCAAACTTGGTAGGATGGTGTATATCCATAAGACCTCAGAAATGATCAGTGAATGAATGACTTAACTTCAAGGTCAAGGTCACCAAATGTTAGTTTAAAAATCCAAAACAAAATTTCACTTTTTATCTACGTTAATCTTTTTTCTACGTTATTAATATTTAATCTTTTTTTTCTACGTTAATAACATTGAGCATATGACTTTTTGTGTGCATGATAAAATTTAATATTGATGAGACACACATACTACGCAAATGTGGTCAACCTTGCTCCAAGGTCAATGTCACTAAATTTGTCCAAAGTTGGTTTGTATAGGTACTTTGAAGTGATCTTGACCCAAAACTGTGAGAAATGTAAAGTCCGAACTTTTTTATTTAGAGATAATAGATTAATCTTTCATGGGTTTCCCGTTTTTGCTTTGATATTGAAGGTCAAGTCATTTTAGGCTTTACCAAAACATTTTAAAAAAAAACTGGCCATCGTACATCGTCTACAAATATTTAACCCATAGTATATGCAACAACATGGGGGTATTTGATAATACACGAGCGTCAGAAGTCACGTAAAGGTCAAGATCATTCCAACGTCAAAGACACTGAAGGTCAAGGTCATCCCAAGGTTACTTATTTGTTGCATATTATAACTTTTGCTGTTGGTTAGTTTGATCACTGACCTGTATATCTATCTATCTATCTATCTATCTATCTATCTATCTATCTATCTATCTATCTATCTATCTATCTATCTATCTATCTATCTATCTATCTATCTATCTATCTATCTATCTATCTATCTATCTATCTATCTATCTATCTGAGATATAGATAGATAGATAGATAGATAGATAGATAGATAGATAGATAGATAGATAGATAGATAGATAGATAGATAGATAGATAGATAGATAGATAGATAGATAGATAGATAGATAGATAGATAGATAGATAGATAGATAGATAGATAGATAGATAGATAGATAGATAGATAGATAGATAGATAGATAGATAGATAGATAGATAGATAGATAGATAGATAGATAGATAGATAGATAGATAGATAGATAGATAGATAGATAGATAGATAGATAGATAGATAGATAGATAGATAGATAGATAGATAGATAGATAGATAGATAGATAGATAGATAGATAGATAGATAGATAGATAGATAGATAGATAGATAGATAGATAGATAGATAGATAGATAGATAGATAGATAGATAGATAGATAGATAGATAGATAGATAGATAGATAGATAGATAGAACAACAACAAATCTCAACTACGTCTTACCCCCGCTGAAGAAATCCAACGCCTACAACGAAGTGAACGGCTACCTGGCGACTACAACACTTTCTTTGAATACGGTATGATCATGCAAAGTTACCGTAAGGACATACAGAATATTACCTATCAGTCAAATGAAACATCAGCATTTCTTTATCGGCATAACAGAAATGTACGAAGCTGTCCCTGAGGAAAACTAACAATGCTTTCTCACAAAAAAATTCACAGTAGGTGACAAGGTGACTTGAAGTAAGAATCTGACTGCTATGTTTAGGTTTTTGCAAAATCAAAGCTGTCTGTCGCGATACAGCTTGGCCGGCCAAATACAGCACGTGACAGGCAGGGGGGTTGCGTTACATAGATTATAGTCCCCAACACATCAGCGTACACAGGCAGGAGAGGGAGAGATGGTTTTTATACTGTCCTGGCTTTCACACACGGTCACATTACATTATCGACAGGCTCGCAGATCTTCCGCATTGGTTTAACTTGTTGGAATGGCCCAATGCTCCAGGGCGTGTTCAAAGTGCGCTCTCACCAGCTAGAAACAAGTTTGCGTTCAGCAAAATGTTTTCCTCTTATTTTATTTTTTAAAATTGATTTAAGCGTTGTTACATAGCTCAAGAGCTGCTCTAGGCCGATACAGGATCTAACTCAAGCTGCCCGAGGCGCCCACTTGCAACCTTTGGGCGCATCGTCTGACGCCTAGACAACTAAGCACAATCCCGGGCGGACCCGGTATTTGGGAGAATTGACCGAGTACTTGCTGGGTGTAATTGTTTAACTAGGACATGAGCGTCAGGGTGTGTAAAGCCCCTGCAATGGAATGCGCGCGTGCACGGAATAGACCTCGGTTTATACTCTCCTCCGAAGGATTAGGGACGCACTCCAGGCCGTCAACGTTCTTCGAACCCCTGCCTGTGCAGGCTGCAATGTTATCTCTTGACAGTTAATACTTCAGTTGTTTTGCCTTCGAGTACAGCACTGAGCCCACAGGTCTCGGTCACTCTCTACATATTAGTGAAGTAATGTTCTAATTAGATCAACATTGTCAGTAAACGGAGAGAGAGAGAGAGAGAGAGAGAGAGAGAGGGAGGGAGGGAGGGAGGAAGGGAGAGAGAGAGATGTATACTTTCAGTATGTTGAAGTGTACTAATACTGTACCCATTTTTGTAAGGGAACCTACAAGTTTCTGAGATTCAGAGGAAACATTACCGTTTCTTTTCACATTTATTTTCTTATTGTACAATTTCTATTTTAGTATTTTACTATGAAATTTGAGATCCCAAATAAACAAAAAATAAAATACATATAAATGCAAAATAAATATCTCGCTGATATTACCACAAAATTCCACATTGTCTTATTCTTCTGACCTGTCACAATGCAAGAGAAGGTAAACACGTTCACGCATAATTTTATAAATGTAGGTAACAAATAATTTTTGTTTCATTGGGATCGTAGGTAAAAAAAAAAAAAGGTGGGTTAGGAAAGTTACTTTTCTCAGGGTCAGCTTTTTGATGATGGTTACTTGCCTCTTTCAACGCTGGTTTTCTATTCTTCGGTCAGGTACCGCATCAGAACTGTTTAAACAGAAGTGTTTTTTGCTCGTTGCTATCTATTTCTCTTACACGGTCATAAGTTCACTCATCATGTGGTCATTGCCGTAAACTCGTTGAAACATAAGTATACGCGAGTCCTTGTTCTTCCTATCCTTCTTTGGTTTAAACCGAATTGTATTAATATTCACGAGACAAGCAAGCAAAACATGGAGAACATAAAGGGCACACAAAAGCAAAGCTTAAATAAGTGCTACCCTTTAACAAATGATAACAATGAAATGTCTCTGGCCAAGTATCCTTCTTTGTTCCTTTGTTCATTTATCCTTTTTATTTCTGACAAGTCCTCATCGAGCCTCTGCCACATTGCATGCGTTCAATATATGAGCTTAGTGGTTGCTAAGTAGTCTGCAGTTTTCTGTAGTTAGACGGAAGAGCTTACAATGGTGGTGCGAGTGGTTTAAACTACTTTACCCTTACAAGATTTACATTTTCAAAATGTGTTTTGTTTTAATCACTGAAACTGAAGCAGAACTACAGTGGAAGGGCAAAGTAGTTTTGTAGTTTAATACATTGCATATGACTCACATGCTTCTTATGGGACTTGCAATATTTAACATAAAAATGAGCGCAAAGAAATATGGAAATAAAACGGTGGCATTAAAATTCACAAATTGGCTTTGATATTTCGAAGCTCTTGAGCTGGAGATGACCTTGACCTCCGGCTCCACATACACGTACACTCACGTATGATCAAATAAATAACAGCAACAGTTGTATTATGCCAACAAAAAACAGCAGTGATCTTGGGATTACCTTAACCTTTGGTGGCCTTGATCTTGGGATGCCCTCGACCTTCGCGTGACTCCTTAAGCTCATGTATGATCAAATAACCCAATGGTGTTACATACCATGAGTTAAATATAGAGTTATTTCACTGTACGATGAGAAATTTTAAAATTAAAATTTTAATTTGTAAGGTCAAAATAAATTGACGTTATGATCAGCGCAAAAACGGAACATATGTGAAAGATTAAACTATAAGCTCTAAATTCAATGCGTTTGAACTTTATATCTCTCATAGTTTAGGGTCAAGGTCACTACAAAGTACCTATACAAACGACTTTGGACAGCTCTAGCGACCTTGGAGCGAGGTTGACCAAATGTGCACAGTGTGTGTGTCTCCATAATGTTTATCATGAATAAAAGAATAAAGGAAATCAGGGGAAAGTGAAATTTTGTGACAAATTTTAGTCTTTGATCTGTGACCCTGACCTTGAAATGAAGTCATTTATTCACATTACCATTTTTGAGGTCTCATACACCATTTTACTAAGTTTGGTTGCGATACATAAAATAGGTTCCGAGTACATAACCACTTTAACGTTTTGCACAGAGGGCAGCAGACGGCGGACAGTCAGACGTACGGACTGACAATTTTGTTTTAAATGTCCTTTTTGGACTATTTATGATTCATCTCGCACAGATTCGCACCAATGGGGGTGGAGGTGAGGGGTGGGGGTGATGGGAGTGAGGTGGACTTCATAGACTTGCACTGCTATGCCTGCGAGTCAAACATCTTCTGGTTAGCATGTATCACACAACACATACATGATAATGTATTACATTGTTTTGTTTCAAACGAAATACAGATGATAATGCATTAGTTTAATACAATGCATACCAGTGCTGAAACCTACGCATAATAATAACATTATTGCATGCAGTTCATAATTATGTAGGACCTGTCAGATATAGGATACAATTTGAGACAGTACTAGAGGTACATAACATAATGATTGATACGAATTTGCGTCCCTAGTGAATAATGCGGTTAGCTAATATACGTCATACCGCAAAACAAACATTTGGAATGGATTTAAAATCCTTTTTTTTTTATTTTAAAAGTAGACTATATAGTCTATACAATTTTGGTTCAGTATTCAACATCTTTAAGAATATTATGTGTATATGTCGCGTCGTAATAAAATCGTGAAATTGCCAAATTCGTGAAAATGGCAGCTGAGTTGACGATTTCTTGAAATTGGCAATTGCTTGCCGAGAACGCGAACGCGAATTCGGCGGGCTGTTGCCGAAATAGTGAAAAGGCATTTCATGAAATCGGCAAAAACGTCGATTTCATTAAATCGACATCCGTGTTTGTGAAATTGGTTGTCTATTTCACGAATTTGTCGACTTCGAAAAACATTATCACTATTTGAGCAACAGCCTTCCGAATTCGCGTTCTTGGCAATTTTATGACTTTGTTACGCGATATATTGTTGTTATACACTGTATGGAATGTAGCCTACATATTTCCCTGTGTGTGCCCGCATGTGCGTGCGTGTGTGTGTTATGTGATTTAATTGGTTTGTGTCGCCTACTGCCAGAACTGCGTCTTTGTAATCTTCCCTGCTTCTCCTCCTCCTCCTCCTCCTCATCATCATCATCATCATCATCATCATCATCATCATCATCATCATCATTGAACTGGAATGACATTCAACAACTCTTACTCTTTTTAATCATCATTATTTTTCTACACTGAATTGTCACAACTGGCAAATTACGACGCTATAATTAACATAATTATACCCTGTATCTTATAGCCATGAAACCAGGAGCTTTAAAATAAATAGCAACACGAATTGTCCAATGCACATGCTAATAGAAAAAGGCCAACAGGAAAACGGTGACGGAGGCGGTAAAGATGGCGGCGATTGTGGTGAGACGGCGTGCATTCGGGTCTTCGTGCAGTGAGGTCATTTTGCGTTTGATAGCCTCTTTCTCTTCCGGCGTCAGTTTCGGCCTGGGAGTCTCGTCAATCCCGCACAGCCAATTGTACACACGCCGCTTCACGGATCGTTTCTCTGCAAGACAGGAGGCAAAATCAATAAAATAAACAAAATCAATGCGAAACCATACAGTACAATACAATACAATACAATACAATACAATACAATACAATACAATACAATACAACTATGTAAGACTCCAGGTACGGTTATAACCGGTACAATTCGTCATTTTACCGGTTGAGATTTAATGTTAGTCTTATTTTTTTTAAAGCAACTGGGATGGCATGACTTTCTGCGAAAAAGTTTCTTGGTCTGTTTGCAAAGTTTCCAAACATGTAAAATACTTGATAAACTAACTTGTTGTAACGGTTTCCGGTAGAACTTCGTCTTCTGCAAAGTCGTCTTCAGACTGACTTTCCTCAGGGTCCAAGGTATCGTGACGTGTCCACCACGTCACACGGCGAAGCTGCACACGTAACAAGATGACGTCATCGCATATTTTAAAAAAAAATGTTGCAGGCATGTAAGGTAGTAAAAGCTTTTGGAGAATCTCGAGTGATTTCTCTCAACGCTGCCCTCTGTTACACTCGCTCTCTCCTTTCGTGATAGTGGTATACTGTCAATCTATCATTGTAGACGGGAATCCGGATCCAGACCCAGATCTTGGTCCAAAAGGATTGGCTCTCTGTACATGTATAGTGTTTTTCAATTTTGGTAAATTAGCCCAATGGTTCACAGCGTTTAACTCCTCGCCCTTCTCCCCTACCCTCGTCGCATCTTCTTCTTGTCCTTCGTCATATTCCATCTTGATTACTTTCTCTCCCCCCCCCCCCCCCCCCACCCCTCTCCACCCCAGTATTCCTGGTCTTGTTTCTCTTTCTGTCTTCCTTCTTCACTTTCTAGCTTTACTTTTCCATCACGATATTTTAAAAAATCTCTCTGTATATATTTGGTAAAGAATCCACATGATAACGTTATTGGGAAATCGTTGTATTCATTATCAGTTATGAAAGCAGGTGCCTGGAAACGTGTAAACGTCTATGTAGAATAGAGAAGTTGTGACAAGTATTTTTTTGTTTTCAAAAACTGTTATTGGTAGTAACAGATCCCTTGGTTACAATTTTTTTTATAGCTTCCTTTTAAGATCCTGCCGTCAATTTTATTACTCCTGTAAAACTATCATATTTGTCCTGTATTATATATCATAATCATTTATAATGTAGGCCTACCTTCTCAGGAGCTCTCTTTTCCGTGAAGAGGGAAATGGCCACGGTACAGATGGTACAGACGCCAGAGAGGATCATGGCGAAATGGAGGAAGTGAACTTCCTTAAGAACGGCGGGTCTCAAATCTTCCTCATTACTTCCGCAGTAGGGCGCTTGCATCGCGAAATCCATGGCCATTCGTATGATCCCCACTCCCAAGCTGATCATTAGACCCCAGAAAGCACCCTTTTGACGAAAAAAACAACAACAACATAAATAAATATACAAAACTGTTAGTTATTCATTGCTTACAGGGTCCAGTGGATTATTATTATTCCCAAGCTGATCCAACAGACCTCACACATAACTGAGGAATTGTGTCCCGGAAGAGTTTTCAAGAGTAAAGGTATGTCACTGGTCTGGTGAAGAAGATTGTATAGTAGATTGATAGAACAGAACAGGAATGAGAAAGAACAAATGAGAAAGACAGCGACAGTGGGAATTTAAAGCACTAAATTTCCAGAAAATGGGGATACTATTTATACAGAAACCCCCGGCACCCCCGCGGGGGTAATATACAAAATACAATGGTAATAATCTTAACATAATACAATAATAATAATCTTAACACAAGACTCTATAATACCAAACCCACAATAGTATGATGACCATACAAAAGTCCCAGGACATAACTATACAACTCTGCATGAACATAACGAACAAGGTATATGTTGACATTTAAGAAAAAAAATAATCATCTCTCTCCCTGTTCTCTTCTTTTTTTCTTCCTTGTTCCTCGTTGTCGTCGAGATCATCATTATCATCGTCCTGACCATCACCGCGATCATCACACTCACCGCTTCGGTCGTACCCGTCCAGAAGATGGCGAGTAGGAATATGCAGGTCCAGGGCGGAGCGATATAGGAGGAAACCGCCTGCAAGTAGTTCCACAGCTGTCCGCTCTTCGCCGCCTCAAGAATCGGCAACCATACGATGCTGATACCCACTTCCACAATGACACACATCTGTTGCATAAAAAAATAAAATAAATTAACATTTTCGTCAGAAACAAAACCCCTGGTCATCGAGGATATATTGACAGGATGAATTCCTTTTCATTATTGGCAAACGCATAGTTTTGAAGACCAAGCCAAGCAAAATATCATGACCAAAGAGCGGATAAAGCATGTCTGAAATGCCATGCGGATTGAGGTCAAAGGATTTAAGCTTATAAGTGCAGCCGAAACTAACTCTGACGACAAGCACGAACATGCAGATTTGCTTACTGGGGTAATAATCAAAAACTATGCACATTTGTTTTCACCAGTTGTCTACTCTGCCGACTATCATGACCAAATAAATTGCCTACTGATGTAGACACACATTAACTCCTTTGGCCAAAATTAATACTTGAATCTGCCAGCGATCGACAACCCAAAATTACTGACAGTTAAGATTAATACAAATAGAAAGAAATTGTTTGGTCATAAGTTGGTTACCCTGCCGACGATCATGAGTTCCTTTTGGGAAGCCTTCCTGCGGAACCGTCTCCAAATGTCCATAGTGAACATGCTGCTGGCTGAATTGAAGATCGAGGTCAAGGACGACATCAAGGCCGCCAGCAGCGCCGCCAACATCACTCCGCGAAGCCCTAGGCGGAAATACTTCGAAATATTATTTCCCACACATAGAAAAAATTATCTCCGAGCTGTTTCTCCGAGTTAATACTCTCTCTGTCTCTGTCTCTGTCTGTCTCTCTCTGTCTGTCTCTCTCTCTGTCTCTCTCTCTCTCTCTCTCTCTGTTGCCAATGACAAGGAGGACGAAGATGGTGCTATATACTAATACTGTTGTTGCTGTTAATGATAACAACAGCACACATAACGACCACAATAAAGTGCTTTACCTGTAGGCATGCGTCGTAGGACTAAAAGAGGATAAGCAATGTTGGTGCATCCTGCCGAATTTCCACAAATCCTGTCGCATTCGCTTGGAATGGCACATCCAATCTCGTCTGAAATGAAATAAAAACTTATGATGATGATGATGATGTCCATTTATAACGGGCGTGTCTCTATCCAGTGTCGAATGCTTATCACTCGGGTCGACAGGATCCAACTCAAGCCGCCCGAGATCCCCACGTGCAACCCCTGACGCATAGTCTGAGGCCAAGATGACTGAGCACAATCCTGTGCGGTCGGGGGGTGGAGGGAAATGGGATCTTGTGCGTGCTGGGTGTATTAGTATAGCAAGCACTCACCCGTCTAGGACATGAGCGTCAGGATCTTTAAAGTCCATGCGATGAAATACGTGCGTGCACAGATTAGACCTCGGTTTGTACTCTAACGAAGGAGTAAATTTATCCTACTATACTTCATCACTTTGGTTATAAAACCCTTTCCCCCTATCAACATCCGAGTTGTAGCGCAAAACCAGAAACATAAGGTTATCCCGAACACTTATTTCAAATTAGATCTATATACAAATTTACACTTTAATTTAACGTTAAAACGTGTAATACATGTATTTTGTTATCATTTTCTTGGTCAGTTGACAGATAGGGGGGATATGTGAAGGGTTATTGTGGGATAAACTTAAAACTGCGTAGGCTCATTACTTGAATGAACAACTAACCGACCGACTGACTGACCGAACAATAATTATATTTGTTTAAATTATTAACGAGGATTTTTATAGCGCACATATCTCGCCGTACTTGGCGACTCAAGGCGCTGGCCGATACAGGATCTAACTTTAGCCACCCGAGGCGCCAACTTTATATTGCAAGACAAAAAAAAAAGAACACGGCTGGGAATGCCTAGTAACCTACTAGTAGATGAACTGACCAACAGCAAGACCGATTTACTGATAAAATTGAGTGAGTGATTAAGTGATTTATTACCTGGGAAAAGCACTCTACTGATCATGCCAGGAATAATAAAGAGCCAGAAAGACAGGATCTTGAGGGAAGCACCGAACACTGATCCTGCTTTGGCGTGTGTCATGTTCTTGGCCGAAAGGCAGCGCTGTACTGTGATCTACAACGAATAAGCACCAGTATACAACATCACATATTGCCAGTATTTATAACTGTATTGTTGCCCATCTTCTACGTTAAATACTCCGATTAAAATCTGAACGATACGTCATCCTGCTCTAACGTAAGCCGCATTCTTTTATTGATATGCAAATATAAGCAGTTCAAAGTCTAAGACAAAATATATGAAGGCCAATGTGGATTACTGGCTGAGCACAATTTATCGTCAAGAAGAAAATTATTGAGAAGGTAGAGAAAATACCATAAGACCCAAAACAGACCCCGAGGAACACCAACAACGAAAGAGTTAGTCGGCCACGATGTGCCAACATGATGCAAATGGAGAGTTAATAGAGATACATAGATGCTGCAACGAAATCACTTTTGCTGGGAGTTTCCGGTTGTAATACGTCACACATTTTTTGAAGGTCACGTGACTTCCTCCTTTACGCGATACGAATTTCGTTCCAATAAGCGAAGCCACTTTCGTGAAAATCCAAGATTACACGGACATCATTTCGTCATTATTTTGTAATGTCATCTTGGTCAATGAACAGCATCTTGTTCTAAGAAATACTTAGATTGTTATTCAGACTATTGATTCGCCCGCCTTGGGTCATTCAAAATGCTGTTATGAGAATGTAGGCATTTGCTGAGTGATGCGTGTGTCGAAAGCCTTGGAATTGAGAGATCCAAAGTGGATAAGATTGGATTGGACTGAAATTTTATTCCGGCTTGTTTGCTTCAAGGTGACATAACATTTACGTTCAAGTTGCTTATACATGTAACTCACTGTTTTATTAATATTAATGAGACGATTTATAGTCTATAGATTCCCTACCTATATACCGTTTTTTAAAATGGGTAAATTAGGCGTTTGAAGTTCTTCTACAGTATCAGTATTGTAGGCCTGGTTTTGTAGGATACTGTTTGGCAGAGTACATACGAGTACAATCCGAGGGAATCAATAAACAAAAGGTTGCGTCCCTTATTTCATCGACGCGAAGTTCGCTGACCGGTGTTTCTATGTTGCTAAAGTTACACGAAAATGATTGAGTTGGAACGGCTGCGCGCGCATCCTTCATGCAACGAAAGTTTAACGAAGATAAAACTCCAACGAAATGCGATCTACATTTCTCTAATCACTCAGGCAGTATAACTAATATTTTGCAATATTTGTTTTAGGGTTAGGATTGATCAAATACGTCGAAAGCTGCACAGAAGTTCAAATTATACATTCGCGAGAAAAATAACGCCACTATTTCTGTTATTACTTATGTAGATCTATCCTCCTCCAACTTTAGTTTTATCTTCCTTTTCTTTTATCTTTCTTTATTCTCTTCACCTGATCAAAACACCAGACCCAGAGTCCAAGCGTGGTGAGACCAAAGACGGCGCCAGTCCAGGGAATGTCCCCATGAACTGGATCTCTCCAAATATGCATGAAGTCTTCCCTGGGTAGCCCGCAGGAGTAGTTTTTAGGGTCGGCCAGCGAGTAGTTGGCGGCTGCCATGGGGTATCGCGCCATCATAGAGGACCACCCTCCCACATCCGCAAAACCTGCAACATTTCAAATATAATATGCTGGCCTATGTGATACTCCAGTGCCACAAAATCCACCAGGTCGTAAGAAAAATAATTATGAAGTTTTGACCTACACAAGGATTATTAAAGCAACCTGAAGACGACAAAGAAGATATAAAGAAATCACATCACCACAGCTTGATTCCACATTTCAATCCGCATAAAGAAAATCAAGCAAAAGTAAAGTAAATCCGAACACATGCTCTTGAGGGATATCATTATCATTAGATTCATAATACTGAAATGAGTATTCTCTTTCAATTCTCTTTCAATTATTTCCAATTCCAGGTTGCCATTTTTTACTGCCTTAGTGTGGATTTTTAAACTGAATCAAAGTAGCAAATCTACTGATCGGAAGTACTAAACTTTCTGATCTTTTGAAAGCAATGAAACAGCTTAGTGAATGTGGCAAAATGCAATACAAAACAATACAATATATACAATACAATATAATCTGGTCGTGTAAGCTAACTCCAAATAATAATAATAATAATAATAATAATAATAATAATAATAATAATAATTTATTTTGTATAGCGCAATTCAAACATAAAATGCTTCACAAAGCGCTTGATCACATGCAGCCACACACAGATACACACGCATAATAAATCTATTCTGCATTTAAAAACAAGACAACATGTAAACCTAGTGAAGGTAACAAACCAACAAATAAAAGTATAAAATCAGTCAATCAATCAATCAACTTATAAAATAAATGAGTAATTTCAAAGAAAAAATTTAAGAGAGGGACGTTAATACCAAAAGAGGCAGATCAACAATACCTCATCTAAGATGTAAAGTGTAAATGGTGGTGAAATACAGCAGTTTTAAAAGTAGAATAATCGTTGAATAACTAAACAACGTTACAACATATGACAGGCCAGATGAAGAGAATGAGAGAAACATAGACTACGTGCTGAGAGCGCCAGGTCCAAAACTTACTGAGGCCCATAAGGATGAATGCAGCGACGACCAGGATGATGGTCTGCAGTGTGTCAGTGTAGATGACGGCAGCCAAGCCACCAGCCACAGTGTACAGGGCGGTCACCGCTAAAATTACCACAACGCAGACGTAGATGTTCCAGCCCAACAACTGCTGCATGAAGATGGCGCCCGAATACAATTCTGCCTGGAAAATGAACAAAATCGGTTGACCGTCATCAATATTGTGCTCATGGGACGACCTTTCGCTGTAAAAGAAGCAGTTGTACACGTTTCAGCATCAAGTAAACCCTACTGCATGAAGATGACTACCGCATACAGTTTTGTCGATAGAGGACTAAACAACACATTCAGTTTATTTACAGTTACTGCATGCTTTACATAGGCATGATGTTTTAAATGAGCACATACCGTGAGAATAGGGAACAAGACAACAGGCATAAGTTCTCGCGCTGCATTTTAGCCTTTAAAGTGAGAAGCATTCTCTAAGCCCTCTTTGTAAGGGCAGTGAACAGAGGGTATAGGTCCAGAAGTTGACTTACTGTAATTTTGGTGAGAACGTACAGAATCAGCGCCAGAACAGACATGTAGATTCTGATTCTTCGCCCCCCGAATCTCTTCTTCATGTACTCCGGCATCGTAAACGACTGAAACACGCAACCAAGTGTGAAAAATTCAATAATAAATGATAATCTCCAAATTTTTTTTTTTTTTTTACAAATCAGAGTGACTGATTTCACATCAACAATGGCATGATCAAGCAAGTACGAACTTTCTACAACATAATAGTAACCATTTTTGTACAGCTGTTAGAATCTACAATTCACGGACTCTTGAAAAATCTGTATGTGTTTTATGTCTTCCTTTGTGTGCATGTGCTTAATAAGTTAAACCAACCAATCTGTAAGGTTCTGAAACTTATTATTCAAAGAGAGCGTGGGAGATGACGTCTTTCTGACTTTTCCACACTTCCAAACAGAAGAACTTCCTTCCGGGTGTGCGCTCCCCATAGCAATAAAACGAAAGGAGATAATTATACGACATTACATTCCTTCTCAACCTCGAATAAAATGCATTCTTTGCATTAAAAATTATCAAATCGACATTAGCAATTTAAATAAATCTTAGCTTGCAAATAGGTGCTGTAGACTATATGTGTGATTCTACGTTTGCTTTAAAAAGTTTTGTTCAAGGAATTAAAGAATAATTTACAAATTTGCTTTTTGACTTGCTTTCAGAAATTTAGTTCATAGTCTAAAACTAAAATAAATCTCTCCGACTGTAGTAACTCTAATCATTCAGTTAATGTCTTTAGTTTCTCATTCATACAAAGTGTCTTTGATTTGTTTTTAAACTCTGAATGTTTCTTCTTAAAACGTCACACACCTTTAACTCAGAGATTTGCTAATTATACGAACTGTCTTTTCACTCAGCTGAAGTACAGCGAACTAAAATAACAACTAATTCTGCAGCTAATCTCTAGCTTTACACAATGGACATTTTCTGCATCATGGCTTTGTCAAAGCTGGACAATGATTTCAAGATTTATTTCATATCAAAGTCATTAAATGTCGTTGGCATTGACTTGAGTCACACCGAGTTTCTTATTGTAACTGCCTGTATGCATTAGGACTTTGGACGTGCTGAGTCTCAGGCTGTCTCGGTGTCATCTGGTTGAACTGTAAAAAACTTGCTGGATGTGGTGTCTCAAGACTCTGTAGTGATTGAGGATTCTGCATTGCATGTGTCTCTGGATGTAGAGATGTAGGATTATTCATCTCTTCCTCTTCATCTTCAGATATTGGATGTATGTCACCTTAAATAGACTTCAAGTGTGATAAGTTTCTGGTGGTTGTGAGATTGCCTCTTTGCGATGTGACCATACTTCCTTTTTTCTAGACAATTAAATACGGTTTGGGACTAAATTGGGATGTGAGCTTGTTTACTTTGGGCTGTTTCACCAGTACTTGATCTCCTAGGGACAGTGTGGATGTTTAGGTGTGACGTCTGTTGTTTGCATATTATTTCTTCTTGTGTTTGTTTGTCCGTATCATTGTGGATAATTCTTTTGTGAAATGGGTACTTTGAGACTGATCGAGAAAGTTCGGGTAGGCCAATGTCCATTTTTCTTCCTGTGAGAGCTTCAAATGGGACACTCGTTAATCAGTAGTGATGCTCCGTTTTGGCGAAGAAAGGGCGAGAGTTGTTTCTTCCAATTGAGGCTTTCTGCAACTGATGATCGGACATGTTTGTTCACGTTTGCCATGAATCTTTCAACTTCGCCATTTGCTTCCGGCCATAAGGGGGTTACCTTGATGTGTTGGAAACCATACTGTTTCGCAAAGTCTCTGAATTCTTTACCTGAAAAATTGTGGACCATTGTCCGTTTTCACAATCTTAGGAATTCCTTGTCTTAAGAAGAGTGTGTCAAGTTTGGGTAGAAGTGCTTTTGCTGATGCTGAATGAGCTATTTCCACTTCAGGACATCTGCTGTAATGGTCTATCATGATCAGTAGATATTCACCTGTTTGGAATGGACCTGTGAAATCGAGGGAAGCTTCAGTCCGTGGTCTCAGGCAGAGAAGTACGACAGACTGGTTCTCTTGTTTTGGGGATTGCTGGATATGACGCTTGACAGGCTATACAACCCTTGACATTTTCTTCAAGGAACGTGTCAATTCCTGAAAACCGAGTCTTTTCCTGGATCAGCTGTTTTGCTTTGGCTATGCCTAGATATGTGGAATGAGGGATATCAACTGCTCTTTGTTTTAGGCTTGTCGGGATGATGACTCTGTGGTCTCGTAGAGTGTGCAAAAGAACTCACCCCACTTGCGATGTACACAGGAAGAAACGCCCATCCCAAAGCAATCAGCAAAAATATTGCCTGCAACACGAAAGAAATACGTCTTTGTGAAATCAAAGAACATATTTAGACAGTCACATACACGCGCGTGCGCATACACACACACACACACACACACACACACACACACACACCCCTACACACACACACACACACTCTCACAAACCACACATATAGTCAATCACTACTACAGTGACAATGACGACAATGTTGATGCTGAGGTAAGAAATAAGAACACGACGACGACCACTGTGATGATGATGATGATGATGATGATGATGATGATGATGATGATGATGATGATGATGATGATGATGACTGCACAGACGACTACGACGACGATGATAATGACGATACCGATCATAATGCTCTACTGCTGCGGAAGGAGGTTGATGATTATGACGTTAGGATGTAAAAGGGCCACTAAAATAATGATGACGATGACGACAAATCTGACAAAAATAATAATGACGATGACAACAGTTATTATAATGAGAACGTTGGCGATTATGGCGATCAGAATGGCGGTGACACCGATGGTGAATATACAAACTTACATGCCACTCATAAATGGCGACGGCAAATCCGGACGCAGCCGCTGTACCAGCTAACCCAATGAACATGGGAGCCCCAACGTTACTGGCGAATATAGATGCACCGATCTGAAAATAACAATAAGCTTATAATAATTTTGTTTTGTCATTTCAGTCCTGTCAAAGCATGAAGCTGTTGTAAATAGTTTTATTTCAGTTCTGTCAAAGCGTGAAGCTGTTGTAAATAGTTTTATTTCAGTTCTGTCAAAGCATGAAGCTGTTGTAAATAGTTTTATTTCAGTTCTGTCAAAGCAAGAAGCTGCTGTAAATAGTTTTGTCATTTCAGTTCTGTCAAAGCATGAAGCTGTTGTAAATAGTTTTGTCATTTCAGTTCTGTCAAAGCATGAAGCTGTTGTAAATAGTTTTGTCATTTCCGTTCTGTCAAAGCATGAAGCTGTTGTAAATAGTTTTGTCATTTCAGTTCTGTCAAAGCATGAAGCTGTTGTAAATAGTTTTGTCATTTCAGTTCTGTCAAAGCATGAAGTCCAAGTCTGTTGTAAATAGTTTTGTCATTTCAGTTCTGTCAAAGCATGAAGTCCAAGTCTGTTGAAAATAGTTTTGTCATTTCAGTTCTGTCAAAGCATGAAGTCCAAGTCTGTTGTAAATAGTTTTGTCATTTCCGTTCTGTCAAAGCATGAAGTCCAAGTCTGTTGTAAATAGTTTTGTCATTTCAGTTCTGTCAAAGCATGAAGTCCAAGTCTGTTGTAAATAGTTTTGTCATTTCAGTTCTGTCAAAGCATGAAGTCCAAGTCTGTTGTAAATAGTTTTGTCATTTCAGTTCTGTCAAAGTATGAAGTCCAAGTCTGTTGTAAATAGTTTTGTCATTTCAGTTCTGTCAAAGCATGAAGTCCAAGTCTGTTGTAAATAGTTTTGTCATTTCAGTTCTGTCAAAGCATGAAATCCAAGTCTGTTGTAAATAGTTTTGTCATTTCAGTTCTGTCAAAGCATGAAGTCCAAGTCTGTTGTAAATAGTTTTGTCATTTCAGTTCTGTCAAAGCATGAAGTCTAAGTCTGTTGTAAATAGTTTTAGATCAATCAAGATGCTACTAGCAGAGGGCGAGGGAACATAAGAGTTCTTTTTATTATATTATCTGTGACTGGTTTGTCTGGCACGCCGATAATATGACCCAGGTTCGAATCCAGTGGTGGGGAAGATAAAACAGACCGTTTTTCAACTTTTTTGTCTGAACAGTGTGATGTATCTGATGGGTCAGAACTGGTGACCTCTCTATCCCTCTTACCTGGAAGGGTTATCCCACGTATCCATGTCGCCAAAGGTGGGTTTAGATGTTAATTGTCAGTGTTCATTGTGCGACCAGTATTTTGTGGATCTTAATGGTCAGCGCCTGTGCTTGAGCGGGTAAACACGCTAAATGACCTATGCAGCGACGTCCAAGACACTGACCACCGGGATCCAATAATCACAGGATAATAATGCAGAGGGCAGAATCAAACCCACTTTGTCTTACAAGCGCGTAAAGAGAAGTTTTTAAACAAACCATGTCTGATCCAATACATTGCACCCGTACATGCAACAACAACAACACATTTTTTTAAACAATTCAACGAACCGAAGTTTAAATATTTTATTTTAATATTACAGCTACGATCGAAAGCTACCTTAGTTTGTTAAGAATAAGTAAGAGAATTTAGGAATTACAACTACACGTTCATTGAATGTTGCAATGTATTCCTCTACTTACTGTGAACCAGTGCATGTTCTTTCCTGCCAGAAAGTATCCTGCAGCGGTGTCTCTGTTGGGTCGAAACGTCGACTGTTGATCACAGGAAACACAAAGTTGTTACCATAAGTATTCGATATTTGTAAAGGAAAATAGTCTATTACAAAACATTAATAGCGAGTTATCCGACATTAATTTACTCAGATATACTCGATAATAAATAGGACAGCCACAGTCAATCTATACCCATTCCTCATCCTTTCCCATCATCATCATCATCATCATCATCATCATCATCATCATCATCATCATCATCATCATCATCATCATCATCATCATCATCATTATGACCACCATTATCACCATTAATACCACCACCACCACCAAAATAATCATCATCATCCCCTCCTTTTCCTCTCATCCTCTTCATCATCCTCATCTTACCCATAGTCCAACGATGAGAACGAGGACGAAATAGATGACGATGGCGACATAGTCGGCAGTATCCAGACTTTCTACCGACACCATCGTGAAAAGCGACAACCAGCACCAGTCCTCACAGAAATGTGTCACTAGTTACTGTAGTTGGGTTTAGGTTAACCCTCACTAAAACACAGCAGCAGCAGCAACAACTGGATGGCAAGGCAACCGACAAAGAAATATTGTCTTCTCAGCTTAGGAGAAGTAAGCTTAAATAATCTGACTTTGTCGTTCAAAGTAGAAAATTTGTTCTTATACTTGAAGAAAAATAGCTGTAGCATTTGGTTCAAATATACGGATAAATTGGCATCACCTCGATCATCGTCGTCATCCTCTTCATCAAGTCTGCTGCTGAAGTCACATACATGAATGGTGATGATGACTTCCTTGGCTTGTCAAAGTTGTTGACTTGATGACTTGACTTTTCACAGACAGGCGTATATTTCATTCATAATAACAAGAGTTGCCAGAGCCGACGAGGAGTTAGGCTCCTGCCTACATCGCTCCTATTAGCTCTATCATTCCCACGTGTACTACCTGAATGACATAAAATATTACACATTATAATTATGAAACATTAAAACTTAAAAATATCAAACCAAGCATTATACATAGATAAAATCATAATTAGAGATTTTTTTTGGTTTGTTTGGGAGGGGTGGTGGGGTGGGGTGGGGGGGTTAAGAGTGAAAGTAGAACAACTTGTGTTTAAATGTTACCCGGTAGATCCGAACCTATAGGTTTAATAACGTTTTAGGCCTGGCAACTGCAATGTAAAGGTGATCAATATTTTGGTGAGACAGTATCATTTCCACCATTTGAGTTCCCTGCAGTCACGTGATTAAATATTGTCTGGTTAATATAAAGGGTCGTTAGTTAAGAACTGAAAGCCTAATAGGTAAGTGGTGGCATTTTCGCCCCATGCGGTTATAACTTAATTGTTCTGGAAGTCACAGTCCTCAAAACGATAGATGAGTCATAGATAAATCAATTATTATAAATTACATTCTAAATAAATTATCACGCTGTTGCATTAGGCATCACGCTGTTGCATTAAGCTTTTCCCGAACTATGTTCCACCGTTATTTTTATGAACCTCCCTAACGAAGCTGGTCCCTGGCAAAAAGGAGGTTTCCAATCAAAGGACTTCCTCCCTATGAAAGATGGCGGTGCTTAGTCTCCTATACCTCGCTGCCACAGCTTTCCAAAGAGAACCAGATCTACAGCTATTGCTGTGAAATGATTTCTTTATGTGTTCGTCTCAAGGCCACCATTCAACGTGAGTATAATAATATACAGGCTGTTTGATGCTTAATGTCTTCAGACAAGAGCTGACAGTGTACTTAGCCACTATCACGAGGTGCCTACAACAACGTTGCAAAATTCAATAGCAGCATATCTGGCTGTTGAGGCACTTGTTTCTGACGTTATCTTGTGGAAACTGAGGAACGAGAAGTCAGCCTTAAGAGGTTCTCTTGTGGACATTTAACGCGCACGTATACAGAATGAAGGGGTTGAGAGAGAAAGAAAAAGAGAGAGAGAGAGAGAGAGAGAGAGAGAGAGAGAGAGAGAGAGAGAGAGAGAGAGAGAGAGAGAGAGAGGGGAGGGAGAGAAATTAACATATTACCGAACTAATTACCTTTACGTGATCTAAGACAAGCGATACAACCCGCTCAGATCCGATCAGTGACGAGCATACCATGTTACACAATTAACATAACCTCGTTTAAGTTGGTGGCACTTGTACAACCTTTTTACCAAAAAAAAAGTCTGAATTATTTTAATGTAATGTGACAGTCGATAATAGTTCGTCTCTTAAACGAATCAGTTTCTCCATTATACGAGTTTTGACCAGAGAAGTCTTGAACTAATGTACCGTAACGGCGAGCATTGTCAGTTACAAAGCCTTGCTCATTGTTTCGAGAAGAAGAAGAAGAAGAAGAAGAAGGAGGAGGAGGAGGAGGAGAAGGAGGAAGAGAAGGAGAAGAAGGAGAAGGAGAGAGGAAGACCTAATCTTACAACTTGTCCATTAACCTTATGAACATTAACAATAACAGCAACTAAAATGTTAATTATTAAAATTATGTTTAAAACAGATCCATCAAACTATTCGCACTCACTCTCGGTCTGAACCTCACATAAACATTTTTAAAAAACTAATTAATATTGAACTTTGAACTTACATGGACCTAAATAGGTAAATCTCTATGATTGCTAGGGTGATCTTGGACAGAAATAGAGAGAGGGAGAAAGGAGACAGAAAGAAAGAGAGAGAGAGAGAGAGAGAGAGAGAGAGAGAGAGAGAGAGAGAGAGAGAGAGAGAGAGAGAGAGAGAGAGAGAGAGAGAGAGGTGAGTAGGCCTACGGTCAACTGTGTGGTGAATCCGGACATTAAAAAGCGAACACGAATTAATTTCAAGGCTGCACGCATGAAGGACGAGAGACCAGCGGGTAATGAGGAGTAGAGGTGTGATGGGGGAGAGAGGAGGTGGGAAGGTCGGAAGAAGGAAGACAATGAAGAATATTAGCTTGACAAAGGCGGAAGAAGAAGGAGGAGGAGGAGGAAGAGGAGGAGGGGAAGAAGAAGAAGAAGAAGAAGAAGAAGAAGAAGAAGAAGAAGAAGAAGAAGAAGAAGAAGAAGAAGAAGCGGGAGAATATAATAGAAGAAATTATTATCTTAACAAAAGGCACAGGCTTCAACTGTGCAAGGTGTCATCTCGACCACGGTTAGCTTACTTTGATTTTTATACCTGTGAGTGACCTTGATTTAGTTTTCGTATCATATTCGAGGTTAACAGCTTGTTCTTTCTCTCTCTCTCTCTCTCTCTCTCTCTCTCTCTCTCTCTCTCTCTCTCTCTCTCTCTCTCTCTCTCTCTCTCTCTCTCTCTCTCTCTCTCTCTCTCTCTGTTATTATCTGAAATTAGTAATAAAGTCTTAAAACTTTCTTTGCCTTATATTGTGAATTCCATTTCTTACATCTTCAACTTATGCATTATTAAAAATACATTTCCAACCACATGGAAACAAGCTAAGGTTATTCCCCTTCCTAAGTCAAAAGTAAGTTCTGATCTTAATAACTATCGTCCGATATCTCTGCTGTCTACACTTTCAAAGATACTAGAGCATCACATTCACACCCACCTTACAAAATATATAGAGGATCTTGATCTTTTTCATTCCTTACAATCTGGTTTCCGTAGTCACCATTCTTGCTCCACTGCATTAGTTCTTTTAACTAACAAATGGCTTTCTGCTATGAATAACTCTACGTTGTCAGGAGCTGTTTTTCTAGATCTTTCCAAAGCGTTTGATCTCGTTAATCACTACATACTGCTCCAAAAGCTTGAACTGTATCTCAATGGCTCTGTTTCCTTGGATTTTTTTCATTCATATCTTAGTCAACGAACGCAGTTCGTACATGTCCATGGTAAAAATTCCTCTGTAGGCCAAATCAAGCATGGGGTTCCTCAAGGATCTGTTTTAGGTCCTGTTTTATTTTGTGTTTATATTAACGACTTACCTTTACATCTCGCAGATAATTCTGTTGAGTGTCATATGTTAGCCGACGATTCAACATTACAAACCCAAGGCAGTAACATAGCTGAAATTCAGCAATCTCTACAATGTGCCCTTAACAGTGTTGCTGACTGGTGCAGTTTAAACCATATGTCACTGAATCCAGCTAAATCAAAAGCTATGTTAATAACAACTAGACAAAAGCATCAGCGGGCTCCGCTTTCTCTTGATTTAGTAGTGAATGGAAAAAATATCAAACAGGTTGAAAGTCATAAACTTTTAGGCGTAATCATAGATAACAAACTCAGTTGGCATTCACAAATTGAACATCTTTGTAAAACTCTCTCAACAAAATTATTTATGTTGTCTAAGCTTCAATCTATCATAACTGCAGATGCTAAAAAATCTTTTTATAATGCTCATATCAAACCTCACATTGATTATGCATCAACAATATGGGACGACTGCAGTGAAGCCTTGTTCAAAAAAATTAATTCTATTCACCGCAGAGCTGCAAAATTAGTTATTCCCAACGCTTCCATCACAACTGATTCAAAATTAAAAATAGCTGGCATGCTCCCCCTTAACAAACATCTAAATTACAATAAAGCCGTTTTAATGTATAAAATAATTAACAATAGAGCTCCTGCTTATTTGAAAGCACTTTTTAGCAAGTCATCATCTCGTTATTCATCTTCACGACATAATTTAACATTTCCAAGACCACGCTTAGACATATTTAAAACATCTCTGTCCTATTCTGGTCCAAGCGTGTGGAATCCTCTACCAGAAGAGGTCAAGAAAAGTAAATCATTACCATCTTTTAAAACAAGGCTCCATAAATATTTAAGCTCCCTTTGCTCTTAATATTTAAGATGATTGTATACCTCTTTGTTCTTCCCTACCCTGCCACAATTAAAGTTACTAAGAAGATGTGAATTTACATGTGTGTGTGTGTGTTTGTGCGTGTGTGGTTGTGCTTGTGTGTGAGGAGAGAGGAGGAGATGGATGGGGAGGGGAAGAAGGGTAAGAGTATGTGTATTAAAATGCATTAATTTGCTTATTGATTTGTTACCGTAGTTAAGGAATATGTTTGTTTCAAATTCTTTTATGTTAATTATTTTGTTTGTTTTGCATTGTTTATTAAGGACTAGCTGTAAGACAGGTCCAAAGGACCTAATGCTATTATCCTATTAAAGGTTTCGACTTCGACTTCGACTTCGACTTCTCTCTCTCTCTCTCTCTCTCTCTCTCTCTCTCTCTCTCTCTCTCTCTCTCTCTCTCTCTCTCTCTCTCTCTCTCTCTTATACATTACTTTCTACTTCTTTCTCTTTTCTTCTTTTCCTTCATGGGTGTGCTTTGAGGAGGTGAAATTTAGTGCGAACAACGTGGGTTGCGCCATATTGTTCGATTACACCCCTTTCCGTAACTATAGGAAACGTCTTCTCATGTCTGGCTGTGATGTGTTTTCTCATTGGCTCAGCCTAAAATAGCATCAAATCAAAGATGATGTATCTGCGCTGACTGTGTACAGCTTTTAAATTTGTTCCGTCAATTTTTTGCGACGGCTTGGATTTACTACTATTTCAGTGTCGCCAGTGAAGTCGTAGCGGTCTGTTTTCAGTTTTAAGCTAAGCCAAGATCATTGACGCCTACTGACTTGGCATTTGAAAAATACCAGTCCCGTCGGATAGGTTGGATAGCACGCGTCCGGCAGCCGATCCTCTCTGTCCCGGTCAGTCGGACAGTTGGTTGTGTTGAGCCCTGTATATAGCTAACAACCAAAACTGTCCCTGAAAGAAGAAGGAGGAGGAGGAGGAGAAGAAGAAGAAGAAGAAGGAGAAGAAGAAGAAGTGGGAGGATGAGAGGGATGAGGAGGAGGAGAATAACAAAAAAGAACAAGAACAAGGAGAATAAGAAGAAAAGACGGGGGGAGAAGGAGGAAAGAGGGAGGGAGGCGAAGAGAAAGGTCAAGTAAAGTGAAAGGGTGTAGACGTACCCTAATTCTTACTCTTAAACACGTTGGTTAATACGTATTCACTGTGCTCTCTCTCTCTCTCTCTCTCTCTCTCTCTCTCTCTCTCTCTCTCTCTCTCTCTCTCTCTCTCTCTCTCTCTCTCTCTCTCTCTCTCTCTCTCTCTCTCTCTAAATATATACTATAAGCACAGGTTGGCCGACGCTTCACAGGTAACATACATGTATTATCGGTCTACTGTTTAAAAAAAACCCAGCCTAAACTCAAAGCATAGTCTAGTTTGAAAGTATGGTGTAAATCATAATAAAAAAATTTATTACCTTATTACACAATTATCACAAAATTATTATTAGTTCTCGAGCTACAGCTGGAAGAACTAATATTATAATAGTCTGCAAATTATAATAACATAACATGCAAGGATTGAGGTAAAATAACTGCAGCGCAAACTGGTGTAAGCCTTTAAACGGAACTGGGATGAGTCTTCAAGCACATGTTGTTCGCTAAGTGTGACACCCAGCATGCACAAACATGCAGCCATTGTGAGTTTAGTTATGTTGTACATAACGGATCTAAACAACGACACCGACGCCAGGACTATCACGACCACCACCAATAACAACAACAGCAAAAGCAACAACGCCAATACCGACATTACCACTACTAACAACAACAACATTACCTCCACCACCACCAGCAACAACATCAACTCCAACAACGTCATCGCCAAAAACAAAAACAATTGAAAAACTCATGGGGTATTGGACTCGCGTAAAGGAAGTCTACATTTTGCACCATTTATACAGGTGTTACGATTCATAAGGCAGAAAGACTGCACCATAACATCAATGGATATATGACTAGTCGTACAGCTCAACAATAACACTAACAAGAAAACTCCAAACACACAAACATTACATTAAAACAAAAAAAAACATGTCATTCACGTACAGATAATGCGTGGAATATATATGTACTATATATACAGCGAATTAATATATAAAGCGAACAATTAAGCATTTTATTCCTGTGTACTATAGCCTCCATAATTAGAAGTATATATTACATACAGCTGTGTGTTTTCTTGCGGGACGAAACAAACTTCGCGCTTATGATTGCACACTGAAGAAAACGCGTGTGAGTTTACAACTCTACAGAAATGTAGACTTGATTTTGAATACAGAAGTTTGAAACAGTTGAAAATGCAAGATATTAACAAAGGTGACAATTGTGAGTTAAATTGTGAACGTAACAATCTAACTTTGAGCTTATGATTGCATACTGAAGAAAACCCCGTGTGAGTTTATAACTGTTAGGTAATACACACTTAAACTTGGACTATGGAAGTTTGAAACAGGTGACAATACAGGACATGAATTAACAAAGGTGTCAATTGAGAATCAACGCCTAGAGGACTAGGTCCTAAACATTTGCACCCCAAAAAGTTTAAAATTCGTGTATAAATTAACCAAATGTGTGCATAAACTACATGTAACAACTTAATACAAACAGTAACATAAACCGTGCATCACAACAATGGAAAATACACAAGCGCAAAGGGTAGGTCACTCACTATCTTATATGTTTACAGTAGAAAGCCCGCAAGAGTTTGTTACACTTTTTTTTCTTCAAATTCATGCATAAATTAACCAAAATTGTGCCTAAGCTAACTACTTTATTAAAAAAAAAAAAAAGTAAGATAAACTGTGCAGGTACAACAAACAGGAAATACACAAATAAAACGGTGTGACACTTACTTTCCTAAAAGGCAATGCAGCCGGTCTGGGTCGTCAAGTGTTGCAGTTATAAAGTTTAGAGGAGACCTCGGTGGACTAAGCTGAACGAAGCTTGACAGGGGGAAAGGTGCTTCAAACAAAAATAGCGTAATGGTGTACATGCATTTCGTGAATTCTTACTATGCTGACACGAATACAGTAAAATCAACTACACGTTTTCAGCGAATGTATATACATCGTGAATTCTTACTACGCTGATACGAATCCAGTTAAATCAACTACACGTATCTATCTATCTATCTATCTATCTATCTATCTATCTATCTATCTATCTATCTATCTATCTATCTATCTATCTATCTATCTATCTATCTATCTATCTATCTATCTATCTATCTATCTATCTATCTATCTATCTATCTATCTATCTATCTATCTATCTATCTATCTATCTATCTATCTATCTATCTATCTATCTATCTATCTATCTATCTATCTATCTATCTATCTATCTATCTATCTATCTATCTATCTATCTATCTATCTATCTATCTATCTATCTATCTATCTATCTATCTATCTATCTATCTATCTATCTATCTATCTATCTATCTATCTATCTATCTATCTATCTATCTATCTATCTATCTATCTATCTATCTATCTATCTATCTATCTATCTATCTATCTATCTATCTATCTATCTATCTATCTATCTATCTATCTATCTATCTATCTATCTATCTATCTATCTATCTATCTATCTATCTATCTATCTATCTATCTATCTATCTATCTATCTATCTATCTATCTATCTATCTATCTATCTATCTATCTATCTATCTATCTATCTATCTATCTATCTATCTATCTATCTATCTATCTATCTATCTATCTATCTATCTATCTATCTATCTATCTATCTATCTATCTATCTATCTATCTATCTATCTATCTATCTATCTATCTATCTATCTATCTATCTATCTATCTATCTATCTATCTATCTATCTATCTATCTATCTATCTATCTATCTATCTATCTATCTATCTATCTATCTATCTATCTATCTATCTATCTATCTATCTATCTATCTATCTATCTATCTATCTATCTATCTATCTATCTATCTATCTATCTATCTATCTATCTATCTATCTATCTATCTATCTATCTATCTATCTATCTATCTATCTATCTATCTATCTATCTATCTATCTATCTATCTATCTATCTATCTATCTATCTATCTATCTATCTATCTATCTATCTATCTATCTATCTATCTATCTATCTATCTATCTATCTATCTATCTATCTATCTATCTATCTATCTATCTATCTATCTATCTATCTATCTATCTATCTATCTATCTATCTATCTATCTATCTATCTATCTATCTATCTATCTATCTATCTATCTATCTATCTATCTATCTATCTATCTATCTATCTATCTATCTATCTATCTATCTATCTATCTATCTATCTATCTATCTATCTATCTATCTATCTATCTATCTATCTATCTATCTATCTATCTATCTATCTATCTATCTATCTATATGACAAGGACAATACCATAGTCAATAAATAAAACTTTAGGTATAGTGTCGCCATTCACTAACATAACAATTCTCAGGTACTCCAGTAATCAAACTCTTGTTAATTTCTTTTAATGGCTTAATCACCGAAATGATAACACACTCACACATACATACACACACATACACACACAAACACACACAAACAAACACACAATTATATATATAATTAAATCATTAAATAAAATAAAAATAAACAATTAAATTGAAGAAGAAAAAAACAACATATAATATTATAATTATATATAACGGCACGGTAGTCTAATGGCAGTGCTTCGGCTTGCGGATCTGAAGGTCCCGGGTTCGAGCCCTGTCCGGGCCATTGTGTTGTGTCCCTGGGAAAGACACTTTACTCCCGTTTCCTACTCCTTCGGATGAGAGTATAAACCGAGGTCTAGTCTGTGTGTCGCATGCATTCCATCATAACGGACTTTAAAGATCCTGACGCTCATGTCCTAGACGGGGTGAGTGCCGGTAACAAGAACACACCCAGCATGCACTCGGTCCTTCTCCCCCATCCCTGGCTGGCCAGGATAGTGCTCAGTTGTCCGGGCGTCAGACCATGCGTCCAAAGGCTGCGGTTGGGCGTCTCGGGCAGTTTGAGTTAGATCCTGTATCGGCCAGCGCCTAGAGTCTGGTCAAGTATGGCGAGATAAGTGCGCTATAAAAATCCCCAATAATAATAATAATACAAATAATTATGATTTTAAAAAAAATCAGTTATCATAGATACTGACCAATTGAAGAACCAACAGACGTTTTGGCTAGAGATTGCCCAGAGATGTAGCATTGTAAGGCAGACTATTACGCAATTGATCGCATTCAAATAAAACATATTTCATTAAAAACACATTTCATTACATATAAATTTGATATTGTTACAATATTTAGTTCTTATAAAATTTAGATATATTCTATGAGCCATCGTCACTACAGTCCTGGGTTTCCCATCATGCTGTTCAAATTGTTGCTTAAAATTACTTGTTGTTAACCTCCTGTTCTTAAACATGCCTATCTTTAACTGACAATGGTATTTAACATTACTGCATTATTTATTTCAGAACCATTTTTTGCAGGTCGGTCAGCCCAGTCATTAAAAAGAAATCCACAATAAGAAGGAACCCAACAAAAGTAGTTAACGTGTGCTCCACTAATGATAAAACTATGAATCAAGTTCTTAAGTTCAATAATTATTTCTTTTCCTTCTTTACTGTTCTTAGAATTTAGTGCCTCTAAAACTGATTTTGAGTCAACGCGTACAATACACAATAAGAATGAAATAGTATGTTTATTATTCGATTTATTATTATTTATTATCAAATTCTTGTAATTAAAAGAAAACACAAATTATTAAGACAAATAGACTACGCACTGTACTGTGACGAAACAAACAGAATGCTGGAAAATTAAGGCATTACAAAGATAAATCAGATACCTGCAATCAAATTCTACTATTGTAAGGATCACAATATAAATGTAGTAAGCTTAATATCTACAAACGATATAGGCAATTTCCGATAAGGAGATACTTTTCAGCCACCCTTCATAAGCCGAGAAGTCGCTTCAGTTTTGTGGTGTTTTTTTTTCCCTGCATATTCTTGTAAAGTGATCATCGTTCATCGATAATTGTATGCTTCACTGTATATAAGGACTTACACGACAGAGTATAGTTACTTTCGCCAGCTCCACGCAAAACTTAATAGTAGGCCTAATTCACCATACTTACATGTACTACAGCACTTCATACCTGCGAAAACCCGCAGGTGGCTTTATCTCCTGCATGTACTGTACAATAGCACCCTGTCTGGGTGGCGTGGAATGGTGTGTGTATGTATGTGCGGGTGTGGTAGGATGGGTTGTTGGAATAGGTGTGTGTGTGTGTGTGTGTGTGCATGTGTGTGTGCGTGCTTGCATGTGTTAACTGGTGCCTCTGTGCGTGTTTGTTCGTGCACGAATGTGTTGCGGACTCTGTGTGTGTATGTGCGTGTGTGTCTGTGTGTGGAAGGATGGAGGGAGAGGTAGGGGGTAAAAAGGGAGGTGAATGATGGCCGAATTTTTTTTTTAAATGACAGAAAATGAAAATTAGATTATCTCAATTTCAAACATACAGAGAGAGAGAGAGAGAGAGAGAGAGAGAGAGAGAGAGAGAGAGAGAGAGAGAGAGAGAGAGAGAGAGAGAGAGCGCTAAGACCACAGTCATCCATTCTTATGATTGACAGCACTCTACTACTCCGCTCACATTACGAAACGGCTAAGACTTCAGTAATTTGTAAACCGACCGTGGAGAATTTAATTACTGCCGGAACAAAAACTAGTTGTCAAAACCAACCTCGTGACTTTAATTTCAATGTTTTAATCATTAATTATACACTTCTGACTTCTACTCCTCGGAGACAAGATTGGCTGTTACTGCCGTTACACCCAACCACGTAACACGGATGTAGAATGTAGGAGTGAAAATATGACTTGACTTGTTACAGTTGCCGCGCCGAGACATATAGGTTATTTAGGCCTATTCAAGGAAACTTACTCCTGTTTCGTTTCAATCTCAACTAATCTTTCTGAACCCTCCAGACTTGTCTTCGGTGTTCCTTACGGGTCAGTTCTAGGTCCTGTTCTATTCACCCTTTACACATCTCCCCTGCCTCAGATCATCCAAAACCATGGCACTTTCCACCATTTCTACGCAGAGGACACACAGCTAAAAAATAGTGGCACTCCTCAAAATCTTCCATCTATTCTGACCAACACTTCTGACTGCTTTGAATACATTTCTAACTGGATAAATGCCAACAAGCTCCAGCTCAATGCAAACAAAACTGAAGTTATGCTCACAGGTACCAAACACAACCAGTCTTCTTCCCCTGTAGACACTGTCGCTTTTGGCCAACACATTATTCCTATGTCATATTCTATTTTAAAATATAAAAACAAACAAACAAACAAACAAAAACAACAAAACAAACAAACTTGGGGTCATTAATTCTTGACAACACCCTCTCCATGTCAGAATTTATCCGCAAAACCTGTCAAACATGCAACTTTCAGCTTCGTAGAATAGGCCTTGCCCGCAAGCATCTGCACCACTGATGCTACAGCCAAACTCATTTCCTCTCTTGTCTTGTCACGCTTAGACTACTGTAACTCTCTGCTGGACTCCCTTCCTCTTCTGTTCATCTTCTCCAACGTGTTCAGAACTCAGCTGCTCGTCTGGTTCTCAAAATGAATAAAAATCTGATCATATTAAACCCCTCCTACATTCTGTCCACTGACTTCCTGTGTCTCAGAGGATTACCTACAAAATCTGTACTTTCTGTGCGTCCGTTGATTAGCCCCTTCCTACCTCACCCAGAACATTCACTTCTACAAGCCATCTTGAAATCTTCGTTCTTCCTCTGACACCCTCATGCGACAAATACCCCGCTACAGATTCTCCTCTGCAGCTGGCGATCCTTCTCAGTGCTTGGTTCTTCAACTTGGAACCATCTTCATCTCTCTTAGCAGCTCCCCAAACATAGCCACTTTCAAATCTTTGTTTAAAAAATGTCTGATCTCGCCTCCCATCACCATCATAATTCCTTCTTTTCTGATTCAGACTCCCTCCGTCAAACTGCACGCCCTCAGCCCTCTCACTCCTTAGCTGTTCTCCTACTCCCCTCCCTCCCTCCATCGTATTTTAAAGTTTACTTGTAAATATTCTTTGTCATGTTTGTAGTATGCATGTATCTTTGCATAATTTATTAGTGTCTCGTTTTTGTTTCACTTGTTCTCGTAAGTGTTTCGATGTTATCGTTAAGTATAAATGCGTGAGAACTGTACTTTGAACTGATATCGTTAAGAAAAAGCGCTTCATAAATACTATTATTATTATTATTATTATTATTATTATTATTATTATTATTATTATTATTATTATTATTATTATTATTATTTTTTAAAACTATATTTTTTTTAAAAATCTCCAGATGGCGAATAGATAAAAGCGTATCTCGAACATAGGCCTAATATCTCTTCGCGTGGATTAAAAATAAAACATGGTAGAGAGGGAGGAGATGGGGGGGTGAAGGGAGGATCGACCTACATAGTAGAATCTCTATGATTGCTATTGACCTTGGAGAGAGAAAGAGACAGAGAGGGAGGCAGAGAGGGAGACAGATAGAGAGACAGAGAGAGACAGAGAAATAGGGGGAGGGAGGTGGGGAGAGAGGGTATGAAAAAAAAAACATTTCTTTTAAATTTCCATTCAATTACTGAGATAAATCGCCCCATATTACAGCTGGACTGGGGCGACTGTTGCGCGTTGTTGGTTTCCTTCTCACAACACCCGGACACAGTACTATAGCAAGACTGATTTCTGCTTAACATGCGAAAGCAATAACGCGTGCCCTTGCCACTAACCTGTTGAATCACCTGTGATAAGATAAGAAGATACCCCTTTCTCTCTGCTAATCCATCCCAACATCTCACACTGTCCATAAAAAAAATCGGTCGATATAAGCTGAATTTGATCGTCCTTTTTTTTTTAATTTTTAATTTTTTTTTTTACCACCGACCCAAACCCGGAAAAGTTTAATAAAACTATTATCTTCTTCGAATGGAGAACAACCTTGAAAAGTGGAACACCACACTCAGATAGAAGAAGAAAAAGAAGAAGAAGAAGAAGAAGAAGAAGAAGAAGAAGAAGAAGAAGAAGAAGAAGAAGAAGAAGAAGAAGAAGAAGAAGAAGAAGAACGATGACGACGACGATGAAGATGATGATGATGATGAGGAGGAGGAGAAGGAGAAAGAGAATACGGAGGAAGAGGAGGAGAAGAAGGAGTAACAGAAGGTCAAACAGACAAGAAACAGAAGACTCGAACAATAGAAGAGAAAAAATGTTGAAATAAGAAACTATGCTATGCGATACTGCATTTAGTTACGATTGATAATTATATTTTGCATATTGACGTAACTTTTACATTAAAAATCTGCTTATGATTTAATATTGAATATATGAATTTGCTTATAGTGCCGAAGTAAGGTAGTCTGTTTATAATGAAGTCTACAAAATATATTCCAACATTCACTATAATTTATGTACTGTATCTACAGACAGTGAAAGAGTAGCCTATACCTGCAGTATAATAGGCTTACATACTGTACTTGAGATTGCCGAGTTTTCACGTACGCTAGTACACTGTATCAAGCCTTCAGATATCACTGACACGAGTTTGCAAACTTAACCTAATCTACGTAGTTTGGTATACATTGCACATGGACCTTTACGATAGTGTGATCATGCATATTAAATAATCATTCGTTGAGCTAGTATTTTTTTTACCCATGCACTGATCTATGTTCTTCTTTGTCTTCTTCTTCCTCTCCTGCAGGCCTTCCTTCCTTTTTTCATCACAAACTTTCACATACAAACACACACACAAACACCCCCTCCCCCATATTTGCAATACATCACAACTGGGTTTATTTAAGAATGTAGGAATCGGAAAGTGTTGGGTTTCTTTACGGAAAGAACGCAAACTTCTTCTAAAAATGTAAGAATCTGATGCAAAATTGGCTCTTTCCGTCTAAAAAGTTTACCTAGTTCGTCTCCTATAGGCGACGAAATAGGTCGAACTTTCTTCAAAATTTCTCCGAAATTTTACTGTATTTTCTCCGTCCCGGATAGAGCACTCCCTTGTACTTAAAACACTCTCATGCACTACAAATGCACTCCCATGCACTAAAAGAGCACTCCCGCGCACTTAGAAAAAAGTGGGGTCCTGGAAAAAAGTAGGTTCCAAGCAAATAAACCCATTTGTTACTAAGAAAGACAAAGTCTGCTACCCATTTGTGCGTTTATTCAAGTGCACACACACACACACACATTCCATATCCTCTCAGTACCGGTGGCGCCTGCATTAAAAGAAAGAAGCAGCCTCTTAATTCTGTTATCTGTACAATCAACTTCTTCACACTAAAATTCCAACATCGAGTTCATGTTTCCTAGAGATGCTGTTACTTGTCCAAAGCAGGCCACCGGCTACGTCCCCGTCTACAGATCCGTTTTACATTCACAGTGAATGTTGCCCAAAAGCTTACCCAACACAAAAAAAAAACTCTTTTCAAAGTATAGTGTTTGTGCGTGTGTGTGTGCCCGTGTGTGTGTGTGTTACACTCGTTTGTTGTTTTTTTCTCTATCAGTAGTTGATTCAGCCCCGATGCTTGAAATCCTGATAGGTGTAACTCAGATTCGTTTATCCACGCAACCCATTCAATCATCAACAAGTCAGGAGTCGTCGTATGAAGTTTTCCACTTTTATTCAGCACACATCAACAACTGCATACAATCGCTTTTTTCCACTCTCAACTTTTTACTTTCAACCCTCTCTAAAAAAACCACCTATTGAAACAGTGCGGCACTATATATATATAGTCTCTCTAAACTCCAGAAAGAGCGAGAATACCCCCCCCCCCCCACGTGACACACCTCAACCAATCAGAAGTAATTTCATCATCACTGTCTCACGTCATACAACCCTATTTGGAATGGAAGCTTCCATGGTTACCACGAGAACTATCCATACGCTTCGATCGATAGTAAACAACTGATTCGAGAAAATTCTCAAATAATATCGACCAACTAAAAACACCAACGTTATACAAAGCTTCCTCTAATAACAACGCAAAATCAAACCAAAGATAAATACACTCTATCACTGCATGCGTTGCAAAATAAAATGAACAGATCCATCGCGCGCGTCACACACGCAAGCCTACCATTGCACGCGCTTCACACATAATATCGTGTGTATTTCACACGCACCTTCATGCGCGTCTCAACGTAACAGTGTGTGTGTGTGTGTGTGTGTGTGTGTGTGTTTAATCAGTAAAATCCTTCGTTTTTGTGTCAGTTAATAGCAACGGCTACTTACCGCTGTAGCGCTAATAACATCGCTTAGTAGATGGTAAAACTGATGGAAGTACAAACTATGAACAATCCATGGTAAAAGTGAACTTTTAAAAACAGAGGAAACCACTCCCTGTCAGAACAAAAATGGAAAATTCAAACCTTTGTGGTTGGTTTGTGCAACGAAAGCCCACTTTATCATTGTTTAATGTCATACAATACGAATTTTATAATAAACCCATTTTTCACCACAAATCCGACTTGGAGCCCTTTAAATGGTGGAGCAGGCCGATTACATTACATTACATGATTATTGCTTTAGGTCCAGCGGACTCTTCCGAGCCAAATCAGGACAAGTATAGCCGAATAAGGACCACAAAATCAAGACCACAACTTCGCTAAAAGCGGACTCGCCCCTGATCCGCATAAAAGATTTGCCGAAAAAAACCCTAGTGGCAACACTGAAGGCACTCCACCAGCCGGTCACTTTACAATAAAGACATCCCACGCAGGGGACGCTGAGGCTATACTCTAATTTATCGAACTCCCGTTTACAAAAACAAAATAGAATATAAACATCAGTATAAAATATCAACAAAATACATACATATAAAATGCCTACATTGCCAAATAATAACATCATAGGAAGCCCCAGTGACCACCTGGCAGAAAGCTTCCAATATTCCCAAGCTGATCCAACAGACCTCATACACAAATGAGGAGTTTTGTCCCGGAAGAGATTTCAAGAAAAAAGGTAGGTGACTGGTCTAGCGAAGAAGAAGATTGTATAGTATACTACTCAAAATAATACAAGGGCCACTTGGACATATGGGTCTCTCTTTAAATCAGAAACACGAATTCAATTTATTAGTTCATCATATTTTATTGCAATCATTTCTGCATCAATAACAAAAATGATTTGAGACATCAGTCGCTTAAAATTCGAGTAAATTCAATTTAACTGGACATATCCCTCATTTACAAAATCAAAACTTTAGAAACCAAAAATCTATAGAGTTAGTATCGGGTGTGGCCACCGTTTGCATCAATGCAGTCTTGGCATCGTTGTCTCATGGACCGTATCAGGTTATGGAGGATGTTTCCTGGGATGGCCAACCACTCTTGTTGGAGAACTTGGGCCAGAATTTGAAGGCTAGCTCCTGGAGGGAGGTTTGCCTGTGGCTGTCGACCCAAGACATCCCACAGATGTTCTATGGGGTTCAAATCGGGTGAACGAGCCGGCCAATCCATCCTTATGATGTGCTGTTGCTGCAGGAAGTCATTGACGATACGCGCTCGGTGGGGTCTGGCATTATCGTCCTGTAGTATGGCCCGCAGAGCTGGGAGAACCCTAGGTTGTAGGACGTCATCCCTGTAGCCAATACCGTTTAAGTTGCCATGAATTTGGAGCAGGGGTGTTCTGAAGTTTAATGCGAAGCCACCCCACATCATGACAGATCCACCACCAATGCGGTCATGCTCGCGCACCGTCGCATCAGCAAAACGCTCCCGTGGACGCCTCCAAACATTCAATCGACGGTCGTTGAAAGACAAGGAGAACCGAGACTCGTCTGTAAAGAGCACCCTTGACCAATGTTGCCTAGTCCACACCAAATGACGCCGAGCCCAGGCCAAACGCGCTGCACGGTGAGCTGTGGTGAGCAAAGGCCGTACTGCTGGTCGTCTTGATCGCAGGTTTGTATCGTGTAGACGGTTGCGAATTGTCTGGTTGCTGACGTTAACATTGCTGGCTGCGTGAAGCTGTCTTCTGATGGTGTTTGCTGTGGCGGACCTCATCCTCAGAGCTGACAGGGTAATGAAATGGTCTTGTCTTGCAGTGGTAACGCGGGGGCGTCTGGACCTTCTTGGTTCTTGGACGCTTCCAGTGTTGTTAAAGCGCTCCCGCAGCCTTTTAGACAACGGAGTGGAACACTCCCAGCCGCCTGCCAACTTCTCTCACCCCCACCCCTTCCTGAAGCCATGCAATAGCTCTGCCTCTATCCACATCAGTCAATCGTTGCCTTGGGGGCATGGTTAGAAAAGCAGCAAAAGCGCTGCTATTTATACCCAGAAAAAAGCGCCGATTGTTGAACTGAACTCAGAAAATGCAAGCCTTTCGCGTGCAAATCACTTTTTAATGTTGAAAATTTCGCTTTAATAGCAAGACAACAGTAAATTTGGGTTATTTTTTTGTAAAAATTGGGTTTGTTTTTCAACTCAGTGCAGAAAGTTCAAAACTCACACATGTGATTACTTGTCAGAATAAGATTGTCTCGAATGTTACTGTACAGGATAAGTTTTAAAATAAGCAATATAAGCGATATTATTGATAGCAGCAAAAAATAATTAAACTAAATGAAATATGAGAGTGGCCCTTCAATTATTTTGAGTAGTATAGATTGATAGAACAGAGCCGTAATGAGAAAGAACAAAGGACAGCGAAAGTGGGAATTTAAAGCACTAAATTTCCAGAAAGTGGGGATATTATTTATACACGGGGTAGGCCGATTATCTACCAAGTCCCCACAACACTGAGTGGCTCCACACAAGTTGAGCGCCTATTTATTATAGCGGATCCTCGATAGCACAAAGGTAGATCGCACAGCCCTTTGTATTATAAATTATAGACAATACTGTGTGTTGTCTATGTATGACTGGTCTATGGAGGATCCGCTGTAGAAGCGCCCAACCTGTGGTCGCCATGCAGGTATTACCGCCGGATTCCTCCTTGCTTTCAATAATCAGAATCAGAATGTTTATCGTCCTCATCAAAACACAAGGAAATGTGTGTGCGGCGTACACATCAACGCAAAGGCACAAAAACGTAAAAGACATTAAAGACACTCCTGGAAATAACAACAAAAACATACTATCAGTAACAGAGAAGCACTTACACACAAAAACACAATAATTAGAAGTTAATCTTAACACTTTGCACCGGCTGTTTTTAATTATATTCAAACAAACAAGTTCATCAGTAGTTCTCAGTAGTAGGGGTTGATGATGTTGATGATGATGATGATGATGATGATGATGATGGCGACGATGGTGATAATGATGCTGATGCTTATGACGAAGATGATGATGATGGTTATTGATATGCTCCAACAAACCATCACACAAGCCATTGGACAACACGATGACACAGTGGTGAAGAAACGGAAACTCCGATGGTATGACCACGTCAACAGAGCATCAGGCCTTGCAAAGACCATCCTGCAAGGCACTGTGCAACGAGGCAGAAGAAGGGGGAAAGAGAAAAAGAGGTGAGAGGACAACATTCGAGAATGTACTGGCTTGACACTGAGTGAAGCCATTAGGGTTGCTGATGACAGAGAAAGATGGAGTACGCTGGTTAAACGATCATTTGTGATGCCCCAACGACTTTCGAGTTACGTGATAGGATAGGATGATGATGATGATGCACCTAATGATGATGATGATGATGATGATGATGATGATGATGATGATGATGATGATGATGAAGTTAACAAGGATGAAGGAGCATGTTATACATCTCTTTATCAATGTCCTAACAAACATGACAGTGAAATAAACAACAGCCATGTTTCAAGTTTAAATGTCAATTTAAAATCAGAAAATAGCAGCATCGGGAACAGAAATCTGTAATTGTTGTAAATGATATTATTTCGATAGTGACAGTATTTGCTTTCTAATTAATGAAGTTGTTGGTGGTGATGATGGCAATGTTGATGATAACTGGGGTGATGCTTTTGGTAATAACGAAGATAACACACTTGGTAGATATGGATTCAAGCCTGCTCATGTTGTGACCTAGCTAATCCTTCTACTTGGTTTCATTTATAATGAGTGAATACACATTTAACCCATTCACTGCCGCTCATCCTGGATTACATCCTTAGTACTGGATAAGCTTACAGTCAGTCTAAAATTTACAGAAATAAAAATTTGATTTCCTTTCCGTCTTCTGCTAGCGATCAGTCTGCATTCACACCGCGTGTTTGATCGATCAATGTTTATTAATATGTAAAACTGCATGGCATAATGAAAAGATTCTCCCCCGTTGGGGTGCCGGGGGTTTCAGTATAAATAGTAACCCCACTTTCTGGAAATGTAGTGCTTTAAATTCCCACTGTCTCTGTCTTTCTCATTTGCCCTTTCTCATTCCTGCTCTGTTCTATCAATCTGCTATACTATCTTCTTCTTTGCTAGACCAGTCACCTACCTTTTTTCTTGAAAACTCTTCCGGGACAAGACTCCTTATTTGTGTGTGAGGTCTGTTGGATCAGCTTGGGAATATTGGACGCTTTCTGCCAGGTGGTCACTGGGGCTTCCTATGATGTTATTATTTAGTAATGTAGGCATTTTATATGTAGGTGTTTTGTTGATAATTTATAATGATGTTTGTATTCTATTTTGTTTTTGTAAACGGGGGTTCGATAAATTAGAGTATAGCCTCAGCGTCCCCTGCGTGGGATGTCTTTATTGTAAGGTGACTGGCTGGTGGAGAGCTTTCAGCTTTACCACTAGGGTTGTTTCAGCAGATCTTTTATGCGGATCAGGGGTTGTCCGGTCCTGATTTGGCTCGGAAGAGTCCGCTGGACCTAAAGCAATAATCATGTAATGTAATGTAATGTAATGTAATGAAAACATTCAATTAGGCCTAATATACAAATGGCGCCCAATAAGACTGTGTGTGTGAAGAAGAGTGTGCGCAACACGTAAACGTGTATGCTGGTAGGTCGCTCTTTGACCTCTGAAGAAAAGCGGCATCCATTATTATTATTATTATTATTATTGCTGTTGCTCCTGCTGCTGTTGTAGCATTTATTTATGTTGAATACAGATATAGATTTGTTCAGTTAGGTGGACAATACAGTACGACGATCAACCCCTTCCCAAGAACAAGAGAGGGCACCCATGCAACTATGATGGCGCAGCCTTCTTCTACACTGTGGCAAGATGTGATAGTCTCCCTTGACAACCTTTCTGTCAGCGACAAAGTGCCAAATGGCGAACAGTTACAAGCAAAAGAAGAACTAGAAGCAAAGAACGCACAGCTACGTACGTTCTTCGCTAGAAGTAGCACAGTCATGTTCTTTAAAACAGGTACAGCATTTTTTTTTTAAATACCAGAGCTATAATAACTTAATTAGGGTTGATTAATTACATCAAACCCCTTGGGGTCATGAGCAATCTTGTCACTGTAGATTGTTCTAACCTATAAAGGGAACAGTGACAGCCCCAGTTGAAAACCTGTCTTGCCTTTGTAGGCATGACTAATTCACTGCGGCAACAGTTCCCCCCGTTGGAGTGCCGGGGGTTTCAGTATAAATAGTATCCCCACTTTCTGGAAATTTAGTGCTTTAAATTCCCACTGTCGCTGTCTTCATCATTTGCTCTTTCCCATTCCTGATCTGTCCTATCACTCTGCTATACTTTCTTCTTCTTCGCTAGATCAATGACCTACCTTTTTTCTTGAAAACTCTTCCTGGACAAGACTCCTTGTTTGTGTATGAGGTCTGTTGGATCAGCTTGGGAGTGTTGGACGCTTTCTGCCGGGTGGTCACTAGGGCTTCCTATGATTGTATTATTTAGCACTATAGGCATTTTATATGTATGTTTTTTGTTGATGATTTATAATGATGGTTGTATTCTATTTTGTTTTTGTAACCGGGGTGTTCGCGTAGTTGAGGTCAACCCTCAGCCGTCCCCCGCGTGGGATGTCTTTATTGTAAATGGACTGGCCGGTGGAGGGCATTCAATTTTCCCACTAGGGTTGTTTCGGCAGATCTTTTATGCGGATCGGGGGTTGTCCGGTCCTGATTTGGCTCGGAGGAGTCCGCTGGACCTAAAGCAACAATAAATCAATCAATCAATCAATTACATCAAAATAATTTCCTCTTATTGTATTTCTTCCACAACGAATCTGAACATCTGTAAAAGAGCATATTGATGCTGGATCTGCAACTACTTTTTGTTTCTAACTAATAATTGTTAACGAAAAATAATACGACCTAAATATTGTCATTAACATCATTTGAAATTGTTAAATTATTTTATAACTTTCTGTCAACTAACTTTAGTTAGTTATTCATTGTTTACAGGGTCCAGCGGACTGTAAAGAGCCGAATTAGGTCCACAAAATCAGGACCACAACTTGGTTGGAAGAGGATCCGTATAAAAGATCTGCTGAAAAAACCCTAGTGGTAACACTGAAGTACTCCACCAGCCGGTCACTTTACAATAAAGGCATCCCATGCAGGGGACGCTGAGGCTATATTATAATTTATCAAATTTCCGTTTACAAAAACAAAACAGAATATACACATCATTATAAAATGTCTACAAAACACATACATATAAAATGCCTACATTGCTAAATAATAATATCATAGGAAGCCATAGTGACCATTTGACAGAAAGCGTCCAATATTTCCAAGCTGACCCAACAGACCTCATACACAAATGAGGAGTTTTGGAAGAGGTTTCAAGAAAAAAAGGTAGGTGATTGGTCTAGTGAAGAAGAAGATAGTATAGTAGATTGATAGAACAGAATAGAAATGAAAAAGAACAAATGAGAAAGACAATGACAATGGAAATTTAAAGCACTAAATTTCCAGAAAGTGGGGGGATACTATTTATACAGAAACCCCCGGCACCCCCACATGGGGATGGAGACACTTTGAAAGAAACATATATAGAAATTGTGAAGAGTGAATACTACACTTTCCTTACTGTCATTAGTAGGCGCTCATTGCAATATTATTATTATTTTTTTTTTTTTAAAATAATGTATTGTTCAAAATTCAGGTAATGACTCTGTCAAATTGAATTAATGCAAGATTGGGCAATAAATCAGTCTTTTATCATTTTGTATCTCGTCTCTGCCTACAAAATGAGAGAGAGGAAAGTAAAGGAGATGATTCAAGCACGAAGACAGACAGGCAGAAGTGGGAGTGGGCTGTGTGTAGCTTGAGCGTGGGCTGTGTGTACAGCTTGAGAGTGGGCTGTGTGTAGCTTGAGAGTGGGCTGTGTGTTCAGCTTGAGAGTGGGCTGTATGTAGCACTAGCTTGAGAGTGGGCTGTGTGTAGCTTGAGAGTGGGCTGTGTGTAGCTTGAGAGTGGGCTGTGTGTAGCTTACCCCTGTTGGGGTGCCGGGGGTTTCAGTGTAAATAGTATCCCCACTTTCTGGAAATTTAGTGCTTTAAATTCCAACTGTCTCTGTCTTTCTCATTTGCTCTTTCTCATTCCTGCTCTGTTCTATCAATCTGCTATACTATCTTCTTCTTCGCTAGACCAGTCTCCTACCTTTTTTCTTGTAAACTCTTCCGGGACAAGACTCCTTATTTGTGTATGAGGTCTGTTGGATCAGCTTGGGAATACTGGACGCTTTCTGCCAGGTGGTCGCTAGGGCTTCCTATGATGTTATTATTTAGCAATGTAGGCATTTTATATGTATGTATTTTGTTGATAATTTATAATGATGTTTGTATTCTATTTTGTTTTTGTAAACGGGGGTTCGATAAATTAGAGTATAGCCTCAGCGTCCCCTGCGTGGGATGTCTTCATTGTAAAGTGACTGGTTGGTGGAGGGCTTTCAGTTTTACCACTAGGGTTGTTTCAGCAGATCTTTTATGCGGATCAGGGGTTGTCCGGTCCTGATTTGGCTCGGAAGAGTCCGCTGGACCTAAAGGAATAATCATGTAATGTAATGTAATGTGTGTAGCTTGAGAGTGAGCAGTGCGTAGTTTGAGAGTGGGATGTGTGTAGCTTGAGAGTGGGCTGTGTGTAGCAATTGAGAATGGGCTGTGTGTAGCTTGAGAGTAGGATGTGAGTAGCTTGAGTGGGCTGTATGTAGCTTGAGAGTGGGCTGTGTGTAGCTTGAGAGTGGGCTGTGTGTAACTTGAGAGTGGGCTGTGTGTAGCTTGAGAGTGGGCTGTGTGTAGCTTGAGAGTGGGCTGTGTGTAGCTTGAGAGTGGGCTGTGTGTAGGGTAAAACGGTGCGGATAACAAACAACAAAGCAAGAAAATTAAAAGACTACATTGCTGTTTGTTGTTAAATCATGTAATTTAATTATCCCATCTCCAGAATCATAGAAGGCCAAACCCCATTTGACTCACATGCTCCTTGTGGAACTCGCAATATTTGACCTGAAAATGAGTGCCCAAAATTAACAAAATAAAATGGTGGCATTCAAATGCAAAGTAACATCGACTTTTATCTTTTAATGCTCTTGACCTTGAGATGACACTGATCTCTGGCTCCAAATAAACACACTGTAGGGGTGTGCCGGAAGTTTCTATAGTATCCACACTTTCTCGAAATTTAATGTTTTTAATTCCCACTGTCGCTGTCTTTTTCCTTTGTTCTTCTCATCCCTAATCTGTTCTATCAATCTACTATACTATCTTCTTCGCTAGACCAGTCACTTACCTTTTTTTCTTGATAACTCTTCCAAAATTCATCATTTGTGTATGAGGTCTGTTTGGTCAGCTTGCAAATATTGGACACTTTCTGCCAATTCTGGTCACTAGGGCTTCCTATGATACTATTATTTAGCAATGTAGGCATTTTAAATGTATGTATTTCGTTGATATTTTATAATGATGTCTATATTCTATTTTGTTTTTGTAAACGGGGGTTCAATAAATTAGAGTATAGCCTCAGATTCTTCTGCGTGGGATGCCTTTATTATACAGTGACAGGCTGGTGGGGTGCCTTCAGTGTTACCACTAGGGTTGTTTTAACAGACCTTTTATACAGGATCAGGGGCGAGTTCTCTTTCAACCAAGTTGTGGTCCTGATTTTATGGTCCTTATTCTGCTCTTTGCAGTCCGCTGGACCCTGTAAGCAATGAATAACGAACTCACTCACTCCAAATACACTCATGAATTATCAAATAAAGTACAGCAAAGGTTGTAGTATGACCTAAAGTGATCGCAGGGTGACCTTGACCCTCAGGCGATCTCTGATGCGTGTCTGATAAAATAACCCAATATTGTTGCATACTAAGGGTTACATAAACAGCAATTCCACTGTACAATAACCTACTTTTTGTTTGTTTTTGCAAGGCCTAAAATGAACTTGACCTTCAAGATCAACGTAAAAACAAAACATATATGAAATATCAATTTATCATCTTTAAATACAACAAGTTTGGACTTTATATATCTCATAGTTTAGGGTCAAGGTCACTTCAAAGTACCTATACAAACAGACTTAGCACAGCTCCAGTGACCTCGTGTGAAAGTGGAGTTGGAGTGAGGTTGACCAAATTTTCACAATATGTTAGTTAGTTATTCATTGCTTACAGGGTCCAGCGGACTGCAAAGAGCTGAATCAGGACCACAAAATCAAGACCACAACTTGGCTGAAAGAAGACTCACCCCTAATCCGCATAAAAGATCTTTCGAAACAACCCTAGTGGTAACACTGAAGGCACTCCACCAGCTGGTCACTGTACAATAAAGGCATCCCACGCAGGGGATGATGAAGCTCTAATTTATTGAACCCCCGTTTACAAAAACAAAATAGAATACAAGCATCATTATAAAATATCAACAAAACACATAAATATAAAATGCCTACAGTGCTAAAAAATAATATAGGAAACCCTTGTGACCATATGGCAGAAAGCATCCAATATTCCCAAGTTGATACAACAGACCTCACACACAAAAATGAGGAGTTTTGTCCCGGAAGAGTTTTCAAGAAAAAAGGTAGGTGACTGGTCTAGCGAAGAAGAATATAGTATAGTACAGTAGATTGATAGAACAGAGTAGGAATGAGAAAGAACAAATGAGAAAGACAGCGACAGTGGGAAATGAAAGCACTAAATTTCAAGAAAGTGGGGATACTATTTATACAGAAAGCACAGGCACTTCCATGAAGGGGTGGGGTGATAGGGGGGGATAGGGGGGGATTTGCACTGTATGTGTGTCTCGTTAATATTTATTATTCATTTTTTTAAAATCCTAAACTAGAAAAAAAGTGAAATTGTGTGACAATTTTTCATTTTTTGACTAACATTTATTGACCTTGAAGTGAAGTCATTCATTCACTGATCATCTATGAGTTTGGTTGATAGTTGACATAGGCTCTGAGTACTAAGCCACTAATTTTTTGCACAGACAGATGGAGGACAGCAATTGAACTTTTTTTTTTTCGATATCCTATTTGGATTATTTAGGACTTATCTTGCACAGATTTGCACAAATCTTTTTTTTTTGGGGGTGGGGGGGGTGGGGGGGGGAGGAAGAGAAGGGAGGGGGGGGGGGGGTAAGAGAATTGAGGGCTTGTACATAGGCTCATGTAAGTCAATAAAACCACTTTCACATAATTATATACAGGTATGCCCAAATGTAACACTTTCTTCGATTACCACATATTCACAAAAACTGTCATAAATAATTTTTATAAAAACAATGTCATGATTCATATTACTTATAAACTCAATGTCAACAAAAAATTTAAAAAATTTTGTTCCATGTTTGCTTAAAATGAAGTTAAACCCTGTGACACAAACATTGTAAAAGTCATTATTTTCTTTCCAATGATCTATTCATTCAATTCCAATTATAAAATGCAGTTATTATAAGCTTCCAACAAATCTTTTTAATACAAAATTATTAACACATGCCACAACAGTATTTTATTTGCATCGTCCTAAGTTTAGGTCTGCTTGCTTTGGATGAAAAAGTTTCATAATGGCACAGTTTTTAGTTCCTTTCATATAACTTAACTTTTATAGCTCACAAACTATGCTGTGATCTTGCTCTAGGCACATAATTATACTTTACATATATGCACTCCAAAGCACTGGGTGCTCCAAAACTAGGGTGTCGGATAGCACAGTGGTTGGAGCAAGTTAAGCACCGTCCAGTGCGGTTAGCACTTGGATGGGTGACCGCAAAACGTGAAGTGACAAATACCAACGCCCCCAGTTGACTCAACTGTGACTGAGTACCTACTGTACTCTTTTAAGGGTGGGGAAGGTAAAGCAGCGAGGGAGAGAGATGGGCATCACCCTCATTACGCTGGCCCAAGATAAGTGTGATCTACAACATCACGCTCCCCTACGGCCATAAGGCTATGGGACTACCTTTACCTTTTACTCCAAAGTACTTGGAACACAACAAAAGCATTTACATTCATTAATTTATTATTTATATGCAGTTCATTTGATTGTAATAACATTATGTCTCAATCTTTTAAAACCTACTCACTCTTCCATCCCATCCCCTTACCCACTTCCACTCCTCTCAAACAACACCCCATACTTCTGCCCCACACCCTCCCAAAAACATTTTTTTCCATACACTAGCTAATTAATCAATGGACACATTTTTTTTAAAATGCATGCCAGGACATCATAAACAATAATTTCAGCAGCTACTTAACTTATTTAAAATACAAAAATATAAATATACAAATTAAACATTTGTGAAGAAAATTTTAATCTGACTTCTGGACCCTTGTTTCCACAAACCTTTACAAGTATGGATACATTGTCATCAAGCCCAAACAGTTGTAGGAATGCAAAAAACAACCTTTTATTTGAAAGACAAACACACGCATTCACAAACAAACCAATTCAACTGGTATTTCATTAACTGTAATAAGTGATGGCCAACATTATCACAGCTGTATGACATTTGGGACAAGGAAACCTTTGCATAATTACATTATGAAACATCACCAGTGTGCAAAAGCGTTTGACACTCTTAAAAAGAGATCGACAAAGTACCTCTAAGAAAAAAACAACGTTAAATGTGCACGTTCAAGCCTTCTTTCTGTATAAATTGTTTCCTTAATAACCGTTCTCTCTCACTTTCGTTTACAAACTCACCTTTAAAATTAAAAAATAAATCCCTCCTCCTACCCCCCTCCACACTAAAAAATCTAAGTTCTATGGAATTTCGTACAAATAGAATACTTTGAAGAGTTAATTTAAATATGAAACTTTTCTATTAGAAATTTGGCATAAAAAATTTCATGATTATACAATCAAATGTGACTAAAACATATAAAAGGAACTCAACAAAAATATATCCTTCATAACAATTTTAAGTGTTCAGTACCTTAAACCTAAAAAAACGATAAAATGTTTTGAGTACCTGATTCAAAGCGACCTAAACAAAAAACACATTACATTTAAGTTAAAACCAGACAAGCTTCCAAATACAAAACTGTAAGTAGTCTGCATATTATTCTTTTACAACAATGCAAACATTTATTCTTTGACAGCAATGCAAACAATGTTTTGATTAGGGTAAAATGAACATAAAAAAATAACCAAGGAATAACAATGAAGACAAATTTTAATAATGTATCGTTTTTTGCTGTTGTTGTTTAATAAAAGCAAAACATGATTCAGTACACTAATAACACTGCACAGATATTTCAAACGCATTTGTTTGTTCCAACAGTTGAACTAAATCTACAAACAACCCAAACATAAATGTTTACAAGTGATGCTTTACGTATTCCCAACACTATCCCTTGACCATAACCCTATAATTACAAGTTTACATTTTTATGACTTTATAATACACATGTGTATGGAATTCTACAGTTAAAACTCGGTTAAAACCTTGATTCCAAATGAAATTTGCAACTTTACAACAACAAACAAATGATTAAAAGCCGTTTAGAAACCCAAGAACTTGCAGATGAACTTTCGCACACAAAAATTATGAGCAGTACAGTACTGATCATAGTTAACAAAAGCAAAAAGCACACTCCAACAATCCGACAATGACTCACACCGGCATCTATTCAAACACAGAGTTATCATCATTGCACAGTTTTATCTAAACATGTCTTTTAGTCTAGGACATGCAATATGAAGATAGCTTAATTAAACATGATATTTCTTCATTTTTTTCCCTCTCTCTCTTGCAAATATACACAGCCTAGGTCCTAACATTGCTCTACATTTGTTGCCCTGCACATGCTCACCCTCCTGCCTTACTGATAAGGGTGGTGTCCATTTGTAAGTAACAGCACCATCGTCCATTGCTAGCAGCATACTCAAACAAAAGGGAGAAAAGAGGGAGGGGACAATGGGGACTTGACTTGGGAAAGTAGTAGGGGATACCACAAGTATATCAACTAACAAGTTAGTATCTCCCTTCTATATCTCTGTCAACGTGCGCATACAACCGGTTGCTTCCCTTTACACGCTTTGCGCTCCATAGAGCATCGTCGGCCTGAAATAACTTTTTAGAAACTTCAAAACCCAGGGGAATTATGGGTAGGGAAATCCTTTTCTGAAATGACGTCGACCAAATTCTACTTTAGTTTCTTTGCTCGAGCAAAAGCAACCTCATAGGTATGGAGCACTTCGTCCATTATAACTCCATTGCTGATAATACTGCTGACAAGTTTCTGCCTTTGTTCACTTCCAGAAATATGCAGTTCCTCTCCCAACTTTCGTTTCGTTTCAGCCAGCACATCTTCGCGAGAAATGGCGACCATGACTGCAACCGTAGCTAGTTATCAGTTACTTCCCTTGAACAGATTTCCCAGAATTCTCTATTTTTAGGTTTGGGATATCCCCGTCGCAGCTTATGGCTAAAACCAAGGCCAACGGAACACCGCACGTCGACTGGGGGCAATAGGAGATATTAACTTGTTAGTTGATACACTTGTGGAGATACACATTAAATAAAGATGTTAATGAAAGTGATTAGGGATGGGAAAGTAAAATGACAATCTTGCAAGCTACCATACTCTGGCCAACTGACATACTCCACACCAAAACTGACATGCATACACGGGCAAAACCAACAAACAAACGAAAGCGTGACTGATGGCCGATTCTTGAAGAAAATGGGAGTCAGAGTTGTCAAATTCAAGGATAAATATCAAATATGTCTATCTCTATCTAATATCCCAACCTGTTGGGCCGTTTGGGAATAAGCTGCCGCAGAAAGTTTTGACACTGAAGCCTGTCTGTTGCTGTTGTCAGACCGCGTGACATGTTTAGCACCGTCCGTGTTTTGACATCATCTGTCCAGTTATTTCTTTGCTTTCCTCTGCGCCTGTTCCTGGCATAATGGCTTCGGATGCGAATGATGTAACTAAACCACACCAACTTTCTCCTCTTAAAAGTAGCCAGGAGTGGTTCCTGATGTGACTGGGTTCCTGACGTACTTGTTGGTTCCTGATGTGACTGGGTTCCTGACGTACTTGTTGGTTCCTGATGTGACTGGCTTCCTGACGTACCTGTTGGTTCCTGATGTGACTGGCTTCCTGCCGTACTTGTTGGTCTTGTGTTCCTATCAGGCCATTTGCAGTATTCTGCAGTATACATCAAATATATTTTTTGCCTTCTGAGGCTCTCATTTCAAAGACTTCTGCCTCCAAAGTAACCAATGAATTCACTTCCCTCAAATGATAAAGATGGCAATACATTCACACTTTGCTTGGAACAAAAGAGCAATGCAACATCATCACACAAACATGCACGACAATGTAAATCTCTATTATCATCCTAAACAGACAGTCTCACTACAAAGCCTTGCTCTGTATTTTCCAGAAGCCTAAGCTGTACCGAAGACTGATTAGAATAAGATCTCGGCCCATCTGAAGCCAACTCCACACTGGCACCATCTTTGTACCTGGACATGAACAAACAAACCACATAATGAAGTAAATCATGCATATAGTTTAGGAATTAGTCATTAAAGACAGACAAATAAAGAATACAAATAAACACACCATCAAGGCAAGTCTGGTTTTTGATTCAATTGCGTCCGAAACATTCAGATGAAGATTTCTTTTTCAATACACACACATCATGCTCTATGAAAGGATCAGACATCCATGAACTGAGAGGTGAAACAAACCGCTGAACCGAAAAGTCACAAATACACGAGAAGCAAGGACAGATCAAAGGAAAGAAAACAATCATTCTAATAACATTTACAAAATATAAACAAAAAATTAATACAGAACCTTACTTGCACCAAACAAGTCCATTTCAAATATATTTTTAAAACACAACAAACTAACATCATTATATCAAATCCTCACTGTACCTTCTATCTCTTGCCATGCTATCGCGACCTCTGCTATGGGGATTTTGAAGTGTTGCGCCAGGTACAGCATATCTACATCGAACGCCCTACAACACACAACAGCCAACTTTAAAATTACACGGAAAGAAGGATACATATGAACTTTATACCTTGAAAATGCCATAAGGACATTACAAATAATCAAAAAGCAAAATACAAGCTGAAGCCAAACAGCCCACCACCTACCACCTATTGACATGAAGGTTGGTGAAGAGCAGCTCAGCGGCCGGTCGGGTAAGGAGTTTGAAGCCACACTGAGTGTCCTTGACCCCACGCACACACAGGAACCACACCAGGAAATGGAACCCTTTCATCAGGAACGTCCGGAACAGGGAGCGTTGGGCAATGGCATCTTTCTCAAGGTGAGCTCGAGAGCCGCAGACGACTACCAAGTTGTCCTGGGCAGAACAGAAAACATGAGCTTGACTGCAAAACTGCATGTAGCATGCAGATCTTGCTGTCAAGCAGTTGCACAAGGCTGACAAGCCATTCAGTCCAATGTAGTTATTTTAAATTATTATCCTTTAATTACATTTACAAAAATTTTGTATCTAAAAAGGATTCTGTCCATGATCATTTTGAAAAATTATAGTCCCTAATCCTAAAGCTAGACTATTTACTACGTGCGTTTTACACAAATTGTTTGTCTCTGTAGTTATTTTGAACTTGGAAGTAATTTTTAATGTTTTATCGTGATAATAGAGAAGAAGATGTGCATTTCTCTCATCATTTTTGCTTTGTGTAGCAGCATTTCTTAACTTTGCATGATTCAGATTTTGTGTTTAGTTAGCTAGATAATCACTCTTTTAGTTGTGATTTCTTTTGTGATTCTGAATTAATAAGTTTTGTTTTTTTATTTTTATTATGTTGAACGAGACAGTGTTTGCTTGAAATTCTCCTCTTTGTTTTATCGTATTTCGCGTGTGTCTGTTCCCCTGCCCTTTTAAAACCTGTTTAGAAGGTTCCATAATTCTGTGAGGCTTAATTCAAATTAGCATCAAATCTTTGTAGTGTAAACGTGCCTCTTACACGGTTGTTTATTTTATCAATAGTTAATTCAGTCCCCAATGCTCGAATCTTGATAAGTGTATCTCAGATTCGTTTATCCACGCAACTTGTTCACTCAGCAACAATGCAGGAGTCGTCCTATGAAGTTTTCCAACTTTATTCAGCATACATCAACAACTGCATACAATCATCACAAATCTCTATCAATCACTTTTTCACTCTGACACGGTGCACCACTTATATAGTCTCTCTATAACCGAGAGCAAGTTCGAACATTCCAACATGACACAATCAAAATAAAACTCGTCACCGAAACTATGCACTGTCTTATGTCATATAACCTTATTTAGGTTAGAAGAATCTCTTAGCTATTAGTAGATTTATCTAGATGCTTCGATCAACGGTAAACAAGTAATTCTTGAAAATTCTCCACAATAATATCGACCAACGAAAATTATCAACATTATACAAAGCTTCTTCTAACAACAACGGAAAATCATATCAAAGGTAAATACACTCTGTTATTGCATGCTTTGCAAAACAAAACGATCGCATCAATCGAGCGCCTCTCAAACATAACAGTGCCGTTTGTTAAGTATTGTTGAACTGAATCTTATAGAACATTTTATTTGTTAAATACTGTCAGATTGAATCTTACAGAATATTTTATTTTACATTTTTGAAAACTTGGACTCCACTTTCTAACGTTGTGCTGAGATAGTGTTGAAAGAGGTCTGATAGCGTGGACTACGCTGCTTTGAATGCAAGTAGAAGCCAGAAAGAAAGGGGACCTGATGGGCATGGGAGTGCTTTTAGGGGTTGGGAGTGGTCAGGCAGTCTAGTTTTTATCTTCATCCTTAACCACAGCGTATGAGATGGTGTGTTGAGGGAAAGCTGGAGATTTGGATACTTCAACCACCTTTTAATGATAATTAGTAAGAATCGATGAGTATTACAAACGCGATAAAACTTTAAAGGAGATATAACACACAAAAGCATACCTGTGTTTTAATTTTGGCCAACGCAGCCTCCAATTTGACAACGTCACTGAATTTACTGGCACCATCTGCATCAGCAAATAGTAGTAGTCGGCCGCGGCTACTGAACATGCCCTGTTGGAATAATAATAATAATAGTAATAATAATAATAATAATAATAATAAATATCCAAACAATAAACATACAAATAATGTTTGAACTAAATGCAGTTCGTATGTGCTCAAGTGGAAATTGGTTGCAAAATAAATAAAAGATTTCAATTAATAAAATAATGTATCATTATAAACTAGAAAAGTTGTCTGTATAAAGAAGGCAACAACTTGTTCAAACAATAATGGCAAATAAACATTCAAAACAAGTAATAGGGACAAAATTATTACAAATTGTGTGGTTATAAAGATCAAGGGAAATAATCACTCCACTTTACAGCCCATTGTTTGCAGTGCTGGTTGTTTCTTCTCTTTCTGTAATGTCATTTCATCTCTTCTTTAAAATACAGCTCTGACCACGGCTGAAACTTCCTTCACTGAAAGTACATTTTCAGCCACCAGCTGTAAGCTATTTTTAGCCACGCCAGCATGCACAGCCAGCGTCTTGGATCTGGCTACAGGCAGTTCAGCCAGCGATAAGGGATAGCACAAGGGTTATTTTTAGCCATAGCCTGAAAGTACCGCATATGAACAGCCGTGTGACGCAACCTTATTTCCAAATTGAAACCGAAACTGTTCAATAAAATGTATCTAATCATAAAAGTTCTTAAAAATTCTGCACTCTGCTGTCTATCAGCAAATGACAGTTTGACTAAGTCACATATTTCATGGTTCATGCGAATGATTCTGTTTGAACTCTTCGATTTCAACATCCAAAATCAAAATTAGGAATGAATAATTTATATTAATAAAATAACAAAATCAGCTTATTAAAAAAAAAAAACAATAACAAACAAACAAAAATACTGACCAGCCTCACAGCCCCTCCCTTTCCTCGGTTTTCCACTAGCGTCAACACACGCACTTTGTCCACTCCATATTTTTCCGAGTACTTCAAAGCAGTCTGAAAATTGGAACAATCAAACATAAACTACATCGAGCAAATAAATATCAATATTCGGCATTGTTGTACTTCCCTAAAAAAAATTCACTCATATATTTCAAATACAAAACCATAATTCACACAGTAATGTGTGGGTGAAAGTTCACCCAGATGCTTCAACTAAAAGCACTGTACCATTGTTGGGTTAAGGTTTTATCCCTATATGGTTTGAACAGAAAACATCCTTCTCTCTGCATCAGCTTTGAAGACAGGACATCATTTAAAAAGACACGATTTGATGCAAATTTTACTGTAATACAGAAACAAAACTGAATAATAATAATAATTACAACATACAAACAAACAATCCATAATCCATTTCTTCCTCTTGTATCCTCTTATTTGTTAGCTTATTTTAACAGTAAAGTTTAAACTTTTGTCTTTTTTGTAACGAATAGCTATAACAATAACTACTAAACCTTCCATCATCTCCTGTCACACTTTCACATAAAACAGGGACAGTGCTTCTGATATTTATTCCTCTCCTCAGTTTTTGTATCAATAATTTTCAATTTATATCAAACCACCAACTCACCTCTGTAGTCTTGTCTTTACTGCCATCATCCACCACAATAATTTCAAAGCTGAATGATCGGTTTTCTTTCTGGAAAAGAAGAAAATCCCTCGTCACTAAGGGATAATTTAACCAAAGCAACACATGGTAAAGAGTGCGCCCACTAAACTAATAATTAAAACATTTATACTAATAATATATCAATTTACCATACTGACTGGAACTTAGTGCCGAGCTTAAACTACATAAACAAATAAATACCAATTACCTGTCGTTGTTCCAAATAAGCCAACGCTTCATCCATCATTGGCGGCACTGACACAAGCAAACAAAAGTTAATAAAATAATTATAAAAACATAAACAGGATGTCATGCACAATCAATTACATTTACAAGTAAGGCTAACATTTGTCTTTATCACACGCAAATGGAATTATGCGTGTGGAGGAAGACGTGGGGTGGGAAATTTTGGAGCAATTTCCCTAATTAAAGTTGAAGGGAAGTTAGGGTGAGGAACGGATAGAAAAAAAAAGGTAGGAGAGGGAGGGGGTAGGGTAGAGATGGTGCAGAGATGGTATAGAGATGATGTGTGGATAGCTAAACAATCTGTGCTTCTATTTTTAATATGTTTGCAGCTATTTGTCTGCATAGGAACACTAGTAGTAGCTTATAGTTTATACTACAGGCTCTAAAATGATCCTAACCCTATTCCGAGTGTCAGAGGCCGTTGCCTAGTTATTATTGTATTTATTTATTTATTAAATCACTTTTATATAGCGCTTTACCAGCTCAAGAGCTGCTGGCCGATACAGGATCCAAATCAAGCCCTCCGAGGTGCCTTCTTGCAGCCTTTGGACGCATAGTCTAACATCCAGACCACTGAGCACAATCCTGGTGCATGCTGGGTGTATTTGTGTAGCCCTCCCTCACCCGTCTAGGACATGAGCATCAGGATCTTTAAAAGTACATGCAATAGCATGCGTGCGTGGACAGACTAAACCTCTGTTTATAGTTATACTCTCATCCGAAGGAGTAGTTAAGGCATATACACAGCCCATGCTTGATATGATACTCAGACTCATCAAGGTTGAATGTATACCAGGCTTATTAATTTACAAAAAAATCGATGCAATGAGAACCAGTTAAGGGAAAGCAGCAAAGCAGAGGGGATATATGCTTAAAGAAAGAGGTCCCAAATGCCTCTCCCACTCCCTCCCTTCCCCTCAAAACCAACAGTTTTCAGGAACACCTAATCATGCTAATGCAGTTCAGTCTTCTCAGGAATGGGGGTGAACCAGGTAAGAGTAGGGGAGACATGTATTTTCAGTAATGTCCCGAGGCCTCGGACATCGGTCATGGTCCGATTCGTTTGGAAAATGACCGAATGCAAACACCTGTGTCTTGTCAAATGTCCGATTCTATTGCGAAATTAGCGGTCATTGTCCGATAGTATTATGACTAGAGCGGTCACTGCAAGAAACATCTGTACAAACTGGAGTGTCAAAGCTGTTAAAACGAGTTTGAATAGTGGACAATGCTAGACTATTATCACTCTTTAGTACATTCCGTCGAACAACAAAAGGGCCGCAACTCTCGACACTTTTGAAAGGGAAATAACCGACACCATACTTCCTCTGCAACGATCTTAAAGAAGCACCATTAATCGGTTCGCTTCACATTCTGAATGTCCTATTGCTTTTATATAGTCAAAACATAATGTCCGATTAGTTTTATGATTTAGGACATTTTGTCCTATCGCCTTCTAATCCTAGGAACACCATTGTATTTTAACAAGTTTTGAACCTGAATGAAAACTCTATACTGTTTGCTAGATATAACATACTTAAATTGTAAAAATGGACATTTGGTATAAATGCTTTCAGGGTCTGGGTGTCCAACTTACATCTTTCTTCCTCGTTGTAGGCAGGCACAATTACTGAGAGGTCAACGCTTGGTGGGTCACTTATACTTGGAAACTTGATGTTGCTGTCTGGCTTCTTTGGGTCAGTGAAAACATTTTCATGATCATGGCGATGCAGGTCAGGGTCAGGTTTGGTGGTCATTTTCAAAATAATTATACCCTGCAAATTAAATCCATTGGCTGATGCAATAACATTATTTTATAAATTATAATTTATACCAAGCAAATAAAAATGACACAGTGTCTGATGCAATTTTTAAAAAAGTATATTATCTTTAACTAAGCTCCAGTTGGACATACCCTACATCCAACCCACCAACCCCCAAAAAGGTCCTTATTATTAATAAAATTAAATCAAAGAATAGTTTACAATTAAAATCAAATGAATCAAATAAATTTATAACTAACTAAAAACAAATAAATCAAATAAATAATGGGTTGCTATTAGTACTATTACTACTTAGTATTAGTTATTTGGTATTATTAGTGCAATAGTGCAAATTACTAATAACAGTAGCAATAATTTAATAGTATCTAGACACCTCTTCATCCTCTGACACACACGAAATAGTGTTCTTATTATCACATTTCAATAACTACCAACAAAAAATTGCGGGCAGGAGCCGATATAGGCCAAGATTTTTGCATTTATCTGAGTTGCACTCACTATTAAGCACTATGTTACGTATGTATTTTGTAAACTGGCACTTGAGTCTTGACGAACTTTCTTTTCTTGTGTTGTGACGTGTGCACACGAGCACCTGACTGCAAGCAGAATGCTTGCAATAAAAGCACCAACAACTTTAGCAATTGAAATATGATAGCTACTTACCACTATTAACACAACTACGGCCAATGTTGCCAGAAACATCAGCAAAGAACATAAACAACAACCCAATATTGTTTCCATGTTTTTCAGATACCAAGTTTTCATCAGCCGGAAGTTGGAGGAGGAAGCTCTTATTTCTAAAAAAGTGTAACTTGGGTTTCTAACGAAAATCTAAACAATAATTGTTAAAAAAATGTAATTATTATTTATTTATTAAATCATTTTTAAATAGTGCTTTCCCAGCACTATACTCCTCAAGGTGCTATACAGGATCTAATTCAAGCCGATACATATTAATAAAATAATAATAATAATAATAATAATAATAATAATAATAATAATAATAATAATAATAATAATAATAATAATAATAATAATAATAATAATAATATTTTTTTTATAATCAACTTTTTTTAAATTCCAAAACAAGCATGAATACAAACCAGTATTAACACATAACATGAATAAATACAATCATAACTATTATGCACAAAATAATTATGGAAAGTAAATCGGAAAATTTTGCATTATTTCAATATTACAGATTAATATAATAATAATAATAATAATAATAATAATAATAATAATAATAATAATAATAATAATAATAATAATAAACATATAGGTAAAATAAATTATTGATAATGAAATTGGCCCAATCAATAGTTAGACCAATTATATGATTTATTTTAAAATATTCAACATAAAGAAATTAACATGTATGTCAGTTTAATAAATAAAAAATTACCGACAACCAAAATTACAAAATACAAACACTTAGATACTTGCACATAACCACACATACACATATGAGTACACGTATAAATACTCAGTAAACATATAGCTAATTATATATTTTTTGTATACTTGTGTATATATATATATATATATATATATATATATATATATATATATATATATATATATATATATATATATATATATATATATATAAGTGGAAAATCAAGATAGTCGAGATTGATCAAGAGATCTTACAATATATATATTTAAAGATCAATATTGAGAGAGAGAAAGAGAGTTAAAAGCACCCATCACTTCTCCAGCCACACCACTCTTATCAGATAAAAATAAATAAATAAATGTAATTTAGACAAATTAACAACAGCAACTATGACTAAAAGATACAAAAAAAGGAACAAATAGAAGTATAATGATACTATAAATGTACATATATCAAAAGAAAAAAAAATCTTAATTAAAAATTGTAAATGTCTAAATTATTATTTATGCATTGTACAGACCAATCAGTTAATTAAGCCTACATTTGCAAGCTTGAGTGCATCTATTTTTATTATGAATTTATTTTTACTATGCATTTTTATTCTTATTTTTATGTCCAATTATTAATTGTATGCTTTAGATTTAAAATTTAAGTATTAGCTTTCTCAGTATATTCATCATTTAAATATTTCTTTATAATGCTGATTAATAAATCAAAACAGTGGTAATCCTGATCAAACAAATTAAGGGAGCAAAAAAGTTATAAAATAAAAACCATAACTAAACTTTTAAAAAAATCATATTATAATTAATGTACAAAATGTCACTCATCCCCATTCTACAAGTTCTGATGACTGCAAATGTATAATATATATACTTTTTCAGCTCAAATATTTTTTAAAAAAAAGTTCTTGCTGAGAAAAAAAAAAATACAATAAAAACAATCTTTTTTTGAAACACAAAACATCAAAATTTGTTATTATTCTATATTTGCACTGGCTCTTATAATTAAAATAAACAACTGAAGTTAATCTGATGAATAACAAATGACAACAATAACAACAACTAAAATAAACAAATTATATAGTGAACAAACTTACTGAGAAATTCTTTGGTTTATTCGCGCATCCCCAATCATCACTACCGGAAGCATATAGGTGATTCCCGAGATGATCTCATTTTTTCCTTTGGGGGTAGGCAACCTATTATTTTACTTCCGTTTTACACTACTCCAATATTTATGTTACAAACACTGTGAGTCCGTAAAGTCCTAGTTTTTAATTACTAAATTATTCCAGAATACACTTCTTGTTTATATTAAAAATTTTCTATTGCAGAAAATTCAAGGCCGGCACTACATTGGATCCCCTAATTTTAATGAACTATTCTGGAGATTCTCTCTCTTGACCATAATATTTGACGTCATAGGTCACGAAAATGGCGGTTGATTTAGGCTCGTAGGCATGGGATGAGTCTATAAATTCTGTGTTTTGTCGATGTTGTGGTCATTTGGACAAGGGATACAATGTCGGCTGTTAAACGTGTGGAGTTCCAAACAATATCAGGTCCTAAAGAGACCACCCGGGAGAAGAAAGTGAAGCCTGTGATACGATTTACCCTTACGTTGCCAGAGTCAACTGCTACAACGTGTCCCGAATTCTCTTTCGTTGAGTTGATGAAAAAAGAAAAGGTTAGTGTAGAAATATTCTACAAATTTATTAAAATTGAACTCAGATGCTGTTTAATTTGTTTTCAAATAAATCGTGAATGTCTGCTGTGCACATTACAAAGATTTTCCGAATCTCCCATTGCCTAGATCGCCTGGAATTGAACTCTGTTTCTGGGACATTCCTGTCTCCAAAGTGGAAAATGTTGGTGGAGATGAACAACCACAGCTTGATAATGCTCAGAAGTTGCAATGAAAATGGCTAGACGAAACGCTGAGCGCCATGTTGAACCTTTCCCCTCAAAGTACGGACCCTGGCCAAAAAAAAAAATTGGTGACAGTTTCTTGAATTTCCTGCACCCCTATCATAAACTGTCAATCAGTTCTTTGTGATCGTGAGTTAAGGTCCATACTCGTCAGTTTTGCAATGCTTTCACTTTCAAATGTTTTTGCAATTTGAAGCAAAATCAACAAAATCAGTATATTTTGTTGCCTGGATTTGGAACAGGTCTTGTACAAGGTTGTGGGTTTGCAAGTCATGTTGTAGGCTGAATAATGTGTGTCTGGGTACACATTCTCTACACAGCTATCGAGTCTTTCTTTAGCAGCCTTCTTTCTCACTTGCTGCCCGGCAGGACTGCTTTGTCCCATATGCATTCGTGCTTTTTTACACGTTGCTCACATTCCCCCATAAAATTTTGTTAAAAATAGAAATGATGATTGTTGAGTTTGCACTTCAATGTAGTTTGAATTATAACGATTTTGTATATTTCTGTAACATTATTAATGTTTATTGTTTATGGCCGTAAAGTAGGTTAGTTATAATCTGTCATACACGAGAGGTGTGTAGACAGATATTTCATTATGGATTATCTTTATAACATGATGATGTAGAGGACTACAAGATCACAGAAAATTGTTAGTTGGTATTATGACAGCTGATGTAATTGATTATGTTGACATGATTGCTTATCGATTATTCAAGGTCTGTTATGGTTTAGTATGTGTGTAAGGAGGAGGAGCCACAGAGCGGAGAAAGTGGGTCAATGTTATTTTTAGCCCTCGCTTAAGCGACTGAGCACTTTGTACCTGAGCGCGTTGCGCCTTACAAGCAGGCGTGGGGCGCGCTTTGAAATCGATCGCGCTGCTGAGCAGGCGTAGGGGGATGCGGTCACGGCTCGATGGTGCTAAGGCTGATTGATCTGGTGATCGGTTATCGGCGTTCGGGGTCAGCGCTGAGTGCAAGGTCGTGCGCTGGAAGGAGTAGCGTTCCGTAGTTTGCGGCTCGCGCTGTCAGTCGGGTTTAGTTCAGCTCGAGCGCTGTGCTCGCTGCACTGTCTCCGCGCTATTCTCCCGCTCTTAGTATCCATGGGCTTTCGGCCTGTATGGCAAGAACGTTTTTGGTGTTCGCTTTTTGGAGTTCTGTTTCTGTTGCCAATCGGGATCGTTGGGATTGATAAACCGATCGCTTTGGTACAAATGGATACACTGCCGTATCACATGCAATTTTACACATGAGATTGACTAGAAAAATGATCTAGAAACAAAAACTATCTAGAAAACGAAAATGCAGTATAGAGTTAAAAAGAGGTGAGAACATTTTCAGCAATATTTTAAAGAGATGCTTAGCTCTTTCATTTTTTTAAAAAAGTTCTAGTTATGGAGATTGAAGTCAAATACGACAAATCTTTATTACACACAGTGCATCTCAACAAATTAGATTTTTAAAAATTATAAATGAATTACTAAAATTAAAACTACATTTTTTTCAACAATGATACACTATACTTTCTTCTATAACACACACACTTCATTCTTTTCTAGCTGAGTCTGCTCCCTCACTACTAACAAACACACAAACTTTACCATACACAAACACCGCATAATAAACTTTAGAAAATGTAATTTGACTGACAGAACCACTCATATCATCATAATGTGTATGCAATTAAAACAGTGTTTCCACTCATTTTAATCTTGCTATTGAGGGTATACAAATGAAAATAATACATTATTAAATTACACAGAAGCTACATACATAAAACAAACAACTAAAAAAGGACAGGTTTAGCCCTTGGTTATGAATGTTTGTTTGTTTTTTTTAATATAAAAATATTATATGCAATTATTTTTTTGTTGTCAGTGACTTGTTTTATTGACAGTGTGTTTAGTTGTATTGTACATGTATTCCATTCTTTTTTCTTTCTTTCTTTCTTTCTTTATTTTTTTTTTTTGATAGTGGAGGGAGTAAAGGGGTGGCTAAATCTTATAAATAAATTTTTTTTTTTTAACCTTTGGAATTGAATTTATGGTATTATTACCCCCCAAAAATCAGCATTTCTACCTTCAGTCTTTTTCGTTTTTGGTTTTCATGCTCACAGCATAAAAGAAAACATCACGCATCAGACCGAAATTTTGTATCTGAAGGCGTGAAGTGCTTGATGTCACAAGCGGTGTTTGTGGTGGCAGTGATGTTTTCGCATACACTGAGTGACAGCATAAAAAGTGAAAGGTCATATGGAACGGATTCAAGATAGAACTGTTGAATTGTGTGTTAAAATTGTGCATGACGAGGCCTTATTTTGTTAGAACACATCAAAAAGGCTGTAAAATGCCATTCCACAGGTAAAAACCACTCTCTTAGGAATTAACTTTTTTTTGTTTTGTTTTGTACGAGAGACTGAAGAAGGTGACAGAAATTGACTATTTTGTAGTGCTTCTGCTATCTGTGGTTTATTAGTATGTGCTCATGGTCATGGCTCATCTCATGATGTGTGAGTTTGTTTCCTTAAACCTTTTTGACTATAGTCTGTTATGGAAATTATGTTAATGGACCAAATACATTTGGAATTTACGCAACTTCAGGAGTGAGATTTAGCCGTCGCCCGAGGCGACTTAAAACTGGCTCGGGCGACCTCACTTTATAATTAAGCCAGCCCGCCTGGCGACCTAAAAAAAAATATGCTACTTGCAGACTTTTAGAAGCTCGGTCCGAAGCGAGAGCGTTCTTAGGTCACTGTTCGTCTGCTACGAGTATGAAGCATTCGCGAGCGTTATTTCCCTTTGCCTACTTCCCTTTCGCGCCAAGTGCGCTGTGTGCTTTGTTTGTGAAAAAGACACTCGCAACAAATTACGTGTATTGTCAAAATTTGTGTTTTATATGTCGGGCTGCCTAAAAACCATGCGGGCTACCTCACTTTACTTACTAGCTAGCCCGGCGGGCTAGTTAGTCTCCTGGGTTAAATCTCACCCCTGAACTTGTAAGTTACCATGAGATACTGCGCGCCTACTATTTTAGCTGAGGGTATTTTACTATATATTAAGGTGTATTCTGCATGAGTGAATTCTATCGTATATCTTTCCTTATTATCAGTACAACTTATGTTAATCTGATGAATAAAATTTGATACAACAACAACTATCGTATATAATATATATATATATATATATATATATATATATATATATATATATATATATATATATATATATATATATATATATATATATATATATATATATATATACGATGCGGGCACATTGTAATTTGTATACTTTAGCATGCATGTCGCTGCTCACCAAATTGGGGGCTCAAAATTTGCAAAAGAACTCTTACATTTTTATAACTGAGAGTCCCATGGACTCGGATGTTTATTTTTTGGGGAGGGAACAAGGAAGATCCTGATGCTCATGTCCTATACGGGTGAGTGCTGGCTACACAAATACACCTGAGTCAGCAACGCACTAGGTGCCTTCTCCCTCGTCCCTGGCCGCCCTGGCTTGTGCTCGGTCGTCTGGGCCAGACTATGCACCCAAACGGCAAATACTACATTCCAAGAGGAGTTGGATCTTGGCTATTTTCTCTTGAGCCCATTCAACCTGATTATCATAAGGTTTTGCATATTTTTTTGAAAAAAGTCTGCTGTCTACAGTAGACGAATCAGCAGAGAAATTTTGTGTTTGTTGTTGCTGAATTACATCTGGTGCCTCGCCTACTTTCTGCAACATTTTTCATGCTGGTGTCCAGAGCTAAAAGATTTGCTTATTATTAATAGACAATAATTTATTCATTAATTTATTCATGAAATTAATGCTGTAAGTGTAATATAACGTTAAGTTATAATAATGTTTGTGCTTTTAGGGGAGTTCTGAGACCGATGCCAGCTTCAGTCGTGATCCGGATGATCCTTTTGGAGATGAAGAAAAACTGCATGATGAGGTGGCTGCCCTGGCAAAAAAGCTTGAAGAAAAATATGGTGCAACTGTAAGTATGGATTAAATCATCAGGGTGAACATAATAGAGCCATTAGAGGGCAAGAATTTTAACTGAAAGTACATGCAGGCCACATGTGTCACATTAGTGTGCCTATATGGGTCTGTCTACAAAGCTGAGCACCGCGAGGGGTGCTGCTTTTCTAGATAATATTTATCACAACAAGCTGCTTATTTGCCTTTCCTTTTGCTATTATCTTATTTAAAAATGATCGGAGAGATAGTATTAATAATTTCAAGACGAAAATATCTATAGAACCTTTGTATTTGCTTTGTAAATGTCTGAAAGTGGCCTAAAATTTGACCTAATTTTGTGACATGAGAATGACCGGGTTTTCTTCTAAGTGTTTACATAAATAAAGATGTCATAGAACACGTAAAATTATTATAATCTAACTCATTAGTAATAGTTTAAACATGCACAGTACTTACAAAACCAATTTGTTTTGTATTTTGTGTATTATAGCCGGAGTAAATTTGGTTGTCCAGCGTAATGCATGGTTTCCGAAACAGGCAGAATGTTTTCAAAAATTGATCTTCGTCTTAAGCGCAAGAATACATGTTTTTTTTTAGAGTTGTCTTTCTTGTTGGGATGTTATGAATGAATTCCAATGTTTACAAATAACAATTTAGTCGTTATGTAAATGCTTTGATGGTCTGAAAAGCATCGGTTGACATCGTTTCCGGATTTTCGTGTGACGCTGGACGACACACAAATTTATTTTGCTTATTTCAAAGCATACCTAGTAGGACTATTTTAATGACGTAAAGTAGGCCTCATTATCGGATTGATATATACACTCGTCCCTTCTCGCGTGGTTTCATTTTACGCGGATAATCTTTTTCATTGTGTGTGGTTTCCGAGTATCACGTAGTTGTTACATTGGACAACGCACGCAGTGTCACCAAGAAAACTGACTCTTTACAGTAAGATTCTTCATGTTTATATAATATTTTATGTTTATTTAGTTGTTAGGATAAGTTTAATTCGTCTGTAGTGCCTATTTTAATGAAAATAGATCTCCGGCTAGTCTAACGTAATTAGAAGCCAAGAAACCATTATTTTTTTTGCCGTTCTTGTTCCGATGGATGATGAGATCCGTTCAAAATTTGTTAATGAATAAATAAAAATGCTCTTTGAAACAGCAGTGACAAGTAAACTTATTTAAATTTATTATTTGACTTGATTTGGATACGCTAAGTTTGATAAATATTATTTAGCCGAATATAATTTATCGTCAAGCTTAATTTGGTTTCCGTGTTACATTGGACAAAATTTTTTTACAATAAGAACCAGATTTTTTTTAATAGAGACCTGTAAGATCTCACTTTTATTTTGTGATTATGTTATAATATTATACACAATTTGTATGTGCAGTAGCTGTTTCAGGTTGTTTCATTTTAAGTATAAAAGAACTTTTAACGATTAAAATTTGTAGAAAATTGATTGACTTGATAATGTATCAATAGATAAACTTCTTTAATAATGTAAACATTTCTTTTTAATCTTATATCTATTTGATAGCAAATCTCTTTATAAATAAAGATTCTTTGCCAACTTTATATATATATATTGTTGGTTTTTAAGTACTATTTGGTTTCCGTGTTACATTGGACATTTCGTTGAGTGTGTACACTAAAGGTCTGACTACATGCATATAAGGTCAAAACTTATCTTCTAACCTGCATGGCATGATCACACACATACATATCTTTCAAATAAACCACAAAATGTATGTATTTGACAACTTTTATTTTTGGGCACCCATGTCACAAAAAGTGAACCAACTTTGTAGACAGAGCCATATATATATATAAAATAACAAGGGTCATGTGTGTAGCAGAGTTCTTCTTCAGTACTTGGCTTGTTCACTTAATGAATTTTGTCATTAATCATGAGTGCTAAAAAGCATATATAGTTTCAAGTTCCTGATCCAGTCAGATACTAATAACCTTCACCCAGCATTATTTGGTGTGAACATTAATTAACCAGCTGCATGATGATCCTTATGTCAAGTTTCACACTGTCTTGCAATTATCATTTGCATTTTCAAAATGAACCTGAAATATGTATGCATGCTCAGAGATGAGAGATGGTGCACGATTCAGTGAAACTCGGACAAATGGGGTGCCTGCAATTATTAAAAAATTGACAGATGAGAGGATAAAGGTTGCCATTCAGACATGTGAGCAACTTGTTTTTAGGTTGTCTGCGTTACTTTGCTTTTGTACTTGTATTTGATGGATAGGCGAGTGCTTATAGTGCCCCTAAAGTTCTAGCTGGATTAGTTTTTGCTTAATGTCTTGGGACAGGAGTATGTGCTACCGGTATGCTGACATGTCAACTTGATATAAAATAGATTGCACAAAGTATATTTTGTATTATTTTGATTTTGGGAAATTTGTGTACTTGTATAGTCATAGCTGATGACCACTGGGAAATGTTTGTGTTTGACAGGATAACAAGCCACAGAGAAAGAAGCGAAAGCTGAAATGTCTAGATGATGATTACAATGACTTGGGCGAAGGATACGACGAAAATGATCCTTTCATCGATAACACTGAAGCTGTAAGTTATTGCCCATTGCCTCTGTTCTTGTTTTTTTGTGGCTCGCATATCGTCATTGGCTATGAGGGATCTCAACTTGTGCAGAATTTCACCTTTTGCTGTGGTTGTGCATCCATCCTCTTTATTATATAATGTTTAATCTACTATAAAAATGACATAGATCTCCTACATTTAAAAAAACAAAAACAAAAAAAGATTGTGTTGGGCTTTGAAACTATGAAATAACAGCTGACATACAAAGTTTTGCAACAAGAAAAACACTTTTTGGTCATTAAAATTGTGAATTATTCTCAAAGCAGGAACGTGAGAGCTAGAGGCGAGGAAAGATCTTGCACAGATAAAGACTTTTTGGGGGGGGGGGGAGGGGGAGAAGAGGGGGGCCATGCCAAAATTTGGGACTACTATGGGCAAGTAAAAAAAAAAAATGGAAACAAGAAACGAAGAAGAGAAGCAGAAGAAATTAATTATATGTAACTAAGGAATAGTAGTTAGGTATGTGCTGTTTTGTGCGTCCTGAGTTTGTATAATGTATTCTTGGCATGGAGCTATTCACTATAAAAGCAGAGCTGCCAACCCCTACGGAATGTCCGTAGTTTCTCCGGAAAATGTTCTTTAATTCCGCAAGTACGCCATTTCAAGAAATACTACGGAAGAAAAATTTCAAAGCATACCTATTTTTTTACAAGTATCGAAACAAAGCCGCGAGAGACGTAGGCCTACTAGGCTTTCGTCAATATCATAGACTTTCATATAGCGCTTTGCGTGTGCGCTATTTTTAGCTCAGCAGCCACTGCGCGGTAGACTGTCCCTTGGCGCAGAGCAGACTGAAGCCTTGCTAGTCCTCAAGTCAAAGTTCCAGGGACGCCCTTGCTACCAGGCAGATTTGCCAGTAGAGCTGCTACAGAGATGCAAGAGGGCAACTGTTTCTGCCCTAGCAGAAGAAAAGCCCTAACATGTCTATGCCTGTGAACCTATAACTGACAGCAGCTTTAACAATTTGGTTTTAAACCAATGCAGTATCCATGCCATTAGTACATGTACATGTAATGAGCCATTGGGTTAGCTTTTCCGAACAAAATGTTAAAACTGTTTGTTTTTTTTTCAGGAACATTTCTATCATTTTAAAAATAAATATTTGAAAGTTAATGCTTTTTGTGTTGGTGTTTGGTTTTTATTTAAGCTAATATCAACATTTTAAATAATGCTCATTTTATCATGTGAAAATTCTTGTTCGTACATTTGCTACTGAAATTGAGCTGAAACTACTGATATTTTTCTTTGTTTGCTACTGAAATTTTTTGTAGGGGTTGGCAGCTCTGTAAAAGTGAACATTGGATTGGATTGCGTTGGTTTTGTATTTTCAGTATGATGATGTGCTGCCAGAGAACATTACAACCAAGCATGGAGGGTTTTATATTAACCGAGGTCAGCTGGACTTCAAGGCAGTGTCTGACCAAGAGGATTCGGCCGCTGAATTCATCAACCCTGTTGTCAGGAAGAGGGGACGACCTAGGGTGAGGCAGTATAACATGGGCCACACAGGACATGCTAAACTAGTTTAGATATAGTAGGACTTAAATGAATCATTCACAATTCGAAGTAATCAATATATTATTCCGAGTACATGCAAGTATAACCATGTCACACTAGCACATTCAGCTTTGCGTTCTCGTCCACAAGCTTGCAGAAAGTTGCATCAGCTGTGTCACAACTTCGCAGCCTTGGTTGAAGGAATGCAATATCTCAATGCAAAGTTTGGCGCAATGTGTGACTGTTCATAACTGACACTGATTCAGAATGAAATTGAAATTGAAGGGCAGAGTTGTGAAGAGGGTGGGGAGATTGGGTTAGGATGGGATGGCCTAAATCTTTGTATGCACTAAAACATAACAAATCAAATGAGGTAGTCTTTCCTTTGATTTTATGAATTCAAGTCCAGTGAGTACGACTGATACTGATTTGATGAACATGTATTTGAATAATTGTTGTAGGTTCTATTGCAGAAAATTATCGACTCGGAGGAGGATGAAGTCCCGGAGGATGGGGAACCAATGAAAAAGAAAAAGGTATGTTGAACTGCCAGGCCTTATGTTCTTGATGGCCTGAAATGTTCTGGTATTTTTCATAGTGTTTGGTGATGGCTGTAAATCAACAAATTTATGCAGCCAGTTGTTAATGTTGTAGTGCCTGGTTGGTATAATTAGGGTATTTCTTTAGCACTTTTTACTATAGGTCATCGGTTCAAAGCACATTATGGACTAGTGCGTGGAGTGTGAAGTGTCTGTGGAAGTGAGTTGATATTATGTTTTACTGTACAGCAGTGCTACATTTAGTGTTTATGTGATATAATAATGTGATGTAATAATGCATGTTTTATTATATTTAACGCCTATCGTTGTCTTTGGTTTTGTTGATAGGAAATTTGTCGGGCCACATGCTAAATGTCCTTGTAATTTATGGGGACAATTAATTCTTGAATGTTGGAATCTGATGTTTGCCTGGTTTGTATGCATAAAATTGCCTTGTACTGGTGTTTCAGAAGAAAAGGTTAGTGGATGGGGTGATGGAGGGGGAGAAGAAGAAAAAGAAGAAGCTGATTGGACCAGACGGAGAAGAGATTGTAAAGAAAAAGAAACTGAACCTGGAAAAGAAGTAAGTTCGTAGCAGTTGTTTTCAATGGCAGGTATAATACTGTAGCCTATGCTGTGCTGTCGGATGCTATCCCTGAAGAGGGGATAATCACATAATATTTTTAGAATATGATATTTTCTAGGTTATTAACTCCTTTTATACTTTGCTATGCGGTAGCGTAGTGCCAGCGTACAGTGGTGTCATACTGACCTACGCATACAAGTACTTCTACTTTTAGAAGTCGCAGTGTGTAGACTCAACTTTGTACACGAAACTAAGGTTGAAAAACCTCATATTTCTTATATTTTCATTTTAGAGTACGCTTGCAGCGCTCCTCTGGCATTGACTACTGTTGTTTCAAAGAGAGTGGGCTTCTAACATGGAAGGGGATGCTAAAAGTGTTAGTAGTCGACAAAGTGGTGAAGAAGATAATGATGAAGATGATGTTTAATTCTAGCGCTGTAGTTGCACACTGCAATTAGAGGGAGGTAACTCTGTTTTCAACAACAATCAGGAAAAGGTCGATTATTGAATTATTGCCACCCTAACACTATTTGCAGCTTTTTCTGTGGGAATCGAGTGGCATATTTGAGGGGGAGGTAAAGGAGGGTGTTTTTTTTAAAAAATAATAAATCGGTCAGTAGCAAAGATAATTCTATCAAACTTGGCTATTGTTTAGTCCATTCTAATTTATTTATGGACCTATAAATATAAATAGCCCTCAGCATGCGAAACGCAGAGCCACTGAACAGTGCTGCTCACATAGGACTTGAGCTGGTGTGCCCCCAAAAGCAACATACTACAGTTGTTGTTTTTTTTAAAAAAAAATTTTCAGCATCTCATACCAATCAGCCATTATAGAACGATAAAAGGGGCTGCAACCCACGCCAGTATAGAATGAGTTAACCTCTGCTGTTTTCTTCTGCTCACTGACCCGTCCCTTTCCCCCTTGATTAAACAAAAAGTGCTCCGTCCGTCTATCAGCCTGTTGTGGAGACAGGAAGGATGATGAGGCTGAGAGTTTACGCCACTTCGGTCTGTCCGTTGCTTTTGTCAGAAGGCGTGACATGTTCAGCTGCATCCACGTTTTGACATCTATCCAGCTTGTTCTATGCCTTCCTCTGCGTCTGCCTCCTTTCACTGGTCCTTGTGTCCTAGCTCTGTGATCATGAAAGCAATATCATAATGGAATATAAAATATGGAAAACATTCTCACTTGACAATCCATCTGTGATGTTTAAAGCGTTTGATTCTTTTAATTTTATGTATTTTTTCTCTTCAGGAAAAAGATCGCACCGACGGTGATGGAGTTGTTGAAACAGCAAACAGCCTCCACAGCCGCCAAGGGCAGCAGCGACATCGACAGCCTGGCTGACGACAACAGCTACCAAAGTCCCTCTTTCAATCCTCAGGGGTGAGATTTTGTTCCTATGCTTCCTTGGGCTATTTTAAAGTATATGTTTATTTTAACTTAATGTTTGTTCACAGTAATGATTTTAGATGCCCCACTGCACACCAAGTTGGATCTACAATACAATAATTTGACTAGCAACTAATACACGATTTTTGCTAACTGGTAAATGCCAAACACTCGGAGAAATGCACCAAACCATTTATAGTCAGCTGAAGTTGATTGCCTAAGTTAAAGGAGATGAAGAATGAATAGTTTTCAGTTGTTGTTATCTGGAATGCATATTGACAGTATGGTTTCCAGATTTGTGATCACTGTTATTGTACTCACACCCCCACCTCAAACTTGTTGTATTTAGAGATGATAGATTTATCTTCAATATTTGTTCCGTTTTTGCATTGACCTTGAAGGTCAAGCTCATTTTAGGCCTTGTAAAACATTTTTTAAAAAATAGGTCATCGTATAGTGGAATAGCTATTTAACCCCTAGTAAGCAACAACATTAGGTTATTTGATCATAAATGAGCATAAGAGTGCATGGGAAGCTCAAGATCATCCCAAGATCAAGGTCAATCCAAGGACACTAGGGTTGTTTTTTTTTTGGTTTTATTTTTTTGTGTGCATAATACAACTTTAACTGTAGTTTATTTGATAGTACATGAATGTATTCGGAGTCGTATGTCAAGGTCATCTCAAGATCAAGAGCGTAGAAAGATTAAAGACGATATTAGTTATTACTTTGCTTTTAATGCCACTGTTTCATTTTGTTGTGGTTTTTTTTCTGGGCACTCGGATTCATGTTAAATATTGCAAGTTCCATAAGGAGCATGTGAGTCATATGGGCTTTGCCCTTCTAGTCTCAGTAATTTTCTTACTGAATTCAGAGGTGCTTACCGTACGCGCTGGCGCATATTTTTACGAATTTTCAACATAAAATACGACAATACGAGCAATTCCTTACAAATACGCATTTTCGTGGTGTATCCCCCCCCAAAATTTTTTTTTCGCACTGATTTTTATATATATGTTCGATCTGCTATTTCCTTTACTTGCTGACCCTAGAGCGCATGCGCCAAAGTAAAATCTCGTGCGTGAGAAGTAGTGCGAGACTGTGTATCCGCCATTGTGCTAAACATGGTGTCGCGAAAGCGTTTACACAAGAGTGACGATGATAGTGAGTCTGAAGAAAAGCGGGCTAGGTTGCAAGTAAGCAAAAAGCGCGACAACATTTCTTACGCGAATACCGTGAACGTTTTTGAGGAATAATCGAATCTTCAAAGGAGTTCATTATGCTCATTGCAACAAAGAGTTCAGCATTGCTCTGCATACGACATTCAGCGACACTTAGTTTAGGTATTAGTATTACCAACAAACATTTTATTTTGGTTCATGATGTTTTATTTTATTTTATTTTTTTTATATAGTACAAACCTTTAGAAGATTAACAAAATTAAAATGTTAAAATCGGTCAATATTAAGGCACTCATTTAACTGTTCAAAGTGGGTAACCCTCACATAAAAATAAAACGCGTTTTTCCCAAAAGTGGCTGAGCCTGAAGGTGTATAAAATTAATAAAAAGGCACTGTATTTAGGCCCTACACAACAAAATGTAGAACACTCTAGTATGCTCAGAAAACACAAAGTATTGCCAGTTTCAGCAAAATATACGAAAATAATGATGCATTTAGATTTATATATATTCATAATTCATATTAATTAATTGTTGGACAATAATATGATCTTTTGGGGGGGTTATGGAGTAAAATACAACACAAAAAATAATATATTAGTGAGCATTTGTGACCATAACTTGTTGAGTTCTATATTATTTTGTTTCATGAGGATTAAAATGGTGAGCTGGAATTAGTATGAATTGATGTTTTGTGAATGTGGCAGTTTTCCTGACAATAATTCTTTGATCAAATGTTGCGAGTTGCGCGAAATCTGACATTACACAAAATACACATTTTTCATGCAGCCAAATGGTCAGACTGGGGGGTAGGCACCTCTGTGAATTTCTTGGCATAATGGAAGTGTATGCGTGTCGCTGGTTGGTTGAATGAAGTGGGGTAAGACATGGTTGTGGAAGAGTCTTAGAGGGATTTTATTTTTACTGCTCAGCAGTGATGTATTTTATTAGGCTGTATATTTTGATGTGTGCATTATGGCCCTCGGATTCTATTTGATGTGTTACACCACACACACTAACGCACGATGTGACCTACATGGAATAGCAAATCCATCTGTAATTCTGAGATTACTTATTATATTACATCTGTTATTTGTGGAACAGGGTCACCATTCCAGATCGCGTAGATTCTGTGGTGCCCGAGTCGCTAACTGAGAGAGAGGAGGGCAAGAATAACGGAGCTGAAAACGGACAAAACCAACTACCCACTGACCTGCCTGCCTCCATGAATTCTGCTATTGTCGACATCAAAAAGGTTAGCATTATAATTTAATTTGTTTGTTTCATAGTTTATGTGTTGGTTTTATTTTCTTTAGTTGTTCATTTTGTGGAGGAGGAAGACAAGAGAGTGGACAAGGCCTTTGCCTACCAAACCTGCTTGGTCACCTAATCTTTGCTAGTGTTGACTTTGAAATGGAAAGACAGTGGCAGCTGGAGGTGGAAAGGTTTCAGTTGGATTATAAGTGGCAAGGTGATGAGGAAGATGACGTCTTTCAAAGAGAGGTATCACATACCCACCTTCGTCCGTGGTAGTTGCAGTTAGAAAGAAACAATGTTTGTTACTGTCGTTGTGTAAATCCGTACCATACACATTTCCTGCAAACTTGTTTATTTTGCTCCCCCACAGCGGTGTTACGTTGAAATGCGCATGATTGTGCGTGTGAAGATATTATGTGTGAAGCGCGCGTGTTAGATCTGTCGTTTTATTTCGCAAAGCATGCAATAATAGAGTGAAAAGGTGATTGTATGCAGTTGTTGATGAACGCTGAATAAAGTTTGAAAACTTTATACGACTCCGTGCCTTGTGGCTGTTTGAACGGGTTGCGTGGATAAACGAATCTGAGCTACACTCATCAGTACTTCAGCATTGGGGCTAAATCAACTATTGATTGAAAACACCAACATCGAAAGAGTGTAACAAGCGGCTCAATCAAAGCTTTTCAGATTTTGAGGTTAGGTCAACCAGGCTAGCTATAAATAGCTTTGCGATACTTCCTTTCACTGGAAGAGGGGTGCAGGCAAGCTATAAATAGCCCTCAGCATGCGTAACGCAGAGCCACTGTACAGTGCTGCTCACATAGAAATTGAGCTGGTGTGCCCCAAAGAGCAAGTCGCATTATCGTCTAAACAACTCCATGCTGTTCTCTTTTGCATGTGTTGATCAACTGGTAGATGCAGGGTGGCGAATGTGGTGATAGGAAAAGGGTGTTTGTAAATTCATGAGTGAAACGAGCCAGTGAATTTATAGCTTTGTTCTGTGTTGTACAAATGTAGCTATGTCAAAGCATTCAGTGGGTTTGACGTGGTTTGGTATTGTTGGGGTTTCAGGCAGCACAAGACAGCAAAGAAGGAAAGTGCAAGTTTTTTACCAACCATGTCAACAGGCTTCTTCTGGAGTGAGTATTGCATCCCAGAGAGTGCGTGCGCGAGCTTCACGATATACCTATCATTAATTTTTGTTTGTTAACATCAAACGGATTTTAGGCTGTTGTCTCCTTTTATGCTACATTCTCAGTTGTACGCTCACGCTTACATCATGCACGCATCCGAACTGGTACGCTATAATCACAATCAAATATCATACAATGTTTACATCAGTAAACGTAGCACAAAATATACAAACAAGATATAAGAGAAAGGAAAACGGGGACAAAGAGAAAGTCTTTAACAGAGAGAAGTGCTGCTTTTATCAGCATTGTGTAGTTTCATCTTCTCTTGCTGTTGTAGTCTTTTTCACCAAACATGTAGTAAAATTGTGTCACGTTTTCTGTTTCATCAGCATTGAGTTAGGGTCTCGACAGCTGGCCTTTGGAAAGCGGACAGCCATCTATACCCATCTGGCAGACCATTTGCCGTGTGGCAAAGAAACGCTCATCAAGCGTGCCAAGAAGCTGAGAGAGAACCAGCAAGACGACAAACTGAAATATCCCATTCAGCGTTTGAAAGAAGGTATGTTGCCTTGTTGATTTATCGGAGCGGTTGACTAATTGTCATTCCTTCTTTAGAGATTGGTTTGAAAAACGCAGTTATTGGTGTATTCTAATATGCTCCATTTCTAATATTATTATGATTTTTATTCTTGTCATTTTTATTACCTAGCATTCGTAGTTATGTGCATATAGGGGTTGATGCCTCTTTGAACTTTGGCCGGGAGCTGCACATATGTGGCTTGGGGAAGATGTGAGATGGGGTTGGGAGTGTGCGGAGAAGCTGGGATCTTCGAGATGAATGGGTTGCATGTAGGAATGGTGTATTCAGGTGCTTTTGGCTTTTAATGAATTAATAATTTATTTTATACTGACTCAGGGTTCACACGGTCTTTAAAGGTCTTTGAAAGTTTGGGAAAAATTGCACTGCCTTTTCAAGTCTTTATAAGTCTTTAAAAACTGACTTGGGTCTTTGAAAGTTTGGGAAAACTGTCAAAGCAAAGTAAAATATTTATTTGCATCAATTCCACATTTGTGTTTGTTTAATCCAATCGTTAGAGGAGAAAAAAAAAGTTTACGATAAGCAACAAAAAACTTGCTCTGCATCATAGCAGACGACGTAAGGGGAGGTTCAGCTAGAGTGCTTTCCCTTCAGTAACTTTCGTTTCTGTTAATCCAGGACTTTGGTTCTATGAAAGAATTATTTCACATGTTGAAAGTTGTGCTGGTTTGCCCGCACCTATTACTTCTAAACTAAAGGTGAAAGAAAATTTATTATTATGCCTGGATCTAAATTTTAAGCTAGCAGTTGTTTTTAGTGTTTTCTTATTTTCTGTTGCTAACCCATTCTCCAAATCAACATGAATGCTATCCAAAGGGTTAAACACTTACAACAAGACAAAGAGAAGGGGAAAAAAACACAATAGTGTTTATGACTGACCATTTGTTTATTGGCATGAATATCCCAAGTCTAAAACGTGCTCACCACAAGGCATTCGTGCAGGTACTGTTTTGAATTTGATTAAATTGACTAACTCCAGCAGAAAGTTTGCTGTGTCCATGCTGTTACTCGACATATGTAGTTTCGTATTTTGCTCTTGATTTCTGTTAGAAGGTCTTTGAAAAGTCTTTGAAAAGTCTTTGAATTTTAAGGTTAAATGTCTGTACGAACCCTGTGACTGTTGAGTGAATGTTATTGTCGATGAAATGTGAAAATGTGTGTGCTCTGTGAGAGCATTTTCCTTACTGTTTGTTGGGACAACAGAGATTGTGATTGCTGCTGTAAGAAGAGTGATGCTACTCCATACACAGGAGAATGGTGTTGTGACTATTGTGCATTAATCCTGTCACTGTAATAGCTTGATGCTATGTGGCTGTGTTGGAATGCTACAAGCTTATAGAGGCTGTAAGCACAGCTGGCCTGAAAAGACGATGATCCCAATCTAAAAAGTCAGAGGCTACAAAACAGTCTGTGCTTCAATAATCTCTGACGCTCATCTATCGTCAAGAGCGCCTGTTTTAATGGAAAATGGCCTACACGCCCGTTCATAGCAGTACTTTCAGCCGGTGGCTAAAAAAACGCCTAGTTCTGTCTCGTAGGGTCCCTTAACGCAGGCTGAACTGCTTATAACCAGCTCTGAACCGCCAGCCACGCACTGCACAGCCTATGCAATTGGCACACGCCTAGCAGTTTTCTGGAAGCTTATACTTACTTTACCCAAAGGTATAGCTCATGGAAGCTGCGCTAGCAATAACATATCAGTCATTCATATACAGCGCATGTAGAATGACTGTGTAATGTGTTTTGCGATAATCTAGTGCGTGTAAATAAAAGTCACAGGAAGTCAATACAGACAATTAATGAGCAATGGAACTTAACACCATGCAAATAAAATTAATGTTACTCACCAAAATACTGCATATTACAGTGAAAAAACACAAATAAGAAAGCATCGCATAGCTAGAATATGCATGTAGGGAAAAGTCGGGTAATATTAAATGGAGTGTATTAGGAAATGAGACCTTCCAGGGAAGTCTTATTTCGTATATATATTATTACACTTCGTTTCATATTACCCGACTTTCCCCTACAATAATTTACAAAACAGCACACAAACACAAGCACACACAAAAGACCTGTGTTCTTTTTTCAATGGAGACATTAATTCATTCACTTTATGGAGAGAGAGAGAGAGAGAGAGTAAGAGAGAAGAGGATCTTAGGCATGCCTATGCTTGTACAATGGTTGTGTGTTTTTCGATATAACCTCGTGCGTGTGGGAAACGTCACAGAAAAAAGAATAATGGGGAAAAAATGTATTGTACTCACCTATAAGAGGTAATCCCATGGCCCCCATGGAATAGAAAGAACAACAAAACAAACGAAGACAATCAAAGCATACACGCGGTGGAAACGTATTGCGGTACACGGTAACACATCACACATATGCACAGTGAAGATGCTGGCCGGCCGGCCGGCTGCGCTTATTGTGTGCATGTGCCTATAGCTTGCACCATTAGGACCACGAGACTTTCGTAAATTCGCTGCACTTACAGAGCTCCAGCAATCAAACACAAGAAGATTTTTATAATGTCGACCACATCACCAGAAAGTTCAAACTTTTTACTAAGTGTGCTTCAAATGGTGAACTTTGTAAGAAGGATTCAAATGTGTAATTACAATGTACATGTATACACACTCGAAAACGTAAAACCGGTCCACTGCTAGTAAGCTTACAGTGCAGGATCGGACAGCTAGTGCCGTCAAATCGACTTAAATATAACACAAACCAAATCGATTTCAGGGTTATAGATTATGCTACCACAAAACACAGATATGGAAGTAACTACATGCAAACCATTATCACAATACAAACGATATTTCACATAAAACGATCACTTTTAGTACACAAATATAGGATGATGAGCCATACGTTTCCTCATAGCTGTGTACTCTGCAGAAAAGCGTGCCTTGGCGTCTACATCTGGATTCCCGCGCGCGAGCCTGCAAGCTTCGCTAAAAATAGCTTGCACACGTTGCCAGAGAGGTCAAATTTTACTCAGGGCTGGACAGGCGTGCCTATTGCATGGGTGTAAAATACATGTGGCCTATTGGAAACATAATGCCACAACATCTTGTTGTGGTTAAAGGGAGAGAATGCATTTTGGGGATGGGCCGGGAATGCCCTTGTCTCTTTGTTGAACTGGATTGAGGTGAGGTCATTACCCTTTTGTTTGTATGCTGTTCTGATATGTGGCTTGGACGTATACGAGTCGCTAATAAATTAAATTATTTTGTTTTCCATCTGCAGAGATTGACAAAGTGATGCCGGCAATGATAGAACAGCATGAACTGGAGGTAGCCAAGGCCAGGTGAGAAAAAGCTTTGATCGAAATGTTTCTGTTGGTGTCGGTGTGTGTACAGAATACAAAAACTGTATTAATCAAAATGATATATTAATTGCTAAACTGTGTTACTGATTAAAACATGAAATAAAACGTCATGTATAGCATACTCACTCCAATACACATTTTATCAAATCCATTTCATGCATCCAACAACCAAATTATCCTATCCTGTCCTGTAACCCAGAGGTCGTAGGGGCACCACAGATGATTGTTTAACCAGCATACTCCATCTTTCTCTGTCCTCAGCAGCACTGATGGCTTCGCTCAGTGTCAAACCAGTCCATTCTCGAATGTTGTCATCCCACCTCTTTTTCGGTCTCCCTCTTCTTCTACCTCCTTGCACTGTGCCTTGCAGAATAGTCTTTGCAAGGCCTGATGATCTGGTGACTTGGCCATACCATCGGAGTTTCTTAACCACTGTGAGCAGGTCATCATGTTGTCCAATGGCTTGTGTGATGGTCTGTCGGACTTCGTAGTTGGTGATGTGCTGGGTATAGGAAATGCCCAGAAGTCTTCTGTAGCACCTCATCTCCATGCTTTGTATTCTTCGTTGGAGATCTGTCGTGAGGGTCCATGCTTCGCAAGCATATAGGAAGATGGAGATGACAAGGGAGCGCAGCAGTCTTACTTTGGAATGTAGACTGGCTCCTGGCTTTCTTTAAAAGATCTCAGTTTGTGCAGAAAATAAAGACGAGTTTGAAGCTTTTAACTGGTTCAGAACAACAATCGGAGTGAGTCAAGGATGCCTACTCTCGCCAACACTCTTCATCATCTTCAACAATGTCAGATGACCTTGCAGATCACCAAATGCACGGTTAGCGTAGGGAGTAGAGCAATCTCCAACCTCTGTTTTGTGGATGACATTGATGAATTGGCTAGAGAGGAACAAGAACTTGAAACAACTGGTACAGAGGCTTGACACCATCGCCAGAGCCTATGGAATGGAAATAAGTGCAGAGAAGACCAAAATGATGACAACAACACCAAAGACATCAACATGGACATCAAAGTCCAAGGCCAATTCCTCAACGCAGTGCATAGCTTCAAATATTTATGAGCCATTTGTATCAGACAGTGGGTCCCGACAGGAAGTCATCTCCAGGATTGCACAAACGACTGCGGCCCTGACAAGGTTGAAACCCATTTGGAAAGACAAGACAATCAGTCTACATTCCAAGGTAAGGCTGCTGCGCTCCCTTGTCATCTCCATCTTCCTATACGCTTGTGAAACATGGACCCTCACTGCAGATCTACAACGAAGAATACAAAGCATGGAGATGAGGTGCTGGGCATTTCCTAAAACCAGCACATCACCAACAACGAAGTCCGACAGACCATCACACAAGCCATTGGACAAAACAATGACATGCTCACAGTGGTGGAGAAACGGAAACTCCGATGGTATGGCCACGTCACCAGGGCATCAGATCTTGCAAAGAACATCCTGTAAGGCATGGTGCAAGGAGGCAGAAGAAGAGTGAGAAAGAAAAAGAAGTGGGAGGACAACATTCGAGAATGAACTGGCTTGACCCTGAGCGAAGCCATGAGGGTTGCTGAGGACAGAGAAAGATGGAGCACGCTGGTTAAACGATCATTTGTGGTGCCCCAAAGATCTTCGAGTTACGGGATAGGATAGGATAGAATAGGACCATTATTGAAGGGAGGAAGGAAACCGGTGTACCTGGAGGTGGGAGAACAACATTCTGGCTTGACACTGAGCGAAGCCATGAGGGTTGCTGAGGGCAGAGAAAGATGGGCTACGCTGGTTAAACGATCATCTGTGGTGCCCCAAAGCCCTTCGAGTTACGGGATATGATAGGATAGGATAGGTGAAGCTTTTTAATAATACAATCAGTATTTGGTTTCCATGACAACTTATTATCAATAGCAATTCCCAAGTATTTATATTCTTCTGTTTCTCTACCACCTCCCCCTTAATAACAATGTCCCCATACTCGTACTTCTTCCTCCTAACTCCTAAAATCAATAATCGTCTCTTTTGTCTTCCCCACATTAAGCTGCAAATAATTGTACTCCCACCAGCTGACAAATTGTCTGTAGACCGTTTCGTCATCGTCAGTCAAGAGTTCAGTCAGCCCAATGTAGTCCGCGAATTTTGCCATGGGGCAAGTATCGCTGGGAGTCCTAAAATCCGAATTATACAGAGAAAACATAAGAGGGGAGATAACTGTGCCCTGCGGGGTGCCCGTATTGGTGCACAAAGTACCAGAGACCAAATTGGCTGCAAGTGTGTGTGTGTGTGTGTGTTTAAATAAATTAGTATTTGGAACTTTCAGCAGTTGAGTGGAAAAGATTTTTGTTTTGTTTCCAAATATAAAAATGTGTTATTATACCAATGTTTATAAACCTGCAGGATAATACTAAATCGTTTTCAAATTCATTAGAGCAGTACAATTGTTCATCCACATTGTGCTGTTCAATGTGTTATGGAAGTAATGTTAGGGCCAGCTTTATAATTATATTCTATATAGTCACATTATTTTATCAATAAAATGGGTGCCAACAAAAATTAAGCAGTGGTCTTTCATGTTGTTTTGAGTTATTTTGGAATCTATTATTATTATTATTATTATTATTATTATTATTATTATTATTATTATTATTATTATTATTATTATTATTATTATTATTATTATTATTACTACTACTACTACTACTACTACTACTGTTATCATTATTATTATTGATGTTGTTGTTATTATTATTATTATTATTATTATTATTACTGTCTGCCATTTTAGACAGGAGCTAAAGGAGAAGGAAGGACAGGAGCAGAAGGAAGAAGCCCCCAACACTGAAAGCGATGACGAGGAAAAGACGGACAATAAGGGCCGTAAAGGAAACCGAGACCCGCGCAAAAAGTTCAAGTGGACGCCAGAAATTAAGTCAGTGGACAACCCTCAGTGCTGTTTATTTCTTTAGTTGTTGCTGTAAAGCAGGACATGAAACAATTTAAGGGAAACGAAGACATGATGAAGACGTTCAAACAAAATGCCAGAAATTTAGTCAGTAGTGAAAGTCCAATTTTTGTTTGTTTGTTTTGTTTTGTTTACTTATTTTTGTATTTATTTTATGCTTGCTCATCTTGATTGTGCAACATTACTCTTTTGTTTATAGCTATTTAGTGTTTGATTTTTGCATGGTGATCCAGTAAATGTCAGGAAGTCACTGGAATGTTCCCTATCCCATTAGCAAGATTCGTCACTCTCAGAAAGTGGCAGGGCTTGCGAAATTCCACTTCCCATTACCCGGGGAAATTCATCAAGTACATTTCCCGCGGGTAATACAGAAATCACAACAACAACAAAAAAAAAAAAAATAGGGCTTCACTATTTTCGCTTTCCTGTGAGCTGGCATTTTACCATGAACCAAAAGTATTTTTTTTCTGCGAGATTTCCATCGCCGCGAACAACTGTTTGTTTTGCTTTGTGTCGTCTGCCTGCTTTAGTAAAGAGTTACTTCCCTTCTGGCCACCTTCCGACGTGTTTTTTTAATAAAATTTCATTGGTGCATTGTCGATATTTTAGCCAATGGGGGATCAGTTAAGTTAAGAGTTTGTTATAGTAACGTAAACTCAATAAACATCCTGTGAATTTGCCGGCGACTTAGAAAGAAAGTCATGGGTAATGTAAAAATTTGGAGGGAATTACAGAAATCAAATTTACATTACCCCGGGAATTACAGAAATTTGAAAATTCTGCAAGCCCTGAAGTAGCACCAATGAAGTTAATAATTGTTCTTCTTATCTGTCTTCGACTGCTTGATGGATTGAAACTTGACAAGAGCTGGGTTAGGAAGGAGTGGAGGGTTGCATTGGAACAATTGGGTTAGTGATTGGGCTACAAGCTGTGGGTAGAGACTTCCAGTTCTATACTGGCATTTTGGGCATATAAGCCAGTGTACTGTCAGTACCCTTACTTTAACATGGAGAAATGTGTGTTGGCACCCTTTGCAAGCACTGATGGCTTGTTGCCTTTGATGGAATATGCACAGAGGGACATCTAAACAAAAGTGCAGAAATGTATATAAGAGATGCATGCTTCATATGCAAAACTCATCCATCCATCTTCATCTTTGTCTTCTACTTCTTATGATGATGATCATCCTCATTATCATCGTCATCATTATTATCATCATTTTCATCATTATTATTGGGATGGATGCAGGAAGCTGCTGAATGAGATAGTGGGCATCAAGATGCACATGTACGACACGTACAAGTTTCGTAACCAGACCCCAGAGGAATATCTCAAGGCATTTCTGGAGAACGAAATCAAAACCCAGTGGCCTCAGGGCTGGGTTCAGACAAGGTTTGGTTTTATTTTGTTTTGTTAATTTACTTGTTTGTTTTTATATATTTGTTTGTAGTGCATTTGTTTATGGGTTTAGGCAGATGGAACATAAAACGAAAAATCGGTTCTACCAAAACCACCAAGATCTACCAACACCACCAAATGAAGTAAAAATTTACAAAATATTGCCAATTGGAACCTGGAAAAATGGTGTGCATCCTAAGAGTTATTATATAGGCGTACACAATGATATTAGTTGGTAGACGTCGTTGATATTAGTTATGCCTTCCAAAGGTGTGTATTTGGCTGTGAAATAGTAAGCTTCCACAACTAAAAGCATAGCTGTGCTATATAAATGTTCTTTCTTTTCCAACGTTGCTGGCAATAAAGTTAAAATTTAATATTACCTTTTTCAATTCATTGGCGTTGTTTTGTATTTTACAGGATGCTGTACAAAGAAACACGATCTGTGCATGGCAGATGGACTAATCCGTAAGTGAACTTTTATTTTTTTATTTTCTTTGTTGGTTAATTTCACCCCCCCCCCCCCCAACCCAAAACAAGAACATCACAAGGTTTGGTACAATTCAGTATTATTATGTTGCTAGTAGCTTATTTTTTCCGCAAGTTTTCTATAATATATTAATTGCATCTCAATGTGGCCATTTTCTTTTCTTTCCTACCCAACCCTTTAAAATTCTGCATTATTCTCAGGGGTTTGGTAATGTTTCCTGCAGAGCCCAATGGTCAGTGGTGCCCACACAACAGATGGCGTGCAATGGAATATATTGCTTTGATTTTGTGACTTTGTAAAATAACTTGTAAGCCATAGAGAAGAAATGCTCATATACATTGGTAAGTAGGTCACATACCTCATGATTCTACATCAAAAAGACCTAATATTTGGTTGGGGTTCATCGGTCGTTGGGCTATGCAGGAAATGTAATAAATTTCTTCTTTTTCATTTTATTATCAGATAATAAAGTTGTATCGTATTGTATATTGCTGGAGAAGGGTTATTTTTTAGAATGTGTCTTGTTTTAAGTACGCCAATTATCCCATTTGAAATGGTGTGGTGCCATGTGCCCATTATCTGACATTATGCAGTCCGAGTGTCTGTCCACAGCCTCAAGGCAGCCAAGCGGCCAATTCTGATGTCTCGCCCGACCTCTTCCCCAACCCCGACCGCAGCGCCTGAACAACAGCAAGCTGACCCCCGACCCTCCCAGGCAGCGCAGAGGGTCGGGTCACCCCAAACGGAGGTCATCGAAATTGACAGTGATGAGGCTGCATCCCAGCACACCAGTGCACCCTCCCATGGCGGTCCCAAGCCACCAGAGGACACCCACAAAGGCCGACAGTTAGAGCAACTCAAGTTCTCCCCAAGAACAGTGGAAGCCATGGCGGCTTCCACCGCAGCCATGCTGGCGGCTGCTGTCTCCCCTAAAGGCGACTTTTTCCCCTGCCGGCCCCAGCTTGTGACTGAAATGATGAAACGGGCTGATGGACCGTCTCCTTCACCGTTAACTGCTCCTACCGGAGTGGGTCAGAAATCTCCTCCCACCACTTCACAGCCTAAGACACCCCCAGTGGCCAACAGAGACAATAATTACCTGGCAGAGTTCAATCGCTATATCAACAGCAACAGTAATAGTGTTCACTCCCAGCAGCAGCTTCCAACTACGCCAGTACAGAACAAGACGGTGTCATCTTCTTCCAATCGTGAAGGTGATAAGAAATTGGGGCAAGCACCGCAACAGCAGCCCACCAAACTCACCCCTCCTCAGATGCAGCGTCAGTTTGAAGGGCAGTTCCAGATGAATCCAGCCCAGATGGTGGCTACTGCGGCTGCTCAGATGGCACTAGCAGCAGGAGTCAGCGCGGATTCTCGGGCAGTCCAGCAGTATCAAAAAATGGCAGCCTTATTGATGGGCCATGACTCTCAGGATTCAAACTCGACGCTCAAGTCCAAATCGATGATTGTCCAGGAGCAGATCCTGGCCAAGATTCAGGGCGAGCTAGAAGCCTCCAACTCACGATCTCAATCTTCCAAGCCCAATGCTAGCAGCAAACAGAGTTTGGACATGCAAGGTAAGGTTGTTAGCTCGGTCAGTGCCACACAAGGATCGCCTCGCACAAACTTTGGTCCTGTAGGAGGAAAGTCCCCTCAGTCCATGGCGGGTAAATCTGGACCACCCCTAGCGCACACCTCTTCCTCAGCCTCTCTCTCTCAGTCAGGGCACAGCAGCAGCACAGCAGTGTATTCAGGTAGTAACATTCAGGCATTAAGGCAGCATCCACCATCCACAACCCCCTCGCGCCCAAACCCCCAGGCCAGACAGTCTCCAGTGACAGTGCCTTCAAAACAGACCGGCCTGAAGCAGCACGCAGTGGTGCCCCCACGCACTGTCCCTTCAGCACCTAGCACCCCTGGGGCAGGGACAGCATCCCACAGGCCGGTGAACACATTCCAAACTCAGCAGCTGCAGCAGAAAAATTCAGCAGCTTCTTCTGTCCATCCTGCTGTAGGAGATCCCAACCCCAGACCTCCCTCTCAGACCCACCCTCTCGCTTCCTCTTCCTCCTTTTCCAGCCCCAGCCCTAGCCCTAAATCCAACACAGTTGCTAGCCCTGCACACGCATCTAAGCCCTTCCAACGAAACTCCGCCTCTCCTATCACTCCTCCTTCGGCTCCTCACCAGCCTGCCAAGGTTATCCCTGCGCACATGCAAGGGCAGAAGGTCATGGCTGGTCAGGGGTTGAAGATGACTCCGATGCAAGGTCAGGGATCAAAGGCCATGGCAGGCCAGGGTCAACAAGGGTTAAAAGGCCTAGCAGGTCATGGACAGCAAGGGTCAAAGGTCATGGCAGGTCAAGGGGTCAAGGTTGGGCAGAGCCAGCTGAGCCCTCACCATCAACGCATCACTGCTGGCCAAGGCGTCGCCACCACAATGGCATCACAAGGTGTGAAAAATGTGCAAAGTCAGCAGAGTGCCGCTAAAATGTCCATAAAGCTGACGTCTGGAGCACCAGCTCAGGGTTTGGCACGAAACCAAGCCATCAGCCAATCCATGATGCAGCAGATTGCCAATGAGGCTAAGCGAGTGGCCGCAGCAACAGTCGGTGGCATCAATAACAGGTTAGGGCAGTGTTTCTTCTCCATTTAGCTGTACATTTATGACATGCCTTGTCTTGTTATCTAATGGTTTTGTTTGGAACAGTAGAAAATATGTTCTTTAATGGTGGAGAAGATGGATTTCTGGCTTTGGCTTCAGATCAACGTAAAATATATTATTGGGAAAGAATTTCTTTGTCTGTGCCTCTTGGTTAACAAAATATTTTTGGATGTGATTTATTTTAATTTTTGGACTCGTATGCATTGCAATGTGAGTCTATGCACTCATCCCTCCCCCCTCCTCCTCCCCATCCCTCTCCTTTTCCATCTCTCCTCTCCCCAAGTAAAAAAATTCAGATTTTTGCAAATCTGTGCGAGATGAGTCCTAAATAAAATAGTCAAAAAATGGCATTTTAAAAAAATGTCTGTCCGCAGTCTGTCTGTGCAAAACTTTAAAATGGCTAAGTACTCAGAACCTATTTCAACACAACCAAACTTGGTAAGATGGTTTATACTCATGAGACCTCGTAAATTATCAGTAAATGAATGACTTCACGTTAAGGTCAAAATGACAGTTTTTTTTTTTAAAATAAAATTTCAATTTTTTTCTTATTTATTAATATTGAACATGATTCTTTGATGCATGATAAATATCAATGAGACACACATGCTGTACAAATTTGGTCAACCTCACTCCAAGGCCATGGTCACTGGAGTTGTCTAAAGTCAGGTAGTATAGGTACATTGAAGTGACCTTGACCCTAAACTATGAGTATGAGATATAAAGTCCAAACTTGTTGTATTTAGCCATTTTTGCGTTGATCTTGAAGGTCAAGGTCATTTTAAGCCTTGCAAAAACATACTAAAAAATAGGTTATTCTACAGTGGAATTGCTGTTTATTTAACCCATAATAGTATGCAACAAGATTCGGGTTATTTGCTCTGACATGCACGAGAGGTCATGTGAGGGTTAAGGTCACTGAAGGTAAAGGCCATCCCTAGTTCACCATTTGTTTTGTTTTTTGGGAATAATACAACTTTTGCTGTAGTTTTTTTGATAGTACACGAGTGTATTTGGAACCGGTAGTCAAGGTCAATGCAAAGAAAGATCAAAGTCGTTATTACTTTGCATGTTAATGCCGTCGGTTCATTTAGTTTTTCTGGGCACGCCTTTTCATGCCCATAAGGAGCATGTGAGTCATATGGGCTTTGCCCTTCTAGTTAATTCTTTTATCTGCTTACTTAAAATCTTCTACCATTTCAGACCCAGCCCCCCTGTACAAAGGCCTGGAAATAGTCAACCAGGTACACCACAGGTTGGTTTTTCAACATTGTTTTAATTCTGTTCCTGTTTTTCTCTCCTCTGCCCCTTGCTGCTCTCAAGCTAGTGTGTACATGCTATCAGCGGTGAAGATCTTTATTTTATTTAGTGTAGCATATATATATCAAACAGCTCTATTCATTTATTATGATTGGGCTGATCAGGCTGCAAAATGTAGTGATTTTTCTGACCATCTGAGCCCTTCTTGTATAGGTTCTTCCAGCCAGCAGTCAAACAGTTTGATCATAGTTACGGCTACGATTGCTAAGAGATTGTACCTGGCGTTTGCAATTGCCAAGCGTCATCACCGAACTACATCAACAAATTAACAATCATGGTTATCTAATTATTATTATTATTATTGTCATAGACCAGTTTGACTTTGTTATGAATCACAAGTCGTTCAGATCTATCCAGCAACGCATGTCATTTTTTCCACTCAAAATACTCAAACCCTAAAAGTTTAGAATTTGCTTGGACCATAGCTACAAAACAGATTCAATCAACATTCATGCTGCAGTGTTTAGTTTCACAAATTAAGTAATAATTTCATGCTGCAATATTTGTTTTCACATATTGCCTTATTAATGAATCGATTCCTTCAATTCTGTTTAGTTTTTTTGTATTATGTATATCTGTCTTACAATGTTAACAGTAAGCCTCAAGCTTACATTATGATTCTTTGATGCATGGTAGATATTATTGAGACACGCATACTATACAAATTTGGTCAACCTAACTTCAAGGTCAAGGTTACTAGAGTTGTCCAAAGTTGGTTAGTATTTTCAGTGTTTTTTTCTGAGCACTGATTTTCATATTAAATATTGCGAGTTTCGTAAAAAGCATGTGAGTCATAAGAGCTTTGCCCTTCTAGTAGCCAACTGGTGTTCATACATGTATTACGATTCTATTGATAACATAAACTTTGATGTAAGCAGTTTTTGGTGTGTGGATTTTGTGTTGTAAACTGGGGCATGTCGTGTGTTTGTTCAGGGCAGCCAAGGCAGCAAAACTCCCACAGGCAACGCACATTCCAATGCCTCCGCCTTTGCTAGCATCGCTAACGTGAACAACTCACCAAGACCTCAGGAGCCAAACGCAGGTAAGAAGGGGGCAGCTCAGTTGTCTAATTTATTTTATGAATTCATGCATTCATTCCTTTACCAAGCTTGCTGAAAGTGTGAATGTTTAACTCGTTTGCTGGATTAGTGACCCAGTTTGTCTGTCAGAATTGGCATTAGGCCATTTTCAACTTTCACACCAAATGAACCAGGAATTGGTCTGCTAATGATGCGAGACGGTGCGTGTGAGCTGCGAGTGTTATGTCACGCAATAAAATATTTACTCACGTTTGGCTACCCAGCGAGTGCTTTCAGCACCCCCAAAATTAAATGTACTGGTGTAACTTTTTTTTTTTTTTTTACATTGCAAAAACGCCGGTGCAGTTGTACTTGTTGGCCAGTTTGGATTTGCATATGTGCAGAAATGTAAGACCGTACCCTCATCAAAAGAACTTTTGTTTTCAGATGTTTGGGAATCATCTGCATGGCATGTTCTATTCAAAAAGTTCTATTCAGTCCAAAAATTGTTCATAAAAACTTGACATTGCAGATTAATCGGAACTTGTTGCAGCTATTGTAATCAAACTTGGTAGGATAATGGTTTGTGTGTGTGTGTTTTAAAATCAATCTTACATAGCGCTTTTTCAGCTCAAGAGCTGCTCAAGGCATTGACCTATACAGGATCTAACTCAAGCCCAGACGACTGAGCCCAATCCTGGGTGACTGAGGATGGGGAGAAGGGACCTAGTGCAGAAAGGCGTAGCCGGCACTCACCAGTCTAGGACATAAGCGTCAGGATCTTTAAAATTGATGGAAAGCATGTATCCACAGACTATCCCGGTTTGAGAGCTGAGAAGCATTAATATTAGTAAATAAGGACACTTTTTTCACGTTTTGATTTTCCCCAATACTGATTAGACCCCATGATATGCTGTGTACAGTGAGATATGTGCACTATATTAATCGTTGTATTTTTATTATCATTGATTATGGACTTATTTTTGTACAGCAGGGAAAATAGCCTACAAGGCAGCAGCAGCTTCAGGGATGCCCGGTGCTCCATTGCAAGGGACAGTGGCTAAGCAACCACAAGCCATGGGTAAGGGTTTCTGACATGTTCTGAATTCAAATAAAAAAATGAAATTTCAGTTTTATTGGTAAATTATCTCCTTTTACTTAGGTTTTTATCTCAAACCAGTTGTTTGCCACTAACAGCAGTTGAATTGCTGTTGAAACTTCCAGGCATTTAACCTAAAAAAATAAAGCAGTACTTATGATTACGTCTACTGGTAGTAGTCTCTCTTTGTGTTCATTTGTTTGTGACGAGTTTTAATTTTGTGTATAGCTGGTTGTCTGGTCTTTTGTCCATGTTAGTTTCATCCACCCCCACCCCCCTCTTTTTTATCTCCCCCTTCTTCTGATAAGAAAGCGTTTAGTATTAAAACAGTGTCTAACAGGCCTGCCTACCGTCCCGGAGTACCCGTATTTGTCCCGGAAACCTAGTAAAACTGATTAACCGTCCCGGAAATCTAGTAAAACTGATTAACCGTCCCGGAAATACGGTTTTCGCCGTGGCGTCCCGGAAAAAAAAAATTGAGCAGACGACGAACATTTTGCGCCCTCTAGTCTCGCGTTGAATTTTATGCACTGATGATCGCGCTCTCCCGAGATTTTTCAGTCACGCGCATGTGCACAATCACCTGACAAGTTCGAAAATGGCGACAGAGAGGAAGGCAGCATCTGACACTCCCGGCGAAGCAAAAAAAAAAGAAAACGCGCTCAAATGTACATTGTGAAATATACTGAAAAATGGCCTTTCATCAAGCCTGAGAAAATTGATAATTCTGTTTTTTTGCGAAGTGTGTGCTTGCGAATTTTCTGTGAAATCTGGTGGCAGTGACGAAATAGCTCGTCACGTGGAAACGAACAAGCACATGGCAAACCAAAAAATACGTTACAGTCTAACTAGAACCTTGAAAATCTTGTATATAGTGTTGTATATAATTGAATAGTTACCTTGGCTTAACTGGAAATGTGTGTAAATAACAGTGCTTAGTTTACATTAGCCAGGTGTTAAAGACCAGACCAATGACTTTTTTTTTGGCCAAGTCTAGGCCAGTGAATTTCTGAACTGCTTCATTACATAATAAGAATGTAAGCAATTTTTTTTTGAATTTTCTGTGTTATGTTTTAATTTTAAAATTAACATATTGATTTAATAATTTTTATCGCTGCGTTTGAAAAGACTGAAACTTGTCGTGGAATGACCTGTCCCTGGAAATTGGTCTCTGTCCCAGTTTTCTGTAAAGCCTGTCCCTGGAAGCTAAAGTCGGGGGGTAAGCAGGCCTGGTCTAATCATGTTGTCACCTCCCCAACACTCCCCTCCACCTTCCCATAGGCATAAACAACAACACAACAACACCTTAAACAAAACCCAGTAAACAACAAAACCTGAGCTATCCTTTTTAGTGCCCTATGAAGCATTTCCCATGTTGTATCAATAATTGGAGAGATGTTGACTTTGCAGATAATGCAGTCTTTATTCATTCTATTAAACACACACTTAAACTTCCATTTATTATAAGCCTATTAAGCCTAACTCCCACCTCCATCCCACCTTCCCACCCACCCAACCCCTCCCACCCACCCCCTCTCCCACCCCCCCCCCCCCCACCAAAGTGTTACAAGCACAAACTGCAACATCTTTCTCCTAATGATAAGTAAAGTTACTTGTTCTATTTCTTGTGCTTGTTTACTTGTAGAAGTAAAAGCAATTTTAAAAATGTGTTTATTACTACATTAAATCTTTCCAGTAAACAAGCTTTTCAGTATACAAGCTTTCCTTTATACAAGCTTTTCAGTATACAAGAGCTGCTTTCAACCTCTTCATTGTGTGAAAAAGTTGTCCTTACAATATGGGAAAACCGTATTACAGGTGGAACTAATAAGGCTGGGAGCTTGTTTATCGGCCCACTGAGTTCTCAATTTCTGTGTAATTTCTTCACTCTTGTGTATATGTGGGACTTGTCTTTTTGCCTGATGCCAGTCTTCTGCTTCCTTTTTCCTAACATATTTCTCAGTCGCGCCTGGGTTGTTTAACCATCGCCCGACCTTTCACCCTCTACAAGCGCACTCCTTGCCGACTGTCAGTAATAAAGGTATTAAAACGATATCGGATGGGTCGGGTGCATGACTTATTTTGTTTTTAAGTGCCAACATACGTGTATCATGGACCAGGCAGTGAGTCTCGAAGATCAGTCGATACAACAGTGATGCATGCTCTGCTGCCTACCAATAGATGAGTGTTTCCCTGCAGCTTGCTTTACCAGCATTAAAGAGGCTGATCTCCGGGGCTCACCCATGGTGTCCCTATTGGAATACATTCAGCGCCTGGTTGCTGATGCGTGTATTGGGCTTTTGTCCCTATTCCCAAATCCACTTTTTGAATTTTTGTGGGAGAAGCCATTTCATTTTACCTCGTGTGTGTTTGTTTTGCTTTGATTTCTGTTTGTGTATTTGCATGTTTATTTATTTATTGATGAATGGCTGGATTTAATTTTTTTTGGTTGAAGATGTTGTGGTCTATGGCTATTATGATCAGTTCAGTGAGTTTGTGCATTAGAATTCTTTTTTGATAATAGCCTGTTTTTTACTTAATGTTATTCTTAACTTTTAGGAGACTGATCGTCTGGCCCTACCGTTTGTGTGCCCAAAAGACATGTCCAAATTGGTCAGTGTTGCTCTCTATTAGTAAAAGCAGTTAAGTCAGATTCATTCAGATTATTTCAGTGAGCTAACCTAATAGGTGTTTGGACAAAGTTTCTATTTTCCAATCAATCTGTTTCTTTTCTTTTTTTTTGGCAACAGTGTGTAAAAGATTCTCAATGGGAAATCATGGACCTGAATGCTATATTGGATTTTTGATTGATTGTTTAGTAAATGAAAGGAATTAGAATTTCTTAGATTTGGTTTTGAAAAGCTGTAATGGGTTTCGGGTGACAACAATGGGACTCATGACCCATAGTTTGCTTCGTTTTCTAGTGCAATCAGGAGTTGGCAATACAATCCAACCTGAATGAATGTACTTTCTACTGAATATTTGAAAAGTTCAATCTACTTTTAGAATCTGTATACTTTCTTTTCCATGTATAAATTCCAGTATGCCAAAAAGATGCCGATAGGGTTTACAGCTTATTACTTCCTGCCAGATTTCCAAATGACGTTGTCTTTTGCGTTAGTAGTTTGGAAAAGAAGGTTGTCCATTAGGGGTTGTTTATTTTGAAAGTTGTTCAGTGCTTTACATTGTGATCTTGTTGTGTTTTGTGTTCTAGCCGGTGTGATTTTTTTTTCTCTTCCAGGCTGCTTCAACTTAACCTTGCTGTGTGCATGTTTATGTGAAGGAAAAGAGGGTTTGGTTTCATTTGTGAAGTATGAAACTATGTCAGAGTGATGTTGGTGTGTTTTTGTTTGTTTGTTTGTTTTGTGTTTTCATAATCTCTCTCTCTCTCTCTCTCTCTCTCTCTCTCTCTCTCTCTCTCTCTCTCTCTCTCTCTCTCTCTCTCTTTTTCTTCTCTCTTTCTCTCTCTCTCTCTCTCTTTTTCTTCTCTCTTTCTCTCTCTCTCTCTCTCTCTCTCTCTCTCTCTCTCTCTCTCTCTCTCTCTCTCTCTCTCTCTCTCTCTCTCTCTCTTTTTCTTCTCTCTCTCTCTCTCTCTCTCTCTCTCTCTCTCTCTCTCTCTCTCTCTCTCTCTCTCTCTCTCTCTTTTTCTTCTCTCTTTCTCTCTCTCTCTCTCTCTCTCTCTCTCTCTCTCTCTCTCTCTCTCTCTCTCTCTCTCTCTCTCTCTCTCTCTCTCTCTCTCTCTGTCCTGCCTCTCTCTCTCATTTATTTCCCTTTCATTATTAGGCAGTTGTGTTAAGATAGTCTACGCGATAGTTTTCGTTTAATTATTTCCCTTTCATTATTAGGCAGTAGTGTTAGGATAGTCTACGCGGTAGTTTTCGTGTAATCATTTGCTTTGCTGTTGTGCATTTCGTTCAGTTTGTTTAATTCTGCATATTCCCATTACAAAACAAAGCGTATCACTCGCTACTTTATCCAGGGAAAAGAAAGCGTTATACTTGTGTTAGTGTGTCCAATATAATAGGTGACATAGCTGCAGTTATCCCACTCAGTGGCGCTCACTACATTAGTGTTCAACTTTGATGAGATTATCTACTGTCCAGAAACTGTTGGTCATGGAGAGGGTTAGAGGGAAGGGTAGTATAAAGTCCAAGGTAAGTTGACTACTGTTGTACTGTTTGTTAGGCGTTTGAATTATTATTATGATTATTATTATTTTTGTTTGTTTGTTATTGTTGCTTTAACTTTGTTTTAAATTGTTATTGGCGGTTGTTGATTGTGGTTGGTGTAAGGTTTTTCCTAGCCTTCTAATGGCATGACATAGCTGCATTTCAATTCACAAGTCCTTGTTGATGTCAAGTCTAAAGCCACTGCATCTCTTTGTTGTCATTGTGCATCAATGATTTGTTAACATGCCCCCACTCACACATCCCATTCCACACTGTGTATGACTGTTTAGTTTTGTATGTGTGCCTCTGGACCTTTGGATTTCTACCTTAAAGCTCCATAATGTCCACTATTAGAACTGTTGACAGAAAAGGTAAAGTTGCTCAAAATTGAGGCAATAACGGATTTTCTACATTGGAATCAGCTGCGTGTTGAATTGATGTATGTATTAAGATTGATTGGTGTGCTACCAAACATGTTTGTGAATCAGTGGTGGATGATGAGTCATAGGTGATGGCTGGTACTCTCCTACCCCAGAAGATAAAAAAAAACGTGATTGGGCGGGATGTTGTTGTAGTTATTAATAATACTACATGCACTTCTGCAATTTCACATGTGCAGTTTAGTAACTATTTGTGTTTGTGTTCTTCTGTTCTAGACGTTCCAAGACCTCCACACAACTCTGGCCAAGGAGCAAATTAAAACTGAAGACTGTCAGTAAAACTATTAAGCAGGCTGATGCAAATTTGGAGTAGAGTGTTGCTCAGATCAAGGAGAGAAGGGTGGATTGAGTGTGTTGCGGTGGATTCTAGCCATATTTTAGATCCTAATCTATCCGACATATGATGGTTTTCACGTGGTCACATCAAGGAGGAACCTTGGAGACTTTGGCCAAATAAAATAAGTGCAACTTTTGTGACCAAGCCAACACCTGTCAGCTGGCGGCAGCATAATTTACCACCTGCCCATGCTTCCACCTGTTGTAAACTGCATGTACTCTGCCTTTTGTGAAATTGTAATGAAATACTGAAAGGTGTTTGTGATAGGAACGTGTGGGTTGCCTAATACAGAGAGGTGCATTTAAGTTGATAAGCTGTATTATAGTGTGCTGCTACCCAACACTCTAGTTATTATGGAATTGTCGACAAACGTTTAGGGGAATTTTTTTATAGGAGTATGTTGAAGGCCCAGCGTGACGGTAATGAGGTCTGCGCTGATTTACTGCACAGTTGGCAATCATTTCACCTATAGTCAGACACTGTGAGGTGTGTGTGATCAGAGCGTGCAATTGCCTGCTGTCACAACAGCGTCTTATTTAATGATTGTTTTCCTTTACACTTAGGCATGGCTTGCATTTCAGAACCTGTTTTGAGATTTTCTGCACCTAAATTCAAATAGGACCTAAATGAACTAAAAGCAAACGGGAGAACAATTATAGGATATTCTGTTTTCATACATTTTGTTTGTTTCAAGGTGTGGAAGAAGAAAAATTTCATGTGAAGTGAAATATTTTTTTCAGATATTTTGACATTGAACAGTTTCTCCACAAATTTTTCATTTGGATCTTGTACAGTTGTGGGTTTGTAATGGGAATATGTGGAGGAACGATCTTTAGTAGAAAAACGTATTAGCAAATGTTTTTATATATATCTGAGTAAAGTTCAAACAACAAAAATGAAGAAGGCAGTACAATCCCAATGAAAGATAAATAAAGTTGTTGATTAGGAAACCTGAATAAATAATCACTATTATTGAGATCTATGTGGATTTTGAACTTGAATTATACAAGGTTCTTGGTATTTTACAAACGAGTTTTAATAGTGTGCTATACAACTGGAAAAAATGCATTCAGACCTTTGAAATGAAGTGCTACTGCAGAATGTTGCAAATCGCCTTGTACGAACATAAGACCAACAAGTACGTCAGCAACCTGATCACATTGCTTGCGGGCCCTCATGAACCACTCCTTGCCATTGTGACTAAGAGAAAGTTAGGGTGGTTTAGTCTGCCACAGCAAAAACCATTATGCAAGGAGCTGTGGCAGGAGGCAGATTTAGAGGAAGGCAAATTATGAAGTGGACAGACGGTGTTAAAACATGGATGGTGCTAGACATGTTACACCTCCTGACAACAGCAACAGATGGAAAGTGGTGTAAACTCTCCCAGACAGCATACATGTCTCCCCTACGGCCCAGCAGGTTGAGGGATTAGATAGACAAGTATACAGGAGTTCGGCTTTTAGAGACCTCTTAGCCATGTTTGTGCTGTAGCAAGTAAAAAAAAAAAGGTAAAGGTAGTCCCATAGCCTTGTGGCCGTAGGGGAGCGTGATGTTGGAGATCACACTTATCTTGGGCCAGCGTAATGAGGGTGATGCCCAACTCTCTCCCTCGCTGCTTTACCTTCCCCACCCTCAAGAGAGTATGTACTCAATCACAGTTGAGTCAACTGGGGGCGTTGTTGTTTGTCGCTTCACACCTTAGCGGTCACCCATCCAAGTGCAATAACCTTGTATTGTATTGTATCCAAGTGCTAACCGCACCGGACGGTGCTTCACTTTCGACACAGTAGCGAGTGCTCCAACCACTGCACTATCCGACACCCCAAGTGTAGCAAGTGTCAACTTTAAAACTCAGTTGATGAATATGAGTTTATTATTTATGACATCTACATATTAAGCCGAATGTGCATTTGTTGTGAGCTTAAAATAATGTAATTCATAGGTATTTGTGTCTTATGTGATGATGGTGGTTACAGTAATGTGTAAGTGAAGCTCCCCCCTGTAGGGGTGCCAGGGGTTTATGTATAAATAGTACCCCAACTTTCTGGAAACTTAGTCAGGGTTCGCACGCACCTTAAAAGTACTTAAAAGTACTTAGATTTTGACACTTCTTTTTTAAGGCCTTAAAAGTCCTTAGAAATTAAAGTTTTCAATCAGTTTACTAGCAATTAGGTGCTTAAAAGTCCTTCGAAAATGGGATTTTTGTTGAAAGAATTTCAAAGCAGTACTTTAGTTCAAGAAAAACTGAGAAAGAAATGACATTTTCATTTCGATGTCGCCAACAAAGCGTGTCGTCTGCTACCAGCATTTTTGCAAAAAGGAAGCGACTCTGACCCCCTGATAATTATGCAGGAGTGACCTCCCCTGATAATTTTCCCTCTTGCTAGTATGCCAGAGTCTCGTTCCAATACCCGCAAGGAAGCAAGAAGGCTAGGATCTCACGAGGTGGTAGCGGTCCGCTGACACTCGCTCGCGGCAAGGGAAAGAAGAAATTCTCGCGAGGAAAGGCTAGATTGCTTCTCAAGTCCCTCGCTTGGCTAGCGTTACCTAACTTCCTAGCGTGCATCGGAACGGGATTCAGTGGTGGCTTGTGCCGGTGAAGCGTGCGCCATTTTTGAAACTGTGAAAGATGCCTGGAAAGTGTTTGTTCAATGATAAGTGGTTGGAATCGGCCGCATTTAGAGAGTGGCTGCAACGTTATCCATAGGGAAACACCCGGAAAACCTATTGTTCAGTGTGCAAAAAAACCTTTGATGTTGCTGCTGCCGGTCATTCTTCTGTACTGGCGCACCACAAGGGGGCAAAACATGAACGTTTGGTAAAAGCTTCAAGACCTACCGTGCCCATGTCCGCATTTCTCGAAAAGACTGTGCCTTCAACTTAACTGTAACCCATGCTGCGACTAGTAGTTCTACTGTCAGTACCAGACCTTCTTCTGCTCAGCCATTTTCCAGGGTTCTCCATTAACAAGGAGCTGACTGTGGAGAATCTGGCCAAGGAATCACTGGTTGCCCGAAGGCAAATAGTGCAAGGGGTGAAGAAGGCTGGCGGGGTGTATTGTGTAACTATCACAAAGGAGCTTCTCCTTTCTGCCTCATCTGCCCGCAGCCGTTACCAACAGCACCTTGAGGATGCAAAACAAGCTGATGCTGCAGCCAAGAGAGGGGAAAAAAGGAAGGATCTGGAAAACAACGTAAAAGAACTGGAGACAGTGAAAGCCAGGATTGAAAAAGACATCCAGCACCTTCAAGCAAAAGCAGATAAGCTATCAGAAGATGCCGAAGCCAAAGGAGACCTGACTCTCCTCTCTGAGGCCAATGCCGTAAGAAAGAAGGCAAAAGACAAACGTGCCAGCCTGCCAGCTTTGCAGAAGGACATTGACAGTGAATTGGCTAGGCTTAAAGAAAGTCACTAGAAAGTAAATGTGGGGCCACCTGTCTGTTTTCAATGATTTCATATTTAGTAAGCATCAATATATACGATCAAATCAAGTTTGCTAAAGTTCGTAAAATGTCCTTAAAAAGTCCTTACTTTTTCTGGCCTGAAACCTGTATGAACCCTGTTAGTACTTTAAAATCCCACTGTCGCTGTCTTTCTCCTTTGTTCTTTCTCATTCCTACTCTGTCCTATCAATCTACTATACTATCTTCTTCGCTAGACTAGTCACCTACCTTTTTTCTTGAAAACTCTTACACAACTCCTCATTTGTCTATGAGGTCTGTTGGGTCAGCTTGGGAATATTGGATGCTTTCTGCCAAATGGTCACTAGGGCTTCCTGCGATATTATTATTTAGCAATGTAGGTATTTTATATGTATGTGTTTTGTTAATATTTTATAATGATGTTAATATTCTATTTTGTTTTTGTAAACGGGGGTTCGATAAATTAGAGTATAGCCTCAGCTTCCCCACAGCAGCTCAACCAAAGCTTTTCAGATTTTGAGGTTAGGTCAGCCAGGCATAGGCTAACTATACATAGCTTCGCCTATACTTCCTTTCACTGGAAGGGAGGTGCAGGCAAGCTATAAATAGCCCGCAGCAAGCGAAACGCGGAGGCACTGAAAAGTGAGTGCTGCTGACATAGGAAGTGAGCTGGTGTGTCCCCTGCGTGAAATGCCTTTATTGTAAAGTGACCAGCTGGAGTGCCTTCAGTGTTACCTCTAGGGTTGTTTCAGCAGATCTTTTATACAGATCAGGGGTGAGCCCTCTTTCAACCAAGTTGTGGTCCTGATTTTGTGGTCCTGATTCAGCTCTTTTCAGTCCGCTGGACCCTGTAAACAATGAATAACTAAGTGAAGCTAAACAGAATAGGCACTTGATGCAGGTCCTCTGCTTGTTGTCGTGGACATTGGTGGAATGATTGCGTGCTGAAGTGAAATTCCTACAGGAGAAATTATCCATAGCAATTCTGCGTGGAATTGTGCCAGCGTGAGAACATTTGTCATCGTCAGTATTCATTGTGTGCGATATGGTAATACAGTGGAACCTCCGGTATACGACCGTCCAAAATCTGAGAAAAAACGGTCTTATAATAGAGGTGGTCTTATACCGGAAACAAGGGGTGGGGTTGGGGGGGAAGGGGGTCAGGCTCGGAGGGGTATGTAGTCATAATTTTCACACTCACCAGCATGTATTCTCTGACAAAGGAAACTGTAAAACATGTTTCATTTTTAGCTTTGTCTTTTATTCACAACTTCAAAAATAGAAAACAGTTGAACCACTGCCAGACGCGTTCATCCAAGCTCTCAGTTTCGATGTTTCCCTTTTCGCCACTTTCTCCACTCTCCCATCGTAGTTTCACAGATTCCTTATCCTTTATGATGAGCTGAATTTGGGTCTTCCCAACGTCTAAACTTCTTGCAATAGACAAACAACTCTCCCCATTTTCACTTCTTTCAATCACTTTCATTCTCTCTGCCAAACTCAAAACGTTCCTCTTGCGCGACACCATTTTGACAGCCAGTGTAGGCGAGTAATGTCCCTTATTTGCGAACCGGAAATAGCAGACAACAGCAGGCGTACACTAACATGAGAGAAAAAAACGAAAGGTACAGAGAGCAAATTAACTGATATCTCTTTTAAATTGCCCTAAGACGGTCGTATAAAGGGCTTAAGACACGGTCGCTGGTCACATAAACGAGGTTGTCGCATACCAGAGGTAATTTATTATTGGAAGTGAATCCATCAGAAGTTTTCAGGTCACATAACGGAGGGAGTCGTATACCAGAGAGCCGGATACCGGAGGTTCCACTGTATTATTCATAGAGCGAAATGAGAATAATAATAATAATTTATCCTAGATGCTCTTTTATGTAAAGAACAATGAACATATATGCACTATGTACCAACTCCTCATATATCAATTGTTTGAAATGCCAGTGTACTATCCAGGCATTGCGTACCAGTGTGTAACATTCTGATCCATCTTAGGGATATCACTTTCCCCACCTAAAAATAACCCTGCAGAACGTCGCTACTTCAGCTGGAGTATGTACCCAGGCTGGGACATAATGCAGATTTTCACATGAGTGTGTTTGCAGCATAGAATAAAAGTAGAGCAGATTTCATTATTGGAGCTTCTCGCTTCTCTATGCACTATATATTGTCTGATCCACTTTCATTACTGTGCAGAATGGGGGTTTAACTCCTTCTATATTGGCGCGGGTCGCTTCCCCTTTTATCGTTCAGTCTCGGGCTGATTTGTATGAATTACTGAAAACAATATTTAAAACACGACACTTGAAAGCTTATGTCCATAAAGAAATTAGAATGGACTGACCAATATCTTTAAGTTTCATAGAATTACCTTTGCCATTGACCGATTTATAAAAATAAAAATGCCCTCCTTCTCCCTAACATTGCTACAAGCAGTTTGAAAAAGGCAACTTTCCCAGGTTGTTGTGGAAAACAGTGTTATCTCCCTCTAATTGTAGTGCGTACCTACAGCGCTGAAATTGTCACATTCATCACTTTCTTTTCACAACTTTGTCCCTTCATATCACACTTTTAGCTCCCCCTTCCATGTTAGAAGCCCACTCTCTTTGAAACAACAGCAGTCAGTGCCAGACGAACATTGCAAGCATACCCTAACATGAAAATATAAGGATTTCTCCACCTTAGTTTCATATATTACGTTGAGTCTACACACTGCGACCTCAGAAAGTAGCGGTACGCGTATGTCAGTATGTAAGCGTTGTGCGCTAGTACTACGCTATAGCCCAGCAAAGTATAGAAGAGTTAACGATTCTACTACTCAGATGCTTTTGCCTGATTTTGGTTGTGTGAATGACCCTCAATCATTTAAAGAGTTATCCCCTAGCAACTGGTGTAGAACTAGTCAGGCCAGCACATTTCAAAATGGATGGGGCTCTTTAAGGGATGTCATTAATTGTAGAATATGTTCTATGGTAAATATGTGGTGGCACTCAGGGTATATTGGCGTGTACAGTGATGTTAATGCCAGCTTGTTGTATTTGTTAGTCCTTAGATAGTTATAATATAATGTAAAATGGCTGTACATAGTTATAATATAATGTAAAATTGCTGTACATAGAATTGCAAATCAGCAAATAACGCCCAATAAGAGAACGGTGATGATAAGAGACGTTGCCATGATTTCTGCTTGCCATAGTCTTTTACTTTTCGTTTGTGTGTGTGTGTGTGTTTAAAGAGAAATATTTGTGAACTATTTGGCTGCACTGTATTAGTGAATGAACTCTGAATCACCAACCTGGTTTGTCTGGATGACACTTGTGATTTGAGCTTGGGCATTATGAGTGTATGTGTTAACATTGAAGACGGACAACACATTGAGAGCATCATTTCTTGTGTGGTGAACTTGAACGCATCCTGAATGTGTGTAAACTATGGAATGGTGTGCAACTTGTGTTTAGATGGACGTACATTTTGTATAGTGTAGCATATATTCCCTCTTACTGTTGAGGGAAATTGTTTTAATTGTTTGCCATGAACTTGGTGAACCCGATTTTGATGTTTTGTGGGTTCACTGAAGGCATATTTTTCTTGAACATTTTTCCGATTTTTGGACCATTTGTGTGTAAGGGTGTGTTTGCGTGTGTGTGTGTGTCCTATTTAGTATTTGCGCACATCATAATGAACTGAACAATTATCAGCATAAGACTTTTTATGGTAGCTGGAGGTGAACATGGTGCGATGAACTTTGGTGAAACATGTCATTTTGACTTGTAAATTTAATTATGCACTCATGAAGTGTTACTATCATTGTAAAGTGTGACATAATGGTTACTAATTTTAGACATCCTGTCCAACCGGATTGTAAATTATTTTGCTGAGAGATTTTGTACAAATGTTTTTAATGGAACTGGTAATAAATATGAAAGTTGTGATTGTGTCCACAGGTTTGGTGGGTGGGTGGGTATGGGGTGACGCAGTGGATTAGTTGCCGGTTTCCTATGCTTAAGGTCGCTGGTTCGATTCCCGCAAGGGGCGGACGTATGTGACTTAGGTACGAGACTATTGAGGTCATCGAGGGTTTTCTCCGGGTACTCCGGTTTCCTCCCTCCCTTCAGTAATAGTATTGGATGCAGTCAATCTACAAATTTCAAAAATAAAAATTCAATTTCCTTTCCGTCTTCTAATAGCGATATCCCTGTCTTTACACCACATGTTTGAGTGACAGATGTGGGCTTGTTGTGTGTGTATGTGACAGGGGGTGAAACATGTGAGCATCTATGTTGGTACAGATCACCATGCTTTGAGCCTGATTGATGAATTTGGGAAAAGCGCATATATAGCATCCATTATTATTATTATTATTATGTAAGGAGAGTGGATGTGAGGCGTTCAGCTCAAAGTTTGTGGGTTTGGGTGAAAAACAAAATGTGCCCCTGTAATATACACTAAAAATGGAGTGAAGAAACTGTATTTAATTTGGACATAATGAGTGTATTTGTGATTAAAACTAATAAAAGCTGCTTTAAGTTTGTGGCAGAAGTGGTCTTCCCGGAGTCGGTGAATGGACAGGAACATTTGTGTATGTTTGCTTGTTGTGACTTATTGAGGATTCTGTGAGTGTGGGTGACGTTTGTTTCATTTTGTTTTGCATGATATTTGTGGACCTTAAATGAGCTTCTATATTTTTCAAATTGTAATATTATTTTGAGGAACACTTTGGCAATTGTTCACTTGCATAAGATTCAGAATCGTACGTTGTCATAATTGTGTCATATTTAATCTGTTCGATCCACAGTGTGATAACGATTCTTGAAGATGGTATAATTGTATAGTTTATGTAGTAGCCGTGAAGGAAATTATAGGTAATGACAGGGAAAAAAGATGTTTCGTGAGTGACTTGATGTTTGTAGACTAACATTGTCCAGACAGCATTTTGCTTAAGTGCAGGTTTGATTATTTAATGTTGGTTTGAATATAGTTTCTGTCAACCTTATAAGATTTTTAAAAACACATTTTTAAAGACAAAGGGGTAAAACCCACAAGTGTAGTTGTATTAGTACTACAACCCTTTCTTCAAAATTGTTTTTTGTATTAAGGAAAGTATTAATCATACTTCTGTCTTTCAGATACCTTCAGTAGTAACGAAAGGTATGTGAAGCCTTCGATCTGAAATGGGAGGCAACTCGTCTTTTTTTAAAATTATTTTTTATTGGTTACTTAGAGTTATCCGGGTGGAAATCTGGTCTCAGAACACTATGAAAGCTACCCCAAGCTGCAAATCTTTCTTTGAGAAAGGGAGGTGGTGATTGCCTGACAGTGCAAGGCCGAACTAGCGAAACGAAATCAACCTTTCGGAAGGGTTGATGGAGGACAGAGCAGAAATTGTAGGAGAGAAATTGTGTTAGTTTGGAAAGAATGTCCGCTTGAATGTTAGACAACTCCGGTGCAACATGCTTGGCAAGCTGGACAAAGTTGTTTCCCCTCGTATTTCCGAGTATGGTCTATTTCATTATGCATAGAAATAGACATGGACATTTCTGAACGCTGAAATAGAAAGAATCTGTGCATGTCTGTTCTTTGTGTCTTGTGTGTGTGTGTGTGTGTGTATATATATATATATATATATATATATTATATATGTTGAGAGAGAAAAAAACCAATTATGGCCCTTTTAGAAAAAGTGCATAAAGGTTGCTTCCCTTGACGTGATTGGTAGAGGACTTGCATGTCTTACACCTTTGCTCATAATTATACGCTTAGCTATAAGATTTGTACTGGCATTACATACTTAATAATATTAATCTTTTGTGTATTGCAATGTTGAATTAGGACATAATTTTCGCCGAACAAATTTGTTACCTCTGAGTTGTGAAGTGGGTTATGAAAATAATGTTGGTTGTTTAAATCGTTTTCTTTGACAATGTTCAGCTTTAAGAAATAATGCAGTAGATAATGAAATGGCATTCATATATGTGTTGTGTGCGTGTGTGTGTGTGTAAAGCTAGACAAAGGGGGCAAATGTTTTATACTGTATGTGAGTAGTATGCTTGTTTTTCATTCTACTTAGTGTAAGTTCTTTTGATGACACAATTCACTATAATAAATATTGTCTAGTATAAAATAATAGTATTCATTTTTTTTGGTATTTTTCAAGTATTTATATATTTTGTTCCTTTTTAAATTAACCTGAGTTACACCCAAATCAATTCTAACAGAGCTTTGTTAATCTTATGACTCATATTTGGAGGTAAACATTCATTAAAGGCACGTCGTTGTATAATCCTCTATCCTGAATGTGTTGACAAACATATCAATATTACTTTAATAATAGTTTATTATTATAATAATTCTGTTTTATTATGTTTTGTTATATATTATATAGTATAATATTATTTTAGTAGGTTGCCGCCTGAAATGTTCCATTTGACTTGAGGAAACTAGTCTATAGAGGGACTATACAAATGTTTAGTTCATAGTGATAGTATTATTTTTATTATTATTATTTTTATTAGTATTACTTCCTAAAAAGGCCTAGACATAGGTGACCTTTTAAACCTGTTATTTATGTAATTTGATTTATTTATTTGTTATTGTATGTTTTAGAAGAAACCTAGCAGTTTTCACGTATGAGTTTGAAATCATTCGAAGTAAAGCGCGTATTAGCATCCGGTATTATTATTATTATTATTATTTCACGTCCATTAAAAGATTATTGCGAGATCTACATGTAGCTTTTTCCTCCAACCACCTTCAGCATAAATACAGAGTCATATTCTTATAAAATATGTTGGTTTTTGTTTGTGTGTTTTCCCTTATGAAATGGTGTATTTTGTGTTGACAATTAAACTTGAATATCAAAGTTTCCTTTCTTGCTTCATGTGCTTTGATGCATGTGGTATGTGCTGATGAATAACTGCCGGTAAGTAATAATAATATTAATATGATGTGATAATAATAATAATAATAATAATAATAATAATAATAATAATAAGGGTATTAATGGCATCAGTTCAAAGCGCAGTTCTCATGTATTTATACCAGGGTGGAGAATTCTCCGCGAATCCGCGGAAGGCATTTGCATTTCCGAGAAAAAAATATTGAGTTCCGAGTGTGAGAAGCTGAGGGCTACCCTTTACTGGGCATAGCGGCCAAAAGCGGCCGAAGGTCTAAACAGGCAAAACGTCCAAAAGCGTCCGTATCCACCATGTGGTTATATTCTCGCGTTGTTTGAAAGATTGCGAGACTTCCGGCAATTGACTTCCGGTTAAATTCTGTTGTGAAAACATTCGACTGCATTTCCACAAGTTTTCTCTGTGATGCGTTCGTTTTTTCGAATTTTTTTTTCAAATTTTTCTGTGTGTGTGTCTAAAATGGATGGTTTGGATTCTTCGACTGATGAAGAAGAGTTTACAGGCTTCCATTTATCAGACATTAAAGTGAGAGAAATGGACTTGGAGTCGGAGGAAGAGATCGGTACTGACATTAGACAATTAGTGTCAGTAGTGTGCATGCATACGATCTTTCAGACTGGCATGAAAGTGAAGAAGAGGAGGGGGCTTGTTTGGACTTTTTAAAACTTTTTTATTGTATACACATGGAGTAATCAAAAACAAGAATTGACAAGAGAAGTATAAAAAGGTAGATAATCAAAAGAGATTTATTTCTGTTCATTTTGCATTAATACCTAAGATGTAGTGTTTAACTGTTTTTACTAACGTACCCCTAAATATCTCTAAAATTATAAAAAATTCTTGCCTGTTTACAGCTAAAAAATAGACAAACGTGTGCCCAGTAAAATTTGAAATGTGGAGTTTGTGTGTAACAGTGGTGGACCTCAAACTTTGTTAGGCCTACAAATCAAGATTCTTAACTTTTTTGAAAGACATGTGCATAAAACATTCTTTTTTTTTGGTTGTTGTTGTTGTTTCTATTCATGTTTACTTTTTTTTTTTTTTTTTTTTTTTTTTGGTTGTTGCTGTTGTTTCTATTCATGTTTACTTTGTGCTTTTTGCTTTCAACCCCTTGGGGTCATGAGCACTGTAGATTGTTCAAACCTATAAAGGGAACAGTGAAAGCCACAGTTGAAAACCTGTCTTTCCTTTATAGGCAAGACAGTTTCACTGCGGCAACAGTACCCCCGTTGGAGTGCCGGGGGTTTTCAGTATAAATAGTATCCCCACTTTATGGAAATTTAGTGCTTTAAATTCCCACTGTCGCTGTCTTCCTCATTTACTCTTTCCTATTCCTGCTCTGTCCTTCACTCTGCTATACTATCTTCTTCTTCGCTAGATCAATGACCTACCTTTTTTCTTGAAAACTCTTCCTGGACAAGACTCCCTGTTTGTGTATGAGGTCTGTTGGATCAGCTTGGGAGTGTTGGACGCTTTCTGCCGGGTGGTCACTAGGGCTTCCTATGATTGTACTATTTAGCAGTATAGGCATTTTATATGTATGTGTTTCATTGATGATTTATAATGATGTTTGTATTCTATTTTGTTTTTGTAACCGGGGTGTTCGCGTAGTTGAGGTCAACCCTCAGCCGTCCCCCGCGTGGGATGTCTTTATTGTAAAGTGACTGGCCGGTGGAGGGCATTCAATTTTCCCACTGGGGTTGTTTCGGCAGATCTTTTATGCGGATCGGGGGTTGTCCGGTCCTGATTTGGCTCGGAAGAGTCCGCTGGACCTAAAGCAACAACAAATCAATCAATCAATCAATTTTGCTTTCAGGAGAGGCCCAAAATTACTTTCAAAATAGCATAAATTCATTTTCTTCCAGGGGGCGAATACCGGGGCTTGGCCCCTGGGCCCCGGCCGGATTTCAGAGATTTCTTGATTCAGTTGTTCTCCACCCTGTTATACTTAAAATTAACATTGAAACACATACGAGAAGTGAAACAAAAACGAGACACTAATAAAGTATGCAATGACACAATACAAAAATGAACAAGAATATTTACAAGTAAACTATAAAAGACTAAAGACAAAGGGGCAATGAGGAGAGCAGCTAAGGAATGAGAGGGGGGGCGTGTGGTGTGATGGTGGTGGTCTCAATCACAAAAGAAGGAATGGCTGGTGATGAGAGGCGAGATCAGACATTTTTAAGGAAGAGACGAGTTTTCACGTTGGACTTGAAATGTGGCTATGTTCGGAGAGCTGCGAAGAGTAAGAAGAAGAGAGCTCCAAGTTGAAGGACCAAGCACTGAGAAGGATCGACAGCCTGCAGAGGAGAGTTTGTAGCGGGGGGTATTTGTAGCAGAGAAATACCTGCAGCACCAACATCTGTATCATGTGTGTGTACACTTCAAGAAAGCGTTTGACCGATTCTGGCAACCATGAGAGTGTAAAACATCAGCCCTAACATTATTGAAGTCATCAGAAGCCTGTATGACAAGGCTATCAGTGCAGTCCTCCAGAACAGCGCCAGCGGGAACTGGTTCAGAACAACAAACGGCGTGCGTCAAGGATGCCTACTCTCTTCAACATCTTCCTAGAGCGCATTATGTCAAATTTATTGATTGATTTATTGTTGCTTTAGGTCCAGCGGACTCCTCCGAGCCAAATCAGGACCGGACAACCCCCGATCCGCATAAAAGATCTGCTGAAACAACCCTAGTGGGAAAATTGAACGCCCTCCACCGGCCAGTCACTTTACAATAAAGACATCCCACGCGGGGGACGGCTGAGGGTTTACCTCAACTACGCGAACCCCCGGTTACAAAAACAAAATAGAATACAACCATCATTACAAATCATCAACGAAACATATACATATAAAATGCCTATATTGCTAAATACTAACATCATAGGAAGCCCTAGTGACCACCCAGCAGAAAGCGTCCAACACTCCCAAGCTGATCCAACAGACCCCATACACAAACAAGGAGTCTTGTCCAGGAAGAGTTTTCAAGAAAAAAGGTAGGTCATTGATCTAGCAAAGAAGAAGATAGTATAGCAGAGTGATAAGACAGAGCAGGAATGGGAAAGAGTATATGAGGAAGATAACAACAGTGGGAATTTAAAGCACTAAATTTCCATAAAGTGGGGATACTATTTATACTGAAACCCCCGGCACTCGTTGCCGCAGTGAATTTGTCATGCCTACAAAGGCAAGACAGGTTTTCAACTGGGGCTTTCACTGTTCCCTTTATAGGTTAGAACAATCTACAGTGGCAAGATTGCTCATGACCCCAAGGGGTATTATGTCAAATGCCCTTGCAGATCACGAAGACACGGTAAGTATAAGGGGGTAGAACAATCTCAGTTTTGCGGATGACTGATGGAATGGCTGGAGAGGAACAAGAACTTGAACAGCTGCTACAGAGTCTTGACATCACCTCCAGAGCCTTTGGAATGGAAGGAAGTCCTCTCCATCGCACAAACAACTGCCTACCAGAACCATCAGTTTACACTCCAAGGTAAGGCTGCTCCGTCCCTTGTCATATCCATCTTTTTATACGCTTGCAAAACATGGACCCTCAGACCAGACCTACAACAAAGAATACAAAGAATGGACATGAAGTGCTACAGAAGACTTCTGGGCATTTCTTATACCAACATATCACCAACAACGAAGTCCGGCCGACAGACCATCACACAAACCATTGGACAACACGGTGACATGCTTACAGTGGTGAACAAAACAAACTCCGATGGTAAGGCCACCTCACCAGCGCAACAGGCCTTGCAAAGACTATCCTGCAAGGCACGGTGCCAGGAGGCAGAAGAAGAAGGAGACTGAAAAAGAGGTGGGAGGACAACTTTCGAGAATGGACTGGCTTGACACTGCGAAGCCATGAGGGTTGCTGAGGGCAGAGAAAGATGGAGAACGCTGGTTAAACGATCATCTGTGGTGCCCCAACAACTTTCGAGTTACGCGATAGGATAGGATAGGATTTGTAGCATGAGGGTGTCAGAGAAAAAACGAAGTATTTTGGAACTCTCGATTGTGGGCGAGGACTTGCATCTGTACTCTGGGAGCCCCCAGTAAGTTCAGTTATTCATTTGCGCAGTTGTGACAGCAGTCTCATTTGTTAAAGAACAATGTAGGAGAGAAGGATTTTACACACGTACACATACAACCCCCACCTTCGCTTGCTCACAGTACAATAATAAAAAGTGAGTGTATTTAGATGTCTATTAAGTGGATGTAGTCTCCCAACCAAGAGCAGCAAACAGCAAATTTCCATTTCGTTTATTTAGTTTCTAAAAAGAAAAAGAAAGAGCTAACAAAAGGCATATTCATGAGTTGAGGCACATATATGTTTGTATATGAACTTTATTACAAAATAACATGATCATGGTGATACTCGTAGTAATCACACTATTGGGATGCACATCTTTATAATCAGTTTACGTCCTCCGTGGGGGTACAGGGGGTTTCAGTATAAATAGTATCTCCACTTTCTGGAAATTTAGTGCTTTAAATTCACACTGTCGTTGTCTTTCTCCTTTGTTCTTTCTCATTCCTACTCTGTTCTATCAATCTACTATGCTATCTTCTTCGCTAGACCAGTCACCTACCTTTTTTTTTTCAAAACTCTTTCGGGACAAAACTCCTCATTTGTGTGTGAGGTCTGTTGGATCAGCTTGGAATTGAGGAGTTTTGTCTCGGAAGAGTTTTCAAGAAAAAAAGGTAGGTGACTGGTGCCAGGTGGGCTTCCTAAGATGTTATTATTTGGCAGTGTAGGCATTTTATATGTATGTGTTTTGTTGATATTTTATAATGATGTTTATATTCTATTTTGTTTTTGTAAACGGGGGTTCGATAAATTAGAGTATAGCCTCAGCGACCCCTGCGTGGGATGTCTTTATTGTAAAGTGACCGGCTGGTGGAGTGCCTTCAGTGTTACTACTAGGGTTGTTTCGGCAGATCTTTTATGCGGATCAGGGGCGAGTGCTCTTTCAGCGAAGTTGGGGGTCTTGATTTTTGGTCCTGATTCGGCTATACTGCTCCTGATTTGGCTCGGAAGAGTTCGCTGGACCTAAAGCAATAATCATGTAATGTAATGTAATGTAATGTAATCAGTTTACGAATGTGAAGAAATAACATGCATTATTTTATAATTCTACCATGTGATTTTAGTTCCAAATACGCTGTAATTGTAATTGTATCATTCGGTTTGGATTTGAAATAGCTTCATTTTTTAATTTTTTTTTTTAAAATGTAGAGGTCTATTCTTGTGTTTACTATAATTATATAACTTCCACCACAACGAGACAAAATATATTACTGCTATTACTATCAGGTTCACTATATATTTTCCTTCATCTTAGTTATTTAATGTGTGTGTGTGCGTACGCGCGCGCTCGCCATATGACTTGCTATATCAGGTCTCAGGTCTATTCTTGTGTTTACTATAATTATATAACTTCCACCACAACGAGACAAAACATATTACTGCTATTACTATCAGGTTCACTATATATTTTCCTTCATCTTAGTTATTTAATGTGTGTGTGTGCGTACGCGCGCGCTCGCCATATGACTTGGCAGGAGGAGCGGTTTTTTTTCTTTCCTTTTTTTTCTTTTTAAAGCTCAAGGCCTTCTTCGTTGTTGTTCTTTTAATTTTATTTTTCTTCTTTGTTTTCCTTCTCTCTCTTTCTTTTTTAATTTTTTTTAAATTTCTACCGCTTTAACAAGAAAATAATGAGAGAGCGAGAGGGATATTATAGATTTCTCAACCTCATTTGCTTTTTGAAGATAATCATAGCTGAATACGGAGATTTGTTTTTCTTTTACTCACTATTTTATTGTTGTTTGAAGAACGTAGGTGGCAGCCGTTGGCTTGTTTCTTGCGTGTCTTCATCGCAACAAAAACGTGTTGAACAGCTTGAAAATCTATGTGGTGTGCCAATTAAGGGGGCTATTCCTAAAGCAACCTTGGTTGGTGTTATCACTCCGATTCCCTTGGGTGATGACAGCTGCATGCAAAAAAGTATCACAGAACTAAAAGAAGCTGGAGCAGTTGAGGCTGAAAGATTAAAAAACCGAAAAGGTGAATTATGAACATCAATCAAGGTCACCTTCATGACAACTGTCTTACCAAAAACGGTTAAACTTGGCGATGTGATTTTGCCTGTTAAACCTTTTGTCTGGCCTGTTCTGAGATGCACCAAATGTCAACGTTTTGGTCATACCGTGAAACACTGCAGATCAAAATTGGTTGTTTGCTCAAGATGTGGTGATCATCACTCACGAGCTGAGTGTAACAAACCCCTCGCTTGCATCAATTGTGGGGGCAATCACAGCGCAGCATGGTCAAAATGCCCCGAGATGCTCCTTAGAATTGAGGTCAATAAAATAAAAGCATCCAAATCTTCAACATCATACATACAAATTTTAACAGAAACAAGACAAAAGATTTCACAGAAACCAATAGATCACGATAACAAGAGATTCCCTGAAGACTTTTGGATTAAAGACCTTATCATTCCTTCAGAGCCATCTTTACCAAAAACGTACAGCCAAGCTCTGAAATCAAATCAAATGAAAAACACCACAAATGACACAAAGCAAAATGCACCTCAAGTTGTCCAAAAGGATAATACATCAGACACCATTTTGTCTTTGGAAACAAAATCGAATGGTAAATCAGAAGCTCACATTTCACCACAAAATTTGTCGCAAAAAGAGTCAACAAGATTGTCAACCTCAGAGCACGAGATCACAGAGCAATCACCTGGAACAAAATCTAAATCAACAAATGCATCGCAATACATGGAAAGCCCCCGCCCGGAACATACACAACAAAATAGTCAGGTCTTTGAACAACTGCAAAAAGAAATTGACTCAGAAATAAGGAACAATCAACATGAGAAAATTGAAGGAAGTGATAATCTTGTCTATTCTGCCTTTGTCACCAGGTTTCTACGTCTTATAGCTTTCTCCCTGCAGCTCAATAAACCTGATTTCTTGATTGATGAAATTACAAGATGGTTTAATTTGATGTTCTTTACAAATGTTAAACCAAGTAAACAGTGTGATCAAAACTGGTCTATTCCACTTACCATTCTGGGCTTTAAATAATTTAATAATGCTAATGATTACTGGAAAAAGGTTGAAGATAAATTCCGTGTATATAATATTAATACTGCTAATGTTCTGCAATTTTGCAATGCAGTCCAAGAATAGTCAGAATAACAATTTGAAAATTCTGCAATGGAATTGCAGGATTAAAATACATATTGATTTGTTACAAGATTTTATTAGGTCACGTTCATTTTCTGTTTTGGCTTTACAATCTTTAAACTGCAAGAAATCTGATCTACCAAAAATTGATGGTTATTATTATCCACCCATATTAAGTTATCCTCATACTGAAAATAAAATTAAAGTTGCTTTATATATTTCTACTTCAATTTCTTATAAAACAAAACAATCACCAGGACCCAATCTTAATAATAGAATCTTTACATGTTGCGTTGAAATTAATGTTAAAAATAGTTGTGTTAATATTATAAACTGTTATTATCCTGATGGTGTTTCTAAAGGAGATGCTGACTGGATTCTAAATTTAAATTCTAGTGATAATTGGATTGTGCTAGGCGATTTCAATGCACAACATAACCTTTGGGTGAAAGGTTGCGATAACACTAGAAATAATGAGTATCTAGCAGACATTATAACTAATTCTGATCTTTCTTTATTAAATGATGGCTCTTTTACAAGAATTCCAGATCGAGAAATTCATAAGTGGTCTGCGATAGATCTATCACTCGTTTCTTCTAACATACTTTTATCGTGTATTTGGGCAGTACATGACGATCCATTGGGCAGTGATCATTTACCTATTTTAATTGATTGTTTTGTTGAACCAGAACTTACTGAGCGAGATAAAAGCATTTTCTATAATATTAAAAAGGCAAATTGGGAATTGTTTTAATCTAATTTAAGCTTAGTAGCATCAAATCTTAATTTTCAAACTAGTCAGCATATGGATATCGAACTGTCATATAATTTGTTAAGAAGTACAATTTTAGATGCTGCAGACAAATCAATTCCTAAAATTAAAACAAAGAAAACATCATTACAAAACATAAAAGCAAGTCCTTGGTGGAACGAAGAATGCAAACAAGCAGTTAAATTTAAACAACAAGCTTTCAAAAAATGGATGAAAAATAGAAACATAAATAACCCAGTGTTAACAGCGGTACTGCACAAAGATTATAAAGAAAAAAACATTTTGTGTAATAGGCAGGTAGCAAAAGCAAAAAAGGATTACTTTAATAATTTTGTTCAGGAAAATATAAAAAATCCAACGGACACGTCTCAGCTGTGGAAAGAAGTAAGAAAAATGAAAAACAATTATTATTTGCCTGAGCCACCATTATTACTAAATAATAAAACGTATAAGACAAATAAAGATAAAGCTGAATTATTAGCAGAGACGTTCGCTGCAACTAGTAGGACAGATTCTTTGTCTGTATCAGAGCAAGAAAGAAGAGAATTATACGAACAGGAACATAAACATGAAATTAGTACTGATGATAATGACATAGCTACTGATACTTCTGCTATAAACCAACCATTAACATTAAATGAATTACTTCAAGCTATTAAAAGCGTTGGTAAATTAAAAGTATCTACAGGCATTGATCCAATTTCATATATCATGGTAGAACACTTTCCTACTGATTTTATGCAAAAACTTGTAGATTTTTACCAGATATGTTGGGAACAGGGAGCTATTCCTTCTGAATGGAAGCATGCTACCATTAGACCAATATTAAAACATGGAAAACCAAAATCTAAGCCTGAAAGTTACCGACCTATCTCATTAACTCCTCATCTTGCTAAATTATATGAAAGAGTGATAAAGTTTCGATTAGAATATTATTGTGAAAGTAAAAATATTTTTCCAGTTTTTCAAGCGGGATTTAGAAAAGGTCGAAGTACAACTGATCATTCTGTTCGATTATCATCACATATTAAAAAAGCATTTGCTAAGCGAAAATCAGTCTTAGCTACTTTCTTTGATATACATAGAGCATATGATTCAGTTTGGCACTTCAAGTTATTGTTGAAATTAAAACAAATCGGTGTTAAAGGTAATTTATATATGTTCATTAAAAGCTTTTTATCAAACAGAACTTTTCAAGTACGCGTCAAAGGTTCATTATCAGAGTCAAAAACAGTAAATATGGGTGTTCCACAAGGAAGTGTTATAGCTCCTATTTTATTTTCTATCATGATTAATGATATGAAAAATATTGATTTCAAAGAATTCATAATATCGCTTTTTGCTGATGATATTGCAGTATGGAAAACCGTTTCATGTAAGTTTCATAAACAAAATAGAAGAACAAAATTTATATTAAAGGAATATCAGTACATGGTTGATAATATTATAAAATATATGTTTGAAAATGGATTTTGTTTATCGGGAGACAAAACAGTTTTTATGATATTTACCAAAAAATGTATTGATTTTAATAATAATACATTTTTATCAATCAAGGTAAACAATATAAATGTTTATCCAAGTAAATCTGTTAAATTTCTTGGAATTGTTTTTCATTACAAACTTTTGTGGAATTGTCATATTAAACACTTAATTGACAAAGCAAGAAAAAAAATAAGTTTATTAAAAGTGCTATCTAAACAACCTTGGGCAAACACCTCTTCATGTTTGATCTACATAGCTATTGCTACTATTAGATCTATATTAAATTATGGAAAAGAAGTCTATTTTACAGCATCAAAATCAGCTTTAAATAGGTTGACTAGCATTGATTCCATGTCTTTAAAAATAGCTCTTGGCATACCTCAGTGGTCTTCAACGTCAAAAACATATAAAGACGCAGGGGTATTACCATTTCTTGACCAAAACAGGTTACAAACTGCACAATATGTTACACGGGCAAAATCAACTGTAAATTCTACAACAATTGAGCTATGTGAAAATATTGAAATTAACAAAGGATTTAAAAATAAAAGTGTTTTTATGTCAATTAATGAATATATATTTCCTTTAACAAACTCCACATCAATTGATACAACGTCACCATATATTATTCCTTGCAGCCCATATCCGCCTTGGCTTCTTTTAGCTCCGGAGATAATTTTGGATTATGGACATATTTCAAAAAAAGAAAATCCTTTCTTATTGGCAACAATTGCACAAGAATATATTCATTTGTATTCTCAAAATTCGTTGCGCATCTATACTGATGGATCAGTTTTGGACAATGGAAATACTGGAGCAGCATTTTACATTCCCGATTTTAAAATATCCCGACAATATTTTTTACCGAAAGGTAGTACGATTTTTACAGCGGAACTAATTGCAATATTAATGAGTTTATCTTTCATAACTGATTTGACTAGTATTCCTTTAAAAATAACAATCTTTTTTGATTCAAAATCAGCATTATCGGCTTTGTCTTCTTGGGTTAGTAAAGAGAGGCAGGAAGTGCTAACAGAAATAAAGATGTTATGTCATCAAATCATTACCAGGGGATCGGATATTTCATTAATTTGGATACCTAGCCATTTACATATATTAGGAAATGAAATTGTTGACCACTTAGCAAAGAGTGCTGCATCTTCAGATGAATCCATAAATTATTTTTCAACTTGACAACAAATGAAATTAACAATCAAATAAAACGATGTGCTTGGAATCAGTGGAATGAGCAATACAAGCAAGAGGTCATTGAAAAACATTACTTGGATAATTCACCAGTATCACAAAATGTTATATCTATTTCAAAATCTTTTCATATTAACAGTTTATTTCACAGAATAAGGCTAAATGCTTGGCGTGCTCGTTTCATAAATCCTCCAGTACTTTGTAATTGTGGTAGCATATTTAATGTAAATCACTTAATATTTGAATGTCAAAAAAATTCTAACCATTTTCAGCCTTTACTCATTATATTAAATAAATTAAAACTACCTATCTCACTCTCAAGTATTGTATATCCAGAAGAACATTCTGATTGGTCATTGAGCTTAATGCTCATAGATTTAATTAGAAGTCATGAATTATTCAATTTCTTCTAATGTTTTGTTTGTTTGCGCATAGATTTCTTTAAGTCATGAATTTTCTTCTAATGGTTTGTTTGTGTTTGTTGTTTTAATTTTTTACAATTAGTCCAGAACCTTTTTTTTTCTTTTTTTTTCTTTTTTTTCTTTTTTTTTTAAAAATTTTAATTTAATTTTTTGTACTTCTTTTATTTAATTAAGCATTATTAGTTTCAATAAATATTTATTAATTATTTATTTTGGTTTGAGAGGGGAGGGAAGGTGGGGGGGGGAATTATTTATTAATTTGTTTTAATTTTTGAGGGTTTTTTGTGTATGTTTGTGTGTGTGTGTGTTTTTAGTTCTTTTTAATAAATAATTACTATTATTATTATTTTATTATTTTTAATTTTATTATTATTCTTATTATAATTTTATTTTAAAATTAATAAATTTTTTTGTTTTGTTTTGTTTTTGTTTGGTCAAACTTCAACTTTCTGTAAGACGTAAAATGACATTTATAAATACTTCGTTCTTCACAGGTGAAGTTGAACGGTTCCACTGTTTATTTATTTATTTAAAAAAAATGTTTCTTAATGTTAACTAATTGTTATAAGGAAATGTATGTTGTTACAAATGTATGTGTATGTCAGTAGTATACTAATGTTTATGGTTTGATAATGTGGAAAATATCTATGCTGTGCGCATGGTAGATTTTGTAATTTGTTTATGTTACATCAGTACAACTTATGTTAATCTGATGAATAAAATTTGATACAACAACAACAACAACTTTTACTCACATGCATAGCAATGTGAGTCTATGTACTCTCTCTCTCTCTCTCTCTCTCTCTCTCTCTCTCTCTCCTAACCAAATGTCAAATGTCTCTCTCCTAACCTCTACCCCTCCCCCGCTCCACTACACGAAAGATTAGTCCTAAATAGTCTTGTCTGTCTGTGCAAAACTTGCAAGCGAATCAATATTTTAGAACCTATTTTCAATGACCACAGCCAAAGTTGATAAGACGGTGTATATCCCTCCTCCTCTCTTACCTCCCACAACAACAAAAAGTATTTAATATATAAGCAAAAATGTGTGATCATTTATCGTGAATGAGACATTGTATAAGTTATTTCTGTCCCCTCCCCTCTCCCCCTCTGATCCCCACCCCACCGCCAACACATATTCCGAACTTGGGTCCAATTAAATTCGGTTGTCCGTGTGACATTGTCAACACAACAGGATAAGGACATCCTGAAAGACACATTGTTGGCGGTTTCTATGTAATCCGGCTCGGAAATAATGGATGCCATTTATTTTCTGACCCTTGAACATTAAAGTGCATCTGAGCACTCAAATCAAAATGGAAAAAAAACAACCACCCACACTTTTAAAGTTTCAAATTCATGGTAAGAGATGATTATTTGCCTATGTTGTTATACTTTTTGTGTGCATCTGGTATTTGCGAAATTTGAATCTACTCGTCGTCTCCGACCAATCTAACAGAGTACCTTTACAAGCAGCATTACGTAGCTATTCTTGCCAAACGTCATATTTATTAATTAATTTATTTAATCGTTCTTATACATGTATAGCGCCCTTCCATCTCAAGAGCTGCTCAAGGCGCTGGCCGATACATGATCTAACTCAAGCCGGTCGAGGCGCCCATTGCAACCTTTGGACGCATAGACGACTGAGCACAATCCTGTCGATCATTACATTTCATTACATGATTATTGTTTTAGGTCCAGCGGACTCTTCCGAGCCAAATCAGGACCGGACAACCCCTGATCCGCATAAAAGATCTGCTGAAACAACCCTAGTGGTAAAACTGAATACTCTCCACCAGCCAGTCACTTTACAATAAAGACATCCCACGCAGGGAACGCTGAGGCTTTACTCTAATTTATCGAACCCCCATTTACAAAAACAAAATAGAATACAAACATCATTATAAATTATCAACAAAACACATACATATAAAATACCTACATTGCTAAATAATAACATCATAGGAAGCCCTAGTGACCACCTGGCAGAAAGCGTCCAATATTCCCAAACTGATCCAACAGACCTCACACACAAATAAGGAGTCTTGTCCATGAAGAGTTTTCAAGAAAAAAGGTAGGTGACTGGTCTAGCGAAGAAGAAGATAGTATAACAGATTGATAGAACAGAGCAGGAATGAGAAAGAACAAATGAGAAAGACAGCGACAATGGGAATTTAAAGCACTAAATTTCCAGAAAGTGGGGATACTATTTATACTGAAACCCTAGGCACCCCAACGGGGGAATCCTGTCGATCGGGGCTGGGGACAAGGGACCTAGTGTGTGCTATTTGTTTTTGAGTAGCCGGAACTCACCCATCTAGGATATGGGCGTCATGATCTTTAAAGTCCGTGCGATGAAATGCTTGCGTGCAGTGACTAGGCCTCGATTTATACTCCCATTCGAAGGAACAGTATGACGGCCTACTAACGCCAAAACCGAGAGTTACCATTATCACGAGATAATTGAAATTATCACGTGTTCTGTGTAATTTACAGAGATACCGGTAATCCGCAGTGTTAATTAATAATTATCAGTATTTGCCATGCTTTCCTAGCGCCAAAACCTGATAATTACTAATATCATGAGATAATTACAATTATTAAGAGATAATTACAATTATCAAACGATAATTACAATTATCACTGAAAATTATAAATATCAAGATGAGTATGCGCGGCCCGATGCGCGATGCGCATGCTCGGCAGCGGCACTGTTCCCAGCACGCGTGGCCAAATCTTAAAATTAACACTGTGAATTACCGGTATCTGTGAATTACACAGAACACGTGTTAATTACAATTATCACTGATACATGTAAGTTTTGCACGTTTTGGCGCTAGTAAGCCGCCTTATCAGAATTAAGAATGATCACGTGAAAATTATAATTATCAAGTAAAAATTTTAATTATTATGTGATAATTACAATTTTCACTTTTGGCGCATTTCCAGGCGGATTGACACGAACATATTTGTAATTTTTCAATGATAATTGTAATTATCTCTTGATAATTGTAATTATCCCATGATAATTATTTGTAATTGTCACATGATAATTGTAATTATTAGGTTTTGGCGCTAGTAGGCCGCCATAGAACAGGGGTGAAATGACTCAGGGTAATTTTTTTTCTAAACTCCAGACTTGCAACGGGCTCTCGCCATGCATTCGAGTACACTGCGTACACTACTGAGTCAGCTGCGCTTTCTGTCATACATAGGCCGTAGTAGCATAGACAATGTAAATGAAAACTGCGTAAGATAGCACCCTTAGCTTTGGCTCAGCAGACCAATTAACACAGACGTTCCCTAGTGCCTATTGTGACATCATAAGGCCAAGGGGTATAGCCTCTATAACATTTTCGTCGGCCCACCGCCGTAGCTCAATTGGTAGAGCGTTCGCCTGGCACACCGATGACCCAGGTTCGAATCCTGTGGTGGGCGATATAAAATGTTGCCATTTTTACTGTCCATTTTAGTGGTTCGGTGTTGATTCAGGTCCCTACCCCTCTTTCCCTGGGATGGTTATCCCCGTCTGCCATATCGCCAATGGTGGGTGTAGACGTTAAACCTCAGTGTTCATTCATTCATTTTCGTTGACAGCATACTAACTTTTTATACACTTATTGGAGAACATTCACCGCAATGATAACTCTTCTATGACCATACTATCTAATGTAAAGTTGGAATATACTCACACAAAAAAACTTGGGGTGTCGGATAGTGCAGTGGTTGGAGCACTCGCTACTGTGTCGAAAGTGAAGCACCGTCCGGTGCGGTTAGCACTTGGATGGGTGACCGCTAAGGTGTGAAGCGACAAACAACAACGCCCCCAGTTGACTCAACTGTGATTGAGTACCTACTCTCTTGAGGGTGGGGAAGGTAAAGCAGCGAGGGAGAGAGTTGGGCATCACCCTCATTACGCTGGCCCAAGATAAGTGTGATCTCCAACATCACGCTCCCCTACGGCCACAAGGCTATGGGACTACCTTTACCTTTTTTCTTTTAAAAAAACTTGCATTAGACTCACTTTAAAAAGGCAAAACCCAGTGACAAGTTTAGTATCTTCACAGATGACACGATGAGTTGACGAATCTGCACAGTGAATCGTTCCTGCACTCTCTCAACAAATTATTGCAGTGAGTGTGTGCGTGTGTTTGTACTTGTGAATATCTACATACCTTGTTTTGACAGCCCTCGTTGTTTTGGCGTCAAACCAATGATCCGTTAGGGTTTGGGTTAGGGTAAGGGTTAGCGTTAGAACACTTAAAAGTAATAATAAATAATAATAACGTAAATTTATATAGCGCAGTTTCCTGAACAATGCCCAGGCTCACTGTGCTTCACAATTAAAACTTAATTTAAGAAATATATAACACATTATACGTAAAACTTCACACTTAAAAATGAAGTACTTAAAAAGGGGGACAAAATATGACCCATTGTCAATACAACGTATGTGGCTTTTCATAAAAGCCATAATAACACCGTGAAAACAAGTATGTGTGTGTGTGTGTGTGTGTGTGCGGGTGGGTGGGTGGGTGTGTGTGTGTGCGTGTGTGTGTGTGTGTGGGTGGGTGGGTGGGTGTTTGTGTGTTTAGTTGAATGGCAATCAAGGTGTGCTGTTAAATGCCGTCACTGAGCGTCATCTCAAACTACAGGCACAGAATTGGACCCCCTGGCCAATCCAAAGCAACGCATAATGGAGCTTGCCCGTTAGCTCAGCTGGGGTTGGTTGTGTGCGCCGGTGACTGTTTTGTAAGGGAGACAAGCCACACACTGCCCTTCCCACCAGACGACATTTTGAATGATCAGACACAATGTGGGGTATATATAATTATCGATCACTTTTTAAAATTTATTTCCAGACGTATATGAAAATACTTTGAAATAGTCGAGAATCAGGACGGACCAGATGTCGATCGGTCAGTCTGTCCATTGGAAGCCATATCTCAAGAACTACTGAACGGATTATGAACAGACTTCATAGTAACATTGCATAGGTTAGTGGCATGCCCCTTTTTCCCCTGCATTCATATTTTCTCTACCGCAAAGGTCAAGGAAACCTATTTGTTGCTAAACACGTTTTGCTTAGTATCTCAAGAACGACTGAAGCGATTGTGTTGAGTTTTGGTATACAGCTTCTTGAAATCGTGAGCCATCCTCCAGTAGCAATCTGGTGGTTAATCTGTCAGTCGCTCCGTCGCTCGGAAATTCACTTTTTTAAGTTAAAAACGCACTTCTGGCCTTTTTACTGAACCGAAATCCATCATTTCTTTGTACTTTCTAGTTCTTCCCATTTCCTAAACACGTTTTGCGCTGAATCTAACAACTTCTTTAACCGATTTGGACAGTTTTTTGTTTGCAGGTATTTCAGATCGTGGCCTGTCATTCCATGCTTTTCTTTGGCTTCGTTAGGATAAAACCGGGTCATAATACTGCCAAGGAAATTAACACTTTTGAAATTGCGGTTTTTTGTTTTCTATTATGTGTGTGAGTGTCTGGAAATACATTTGAATTGCTGCCATCTTGTTTTTAATAATAAAGTATAGGCGACGTAATTAAACAAAACAACAATAAGATTATGTGCATTAGCTGTTTCGTTTTTAAACTGCGTTGGAGACGGGATGGAACAAAGTGTTGAATAACATACACTGACAGCACTGACCTGTATTTAGAATATACAGGTCATTGCTGACACAGCGTTGTTTCTATTTCCCGTACACGGGAGGGAAAATGGGGGGGGGGGGATTATTTATTAATTTGTTTTAATTTTGAGATTTTTTTAAAAAAAACAATTTAATTTTTAATTTTTTTTTCATTTTTAATTTTTATTATTATGATTATGATTATTATTATGATTATTACTAATATTATTATCATTATTATTATTTATTATTATTATTATTATTATTAATTAATTTTTTTTTAAATGGTATGGGGAGGGGTAGGGGCTTGGAGGCCAAACTTCAACTTTCTGTAAGACGTAAAATGACATTTATAAATACTTCGTTCTTCACAGGTGAAGTTGAAAGGTTCCACTGTTTATTTATTTATTTTAAAAAAATTTGTTTCTTAATGTGAACTAATTGTTATAAGGGAATGTATGTTGTTAAAAATATATGTGTATGTCAGTAGTATGATAATTTTTATGGTTTAATAATGTGGAAAATATCTATGATGTGCGCATGGTAGATTTCGTAATTTGTTTATGTTACATCAGTACAACTTATGTTAATCTGATGAATAAAATTTGATACAACAACAACAACAGCGTTGTTTGTTTGCACGTAGTTCTCATGCGGAGCTGGCTGTTTGATTTGTTTAGTTTGGTTGCGACGTTTTCACCCAAACGATTCGGCAAACTAGACATTTGGCATCCGGGTCGCGATATTTGTTTTTCTTCTCCACATCACGCTCAAGTGGTAGAGCGTGCGCCTGGCACACCGATGACCCAGGTTCGAATCCCGTGGTGGGCGATATAAAAAGAGGGACATTTTCTCTGTCCATTTTAGCAGTATGATTACGAATACGAATACGAATACGATCACTTTATTATCTCAATCAAAGAGAAATTCACATGTGGTGCCAGATATAAATGTTACAAGACGATAAAGGACAGTATAACAACAATAAACAGTAAACAGTAAAACAGGATAAAAGTATATCAATAAGACATTACTAAATTAACCATTTAGAACTGTAATCATAAGAAGTTACATGGGGAATAACAGATACCTATCACATGATTTACGTTCAGTGTCATAATCATGATATAAGGTATTGTAACATAGCAATCACTGTTGGCAAGCAATAATCGCATTAATATATGATTGCTCTGGTGGTTCAGTGTTGATTCAGGTCCCTCACCCCTCTTTCAATGGGATGGTTATCCCTGTTTGCCATATCGCCAATGGTGGAAGTAGACGATAAACCTGATAGCCTACTATTGTATTCCTAGCACTTATTTGTTGTCAGCCATACATTATCATTGTGTTGTTAGTTAGAATCTTTGATGTTAGGTAGTGCCGATTGTTTTTGTCAGCTGATCTACTCTTAACTTTAACTTGTAAGTGGTACTATATTTCAAGCGCATGCCACTTGTCAGGGCTTTACCAAATTATATTGTGTGAATTTGTATGTGCCACGAGCCTCTGTATTATCTAGGCATACTCATTAATACAAAAAATACCTTACTTAGAAAGTAGAAAACTTACAGAAAACTTACTTAGAAAACTTTAAAATAAACTTACTACTGAAATTGTGCCAAAGCACTCTGGGAATCCGGCATTTGCTAAATATAATACATATTCGTATATCTTGCGTCTTTGGTCTCCCCATCAACTCCAAAACTTAGCCAGTTATTTAGTTATTAGTCAAAACTTATTTAAAAACTTAGAAATAAAACTTAGAAAAAATACCTTACTTAGAAAGTAGAAAACTTACAGAAAACTTACTTAGAAAACTTTAAAATAAACTTACTACTGAAATTGGAAATTTTTACAAAAACCGGTGGTAGCACTTCCCGCTTGGACTCTCTCCCTAACTTGGTGGAGTGGGACGGACCCCTCGACCTTTTGCACGCATCTCCCACTCCACCAAGTGAGCCCAAGCGTTGTGGCATGTGTTGTCTGTCATCAAACCCCAAATGGGGAATCTCTACGAGACGAAATTAGAGAAACCCACGGAGGTGTACTGACTGAACTTTGGCTGCGAGTCGGACAGTTGGATTAAGTAGGAGGTTCCCAGGATACAGCGCGCAGCCTCCTGTCTTACCCAATGTCATGCAACCATTCGTTCTTGCGTTCAATATATCTGTTTACTTGTTGCCTGAGGCTTGACAATTGGATTAAGTAGGAAGGGATCGAGAGTTAGCGTGCACTTTCCAGTCTTATCCATTGTCATGGCAATTTTCAACATGTATCCAAGCCACTTGCCACTTTGTACACTGTGTCTATTATTGCAATAGGACAGACATTTGGCCTTAATGCCTTAGCAAATTCAACACATGCCACAGAAGTGACTAACCACACCGAAAATCTATACTTCCTTTTTTCTTTATATCCCCATCCAGATCGCTCATAAAAGAAGATTGGGCTTGGGAAATTACATACAACAAACCAGCATTAATATTCGTTATTCTAAATGTACAATTCTAAATAATACACCATTAAGTGCAGCAATCTTTATTACATATTGTTCATATTAATTTTTAAAAGTGTAACAAATAGATATATAAATAAAAATTTATATTAAAGCATGTGTTTCCCATTTACTAGCTGTAAGTTAAACCAAGGGAAATAATTTGTGTGTATTTTAAACATACATTAAGCATGTGATCCAGTTGAAAAACAGAATTGGAAATTCCCCTTTACTAGACCAGAGGAAATAATTTGTGTACAGGAATATTTGTGTGCTTTCTCTGTGTGAATGTAAAATCCTTAGTAAGTTTTTTGCCTTTGCTTAGATATATAAAAAGAAATTTATATTAAGCATGTGATCCAGTTGAAAACAGCAAATAGAAATTTATATTAAGCATGTGATCCAGTTAAAAACAGAACCTGGAATTCCCTTTGCTATTATTTACCAGGACTTCCTGCAGACATTAACGTGTAACAATCGGGAATTCCCGCAAACATTAATGTGTCTTTGCTTATTTACCGGGACTTCCCGCAGATATTAACGTGTAACAATCAAGAATTCCTGCAAACATTAATGTTACAACCTTATTTTTTTAGCAAATGACGGATTTACAAAAAATGTAATTTAGTTATAGTCAGCCTTCTCAGTTGTGCCTTTGCTGTGTATTTTGAAGAATGTTAAGGGAAGTAATATAATGTGTCTTTGCTTATTTACCGGGACTTCCCGCAGATATTAACGTGTAACAATCAGGAATTCCTGCAAACATTAATGTTACAACCTTATTTTTTTAGCAATGATGACAATGATTGAGTCAGGCATTCGTGGAGGAATAAGCGTGGCAGCTCATAATTATTGCAAAGCCAACAATAAATACCTGAAGCACTATGACCCCTCGCAGAAATCTAATTATATAATGTACTTTGACGCCAACAATTTATACGGCTGGGCAATGAGTGAGCTTTTGCCGGTTTCAGATTTCAAATTACTTGTTAATCCAAACCCCGCAAACTTTACTTGGTTAAACAGTATTTTAAATCACCCTAAAGATCATACTATAGGGTTTATTGTCGAAGTTGACCTAGAGTATCCCAATGCTTTACACGACCTACATAATGATTACCCATTAGCACCAGAAAGATTGCATGGTACAGACAAGCAACTTAAACTTATTCCCAACCTCTATAATAAATCTAATTACGTCTGCCACTACAGAAACCTGCAGTTTTACATTAGACACGGCATGAAGTGCACAGCGATTCACAAGCTTTTATTCTTTAAACAAACGAATGTCTTGGCCGGGTACATCAATAAAAACACAGAGCTCAGAAAACAAGCGCAATCTACGTTTGAAAAAGATTTCTTTAAGCTGCTGAATAACAGCTGTTTTGGTAAAACTATGGAGAACCCATACAAGCGAAAAGACGTCAGGCTAATTACATCACCCAATCAAGCGATTAAATTAACATCTAAACCTCAATACCTTGGTTACAAAGAGTTTCATGACTCCCTGTATGCAGTTACCATGAAAACCACGCAAGTTAATCTAGACAAACCAGTGTTTATGGGGATGACTATTCTCGACCTTTCTAAATTATTAATGTTCGAATTTTACTACGATTACTTTAAACCTAAATACCCGGAGGCCAGAGTTTTATACACAGACACAGACTCCCTTATACTAGACATCCCTACTGAAGACATTTATAAAGACTTAGAATCGGAACTGCAACATTACGATACTAGTGACTACCCTGAAACTCACCCTTTGTACAGCAAAGCAAACCAAAAGAAAATAGGTTTGATGAAAGATGAAATGAACGGGAAACTTATTGAAGAATACGCAGGACTGCGATCTAAGCAGTACAGTATTAAACACGAATCTGGGGAATCTTCAAAAGCGAAAGGCACCCAAAAAGCTGCAATAAAAAACAGAGATATCAGACACGAAAACTACCTGGAAGCCTTAGATGGGAAAGAAGTTAAACCATACCCTAACACAACTATAAAGTCTAAAAACCATATAGTGTCCACTGCTGTGACGACCAAAAAAACATTATGCGCTAATGACACAAAGAGAATAAGAGTAACTAAAGAGTTCGCATACGCTCTAGGTCACTATAAATTACAGGTAGAAACAGCGACTGCGACTGCGACTACGACTACGACTGCGACTATGAGTAAGGAGGAGGGCCTGTAAGGTTTGAATAAATGTTAACTGTATTTATTCTGAAGCAATGAGCTTTTTCTTCAAAGCATCTAGCTGCTCTTTCCGTCCCAGTAGTCTCCCTTCCTCTATTAATTTTTTTTTAATTTCTTCAACATTAACAGGTGCAGACCTAGATTTAGATTGTATGTCGTGCTTTAACTTTTTATATTCTTCAAAATCTCGCTGGATAATTACAAACTCTTGGTCTGTAATCTGAGTGTCTTCTAGAGCTTTTGAAATTATTAAGTTCATGCTAGTAAGTTTAGCTATCGCAAGGCTAGAAATGAGGTCGTGTTTTTCTAGTTTCTTAGATACTTTAGTATTAATTACACCTAGTAGAACTGACATCACTGAAGATAATCCGGCAGCAACCCCTAATCCAATACTAATTGGTATACCAATTCCAGTCACCAATAATCCCACGCTGACCGCAGCTTCCGCTGCATTAATAACATTTAGACCAGTAGACACGTAATTTATTGTGCTATAAGCGCCGGAATACCTTCGTCTGCATCTAGAGTACTTTTGGATATCTGATTCAATTTGAGTCCTAACTTTTCTTATTTCTTCCAGCCTGAACGTTTGAACATTATTTAAGTCTAACGTTGGAGCACTGGGTTGCATTGGTTGTTCATCCACTACTGCTTCTACTATAGCAGGATACAATTTTGTCGTCATATTTTTAGTGTTAAAAAAAGAATTAACAATAATTAACTTGATTTTAGTTTATTAGCAAAATATTCTATTTGACTATCAGAAAATATCTGATCGCTGAAATAAAATGCTAACAGATCTACGTTGTCTAGGCTAATTTGCGCTATTCTGTCAATAGGATTTGGAACAGGGACAAAAGTTATCTTGGGTGATGAAGTAAATACGGAAAACTGATTTTCATTTTCTCTTTTCTTCATAAATACTGTAACTCGTCTGGGATCCTCATCTAAATCAACCCAACTTAGAGACACTTGCGGAATTACATTAAAATTTCTCTGCGTAGGCCTGTGAGCAATTATGTCCAGTACTATCATAGCTGTGCTACCTAGCTGTAAAGGAGGCTGCAGAACAAGTCTGACATTTTTCCCTGCGGTTTCACGCTTATGTAAAACATAGTTGCTTTTTTTGTAGGCTTTGACTTCTATGGTTTCCCGATTGTTTTCATCCGGCACTAGACTAACTAACATAGGCCCGGCGTTAATAATTTTCTTAAATTTATTGTCTGGTCCCATAAAAGTGTAAGGGCTTTCGCACTTGAATTTAATAAGCCAATCTAATTCTGTGTCTACAGGTGTTAAAGACCAGATATTTTCTCGTTTAGTAATAGCATACTTAAAATCGGGATCTACTTTACCGGCATTAAAATCCTTTAGCTGATCGATAGATGGTTTTTCTGGCAATACTGACGGCGGCACTTGCGGCACTTCAGGCACTGCCGGCACTAGCGCTCGTTTATAATATCCATTTTGTGTAAATTCGAAACCGTAAATAGACCCAACAATAGCATTCGCATCAAAGTCGATTGTGTCTGCTAAGTCTTTCAGTTCAATGGTAGGACAGGTTACTGGAATTTGAGGGCCGATTGACATTGTATTTTAAAATTAAACTTTATTTTATCTCGAGAATAATTGTAAGATCTTCAAAGTCTACAATTTCGTTGTTTTGGTTAGTTATTTTGAAGCATAAACTAGTATGATAGTCCTGACTTAAGTGGCGTTTTTGAGGCAGAAATTTTAATGAAACTGGATCGCAGTAAGATTCTCTCTGAGTTGAGATTATCCTTAGCAATGTACTAGGAGTTCCGTTTACTAAGTTTTCCGATGTCTTCAGTTGATGAAGGTACACAAACAATCTATTATTAATTAACAAATTCATAGGGTTTGATCCAATAAATCTTATAGAACTGCCGACAGTGCTGGAGCTGTCAGATAAAGATAATTCATTGCCACGGAAACCTAATATTTCTGCCAGCTTTGGCGCAAGTGTAACGCTGGTAATGTCTTTATGCAGGGTTTTATGGAAAGTTAAAGTTACTATCAAGTTTGCAGGGTTCATTTTTGCTTCAATCGAATGAGGTTTAAACAATTCTTCAGTAAGTCTGCAGAAGTCATAATAGCCGGCATGAATAAAGTGCCTTTTTTTATTAATCATTATCCAGTTGTTGTTTAGATCATGACTAATATTTAACCATTTAACAGTGAAGAATATTTCGTGAAGGATTACGTTAAGGTCCCTGTTTTTGTTGTCAATAGGATGCTGAAGTTCAATGGGCACACCTGATTTTACAGATTCGAAAGTTACAAACATATTTTTTTTAAATATAATAAAAATGTACGCGCCTTATAAATATAACAAAGCTGCAAAGTATACTACAGGGCCTTATTATTACGAAAAAGCAGTCGACCTAACCAAGCTGACAATAGCTGTGGCAGCCAACGTCCATTTCGAAACTATCCTCCATAATATTTTTAATCATTACCTCAACCCAGACATTACGAGCGACTTTTTAGCTAACCAATGGCTAAACAACGGGGGTATGCAGTTCTTTCAGAATCAAATTAATTTTGCCGTGTCATGCGCTACAACTGGTTGCGGAGTTTCTTACGTTCATCACCTTAATCACCCAGATCCCATGTTGAAGTCTATTTATCTGTTCCATTTGTATTATCAAGTGAGGCGGGTGTTGTCTGAACTTCAGGCTCCGTTACCTACTGACAAAAACTTTAATCCCTTTAACAATGGCTTTGACAAGAAAGCGTATCAAAGGTTGTGCAATGAATTCGGAATTGATACTAAAACAGACTTCAGACAAAAACTAGACCTCAATCACGGAATGGGAACTTTATTTAGATACGCTGTAGGTAATTTATACACGGGGCCTTACGTACCTGGATTCACATCATTTAACCACAACAGCCAGGTTCCTTTACTGTATATCAGACAAAAACAAAGTGCAGCATACAGCACTTTTATATTAGACACATCAAACGGATTTACTCAAAGTGGGGTGGAAAGGCTGAATGAATCTATTCGTACGTATGCGTGGTGCATTCTGGGGTCTCAAGCGGAAACACGAAGTAATATCATTGGGGAAGGAACTAGCTTCGATGCACAAAAGCAGTTTTTAGCCAACATTGAAGATTCTATTAATTCGGCAGTAGATTTGCCCGCGAGTATTAAAAGATATCAGGACACTTTAAAGTATGCTAGATCGAAAGTAGATTACGTAATAGGTTTAGGACTGTATATGTTGCCTTCAGACCTTCAGCTTAGGATAGGAACTATATCAAACTACAACAACAATATAGTGATTGCTGACCCTCAGTTTCATATAGGCTACAATCCTACAATAAACACTTTGAATACAGTGAATACAGTGAATACAGCAAATACGGTATTTACTGCTAGGCCTAATAATGAACCTTTAAGTTCGCCACCACTTCCAAGCCTACCAAGCCTACCAAGCTTGCCGGAACTGCAAATGCCGGTAATTGATCATGGGGTTTCACGTCTAGCGCTTACAGGGGGTTTATTGTTTGCTGGGTTAATTGGGATTTACTATTTTAAGTAACCAGAGTAATATTATTATAAACAAAGACCACAGATGCTCAGACGCCCAAACCACAACTTTAGAAGCAGTATTAAATATCCATGAAAATACAGGACCTAATATTCCTGGAAGTGCGTCTACAAGTTTGTCACCTAAGCGTTTCAATAAGTTAGCTATGCTTTGTAACGTCTTTTTAATCCAGTCTTTAACCGGACTGCCGCCAGATCCACCAGGTACGCCAGGTCCACCGGCACTGATGCCTACGGTTCTAGTCAGTGCTAAGACTAGTGTGCTTATTGTCATCCCAACAGCTGTAAGAATGCTAAATATTGTAACACCTTGCTCTCTGAACAGTGTTTGAATTCTTTCTGCAAGTGTAGTGTCTTCGTGTAAAATTTTATGCACCGTTTCTTTTATTCTGGCGAAATTAGTTATTAATTTTTCTCTGTTTATGGATAAGGCTTCTAGCCTTGCCGCGCGTTCTGTGTAAAGGTCTGCGAGCCTTTTTTGAATCAACTGTTTTACCTCAATGCTTAAGTTCGCGTCATCAGCTTCTGCTAGTTTATTTTTTTGTTTTTCTATATGTTTGTCGAGCTCACCGAGCTTGGCCAAAGTCATCATTGTCTCCCCTCTCACAGATTGTAAAGCTTTATCTAAGCCCTGAAGTTCACGCAGTGGCAATAATGGCGTGTCATTGATAGTTTCCATAACCTGATCAATATTGGTGTCCTCATTTGTTTGTAAGGTTGTTAACTCTTTATTTACTTCTAATGCAGAACTAGTTAAGTTAGTTAAGTCTTGTAGTTCTATTTCTGAACTTAACGATGCATCTATTCGTTGAAGTGAAGCTACTGCTTGGCGATGCAACGCTGGCACTCTATTATCGGAAAGCCCCAATGATCGTATTACAGTCACTGGGAGTTTAGTTTTCAAAGTAGACCAGGCATAAAATTTATCAGGATTCTTTAACATAGTTAACTGTACTCTCACTTTTTTACCGGATACCATAGTGTTTATAAACAAGTGATTATTTTCGTCTAGTTCGAAGTCGCTGGGACTAACATAATCAGGTAACTCGCGCCCGATGTAATTGTAAAATTTATTGATTTTTCTGGCTTTTTGGGTTTCAGTTACTTGACGTAATTCTTCTCCTATACTTAGCCTTGTTTGGCTCATGTCGTCTCCTACCATAGAAAGAAGTCTGCTGGTTGTGTCAACGTTGAGGTCTTCATTAGGCTCATTTGGTTTAAACACTTCATCAAGAGCTTCACCACCTGTTGCCATTTTTAAATATAATTTTTTTTTATCGCATTAAAAATGCAAAGCTACGGAAACTTGTTAGACCCTACACGTCGATTGAGGACGCCTTTAGGCATCAAAGGTGAGAAAAGCACAATAATTATTACAAACAATCCAAGCAGCATAGAGCCTAATCAGCTACTGACCATAAGATTTCCAAATTTAGGTCCTGATGATGTAATAGTTCCGGGCAGTCCTAAACTAGGATTTAAAATTAGTCTGAATTCTGACGACGATCCTAACAGAACCATAGTCAACAATCTAGGCAGAGCTATAATTAAAAGAATGGTTATTAAACTTGATGGGCGAGAAATCCAAAGTATCGATGACGCCGGTGTTTTGTTTTGTTACACAGATCTGTGGCTGAGTAAATATGAAAGGGAAGATTTAGTTGGTCAGGGGATTCAAGCCGCCAATGTGGCAAAACTTCGAATCAAAGCTGGCGATGCTGTCGTTTCTAACAAAGGTGAAAATGCATTAGCTGCTGTATACAAAAACAGGTTTTATTTTCCACTCGATTTTGAACTGCTACACAGTCATCTGCCATTTCATCAAGGTTCATTTAACGATAGGCTTTCTTACGAAATTATTTTCAATGATTATTCTCAAGTAGTAATTAGCTCTGACAATGATGCTAGTTATACAATTACAGACATCGCGCTTGAATACGAAGTGGTCACTCACGCTGAACTCAGTAGGATGATCAGGGGCCAATATGACAAACTAGCAATTTATTATGATAGGATCGTTCGCTACAGACAATTTAATAAAGATTTATTAGACGCACTATGGACCATCAACATAAATTCACCTGCTCGAAGTTTTAAAGGTGTACTGTTGTTGTTTGTGAAAGAATCTAATTACAATCGTGACAGCGAGAATTTTATCAATCCTAATATTTCAAAAGTGTCTGTCGTGATTGAAGGTAAGCCTAATCAATTATTCGCTAATGGAATGATGGGGTTTCAACAGTTTGATGAGATTAGGAAAATCTTGGGTGGAGGTAGATTACGGACTGACACTGTGGATTTGATTTCTAAGGATCTTCATTTGCATGACACAAGACTGCAAGATTATCTCGTGAATAAGTTTGCATTGTGGTTAGACTTTCGAACCATACCTACCAATGAACTTCATGGATCTGGAAGAAGAATTGAAAACGGAACAGATGGTATAACAATTGAATTGCATAGGGAAGCAAGTGCTAGGTCAGAATCAGTTACAGTATACATGTATATAATTATGGATGCTCAGCTAAACATTGAAAATGGAAGATTAAAAGATTTAGTATATTAAAAAATGACCTCTTTGTTACCTCGTGATCCTCATTGCGGAATGATCGTTGGCATGACGTCATGCGGAAAGACTGTCTTTGTTCTGGATTTGTTAGAAAAATATTACGCAGGCCACTTTGATTATATAGTAATTTTTTGCCCAACTATTCAATATAATAAAACCTACTTAGATCGTAAGTATGTCTGGACAGATGAAAATATCTTTGTTGTAAATACCAATGGCAAGCTCAATGAGTATTTAACGTATTTTTATAACCTGTTTGAGAATGAGGGTAATACCTTATTCTTAATCGATGATTGCAGTGCAGAAAAAGATATTGTATTAAAACGGAACATATTGAGCAAGCTGGCTTTCAGTGGACGCCATGTGAAAATTAGTGTCTGGTTAATCACGCAGAAATTTAATTCCATATTAAAGGATTTTAGAGAACAAGTTAAATTTGTTTGCCTGTTTTATTGCAAAGATCGAGACAGCTTTGATAACTGTTTAAAAGAAAATGACGTAATTGAATCAAAAGAGGAAAGAACTAAATTAAAAGAACAGCTAAAAAAAGGCAAGCACTTAAAATTATTATTAAAAACTGACCAACCAACTGGCTATACAATACTTATGTAAGTAAGTAAGTTCTTTTATAATTTAATTATTGTAAGTTATAAGTTTTTTTTTAAAGTCGACTTAATTAAGTTAGATGTAAGTAAGTAAGTTCTTTTATAATTTAATTATTGTAAGTTATAAGTTTTTTTAAAAGTCGACTTAATTAAGTTAGATGTAAGTCACTAAGTCAAAAAAAAAAAAGGTTGAAGGTAAGTAATAGTGGTGATGATTATTGTTCATTTATCTTAATGGCACTGTGTCTGGTGGAACAATCTGAAGTTCTTCTTTTACAAAATTTCTTTGTGGTGTTCTACGATCGCTTCTCGGTCTTAAATAATATACAGGCGGATCAGTAGATAATGCTCTGTCAACTTCATAAACGCTTAATGACCAAATTGGGTCTGTAGCTCGCCTTCTAGTGTCATTAGCAACTTCTCCAGGCTGATAAAGGTATCTAACAGTTTTGTTCATCAAAGTTAGATCTGGCTGACCAGGCTTTGAAACGGTAACAACAATCTGTTTCTTTTTAATAGCCTCAACTGGTTTTAATCCTGTAACTCTGGTTGGTTCTGAATTCATTTCCCTTAAAACTCGAGGCAGCCTAACAACCCATTCTGTATTAGTGGTTTCAGTAAAGAGTTCCTTTGAATACTGATAAGTGAATAATCTTTCTGCCAGTTGCCGATTAAAGTTTTCTACAATGCCTTGTGATCTGTGCAATTCAACAACTCCTCTTCTAACAGTTACATTATGTTTTAACAAAAGCTGGTTAACAGCTCCTTTGAATTCAGACCCTTCATCGCATTGAATAAGTCTAGGGAACCTTAGAGGCCCTCTTGAATAAATCGCATTTAAGGCTTGAGCGACCTCAGCAGAATTTTTAGTCCTAAGAGCATGTGCGTCTTTAAACCGGGTAGCTATATCAATAACAGTAAGGGCATACCTGTATTTCTTTCTATATATTTTGTCATGGGGAAGATATAACAAATCTATTTGATGCGTGTCATTTGGTCTGGAGTTTTCAAATTTTGGTCTTATTATTTTCTTCGGGGGTGGAAGATAGATTTGCCATACAGCTTGCTTCGATAACCATTGTTTAACTGTGTTTGCTGACAAGCCAGTCTTTTCTACTAGTTTATTAACTGCCGTCATCCCTTTCCAATATCCGGATTGAGAATAATATAATCTAGACAAACGCGAAGTCATATTTTATTTAGATTTATATTTTTGTTTAACGAGGTAATAAACTACTGTTATTCCAAACACAATTAAAATTAATTCTCCGGTCTCTGACATTGTAGGTGCAATGTTAGGTGTGTAGTAATCGGATAACACTGGTTGCTTTAATGAAGGTAGTGTTGTGCCAGTGAATAAATAATATTGGTGCAAAGCTTCATCAACGTCTTCGAATGTTTTATCAGCATGACCTTCTTCTTTCAATCTTGTATTAACAAAATCAAGCTGCATTAGTCTGTTTTTCTCGTATTCGGCCTGATCTTGTTGTAATTTTTCCATTGCTAAGTTATGCCGTTTTGATTCTTCTTTACTGTCCAGTTTTGAAAACAAATAATTTGATCCTGAAAAGGCTAAGGCATTTACAGCAGCAGAACCAAGCACCATTGCAGCACCAGCCATTTTTTAATTTAGTTTTTTATTTTATTTGTACTTAAAATGAATTGTGATGACTTGTTAATGCAAGAAGCTATTAATGTTACAGTTACAGGTGTTAACAATGAGAAAAGAGACAGGCTGGTTGCATTAGTAGCTTCCGGAAAGTCAAAGTATTATCTTGGTGTTGACTTAACTACTGAACAAGTGCAAAGACTGAGGCCAGAAGAGATCATTATATTACATAATAAATATGATAAAGTTCTCGGCGCTTTAATGGTTAAAAGTTTAGGGCGTTCGATTGTGAAGTTATATACCAAAGCTGTGTCGGCCTTTGTTACTTTAGATTGTGAGAATGATTTATTTGATGATTTGATTAAAGATCCAGTTATTGTCAATGGGATTAGTGAGGTATCAAGAAATCTATATTATAAGTTTGGAAGCTTGTTGGCACCATTTTCAGCTGGGCTAATTACTTTTCAACACATAAATTTCTCTGCTATTAAAAATGGACTCTTCCAATCCAGAGATGGAGAAGGAGACGGAGGTGAAGAATTCAGAGAATCAACAGAACCCAGTGACAGTCACTAAACAAAAGAGCCCAGGAAGAATTGCAGCTGGAAAGAAGTTAGCAGAATTTAACAAGTTACATAGATGGAACAGACAAACAAAAGCAAACATATTAGGAAAAAAGGAATCACCAAAAGAAGAAACAATAATGCAACAAACATTAACAACAAATAAAGAAGAACCAATACAACCAATACAACCAGTACAATCTTCAAATAACATATATTATTTATGTATAGCCGGTGTAGTGGGTGCAAGTGGGTACATAATATATAAATACCGCCAAGGAAAAAATAAACAGAAACCCCCAAAACCACTTGTAGAAAAAGAAATTGAATTATCTCCATCATTGAAGCCATCATTGAAGTCATCATTAGATGTGTTTTCAATGCAGTAATAATTTATTATTATTTTTTTTATTATATATAAAAAATGAGTGTACCATATGAACAAACAATTGTTAATCTTGGATACCATAGTGTTGTCTTAGTGGGCTTAAATACAGCTTATGCCATGATTGCAAAATCTCTTTTAAAAATGAAACCTATTGAATTAGGAAAAATGGATCTTTCAGATGCTGGTAAACTGGTTGGTATCTTTTCATTATCGTTATTTACTCGGGACTATCTTGTTAAACAAAAGATCATTCCAGCAGATATTAATGTGTAATGTTATACAACCATAATGTAGAAGGGTTGTAATTTTTTTTTGTTTTAACCAAAGACGCAAGATATACGAATATGTATTATATTTAGCAAATTGCGGATTCCCAGAGTGCTTTGGAGCGCTTTTTAAAAGCTCATAAAACAGCCATAAATTGCAATAAAAGGCCTCCTTTAGTAACTCTATGAGCTTTGGGGCTCAGAGCCCATAATTGCTATCTCTTGTATTACAAAGTATTTGTTGTCAGCAATACATTGTCATTATGTTGTTAGTTAGCACTGTGTTTTCGTTTTGATTGTTGTCATCTGGTTCTTTATTAATTTATATATTTAACTCTTAACATTATCTTGTAAATGGTAATATATTTCAAGCGCGTGTCCTTTTCATTTTATTGAAAACTGATACCAGCTTCTTGGGAGGACAGGAGGAAAACGAAGCTTAATTAAGTCCTATCGCGTAAGCGTTAAAGACGAATCACCACGTCACCACCCTGACAACAATGATCATGGTTTTATTATATATCTGGCAGACAATCAAAACCTGGTGATAAAAAAAAATTGACGGTACAATGAAATTAAAATAATCTAAAGTGAACAGTGAAAGAAAATACATTAAAGAAATATACAATCTACAGTAATTTCTTTTACATTTAAACAAGAAGTGAAATAGATACAACACAACTTTATTCATTTAAAATTAGCAATTATAGTGGCAGCATTAGCAAATTCACATTAGCATACACACAACGAACAGTCATATCCAACACTAGAAGCACGATTAAAATGGATCCATTAAACTAAGTGATGAGGTAGAGGATATAATTACAAGCTACCCCATATCTTACAGGTTGCATAACAATCACAAACTTTTTCCCCTGCACTCACACACACACGCCCGACTCTTGCAACGACACATACGATTCACATAAGATAATTATGTTGGCTCACATGCAACTCCTATCCTATCCTATCCTAACCTATCCTATCCCGTAACTCAAAGGTCGTTGGGGCACCACAGATGATCGTTAAACCAGCGTACTCCATCTTTCTCTGTTCTCAGCAACCCCCATGGCTTCGTTCAATGTCAAATCAGTCCATTCTCGAATGTTGTCCTCCCACCTCTTTTTCTGTCTCCCTCTTCTTCAGCCTCCTTGTACCGTGACTTGCAGGATGGTTTTTGCAAGGCCTGATGCTCGGGTGACGTGGCCATACCATCGGAGTTTCCGTTTCATCACAACTGTGAGCATGTCATCGTGTTGTCCAATGGTTTGTGTGATGGACTGACGGACTTCGTTGTTGGTGATGTGCTGGGTATAGGAAATGCCCAGAAGTCTTCTGTAACACCTCATCTCCATGCTTTGTATTCTTCGTTGTAGATCTGCTGTGAGGGTCCATGTTTCGCAAGCGTATAGGAAGATGAAGATGACAAGGGAGCGCAGCAGCCTTACCTTGGAATGTGGACTGATGGTCCCAGGGGCGGATCTTGGGGGGGGGGGGTGCATCGGGTGCACGTGCACCCCCACCCCCCACCCCCCACCCCCCACAGACGAACAAAAAAAAACAATGAAGAAGAAAAAGAAGAAGAAAGAAGAGGAAGGAGAAAAAGAAGAGGAAGAAGAATATTCAGAATATCCATAATATTCTAAATAATCATCATGCTAATAATCATCATGCTAATCATCATCATCATCAACAGCAGCAGCAGCAGCAGCAGCAGCAGCATAATAATAATAATAATAATAATAATAATAATGATAATAATAATAATAATAATAATAATAATAATAATAATAATAATAAGAAGAAGAAGAAGAAGAAGAAGAAGAAGAAGAAGAAGAAGTTGTTTAATGTATTTAAAGTCTTTCCACCAAAGTGATACAATAATATATTATTTAAAGTCTTTCCACCAAAGTGATATAATAATAATAATAATAATAATAATAATAATAATAATAATAATAATAATAATAATCGTCATTACCTCAAAGATGCATTCTCTCCTATTTTCTTTCCCATATCAATCCCTGCCCTCTTCACGCCTCAATCTCCTGTTACCCCCACCCCCTCCCTCCTTTCTTCTTTCGCTTACTCACACTCACCAATCGACCTACACATGTTAGACATGTAACAGCTCAACTTCAAAGAACGCCGGCCAATTATGACGTGTAACATCCGCTAAAACGTCATATGTCGCAAGCATTTTCACGTGCTACACGTCACAAACGTCACAAACGTTTTGACTTTGAGCTCAGGTTCACAACCGTTGCATTTTCGTCTACGCGGAGTTTGAATCTGCTTCGTTGGTGTTCAATCTTCATCAGATACACATTGCCCTAACGTGTTTTGAAGCCTCATCATTTCACAGGCACGAAGAAGTTGCATTTGTTTTTCCTGAGCTCTGATCTAAGAAGGGGAAAAAAAAATGGTAAGACGTTTTGAAAGTTGAACGATATTATAGCTGGGCTGGGCAAAGGAAGACGGCGGAGGGGGGGGGGGGGGGGGGGGGGGGGAAGAAAGAAAGAAGAAAAACCCACAGAAGTTGGTCATGCAGTAAGTCCTTTTCAGGTAATAGCTGTGTGTCATTTTCTTAAAATGCATATTTACAGCAGTTATAGCAACAGCTTGATCTAAGTACAATTAGGTAGCAACTCAACAACAAAAGAAAGTGTATGTCAGGGCGTTTTGCCCATAAACTGTTGTTTTGAAAGAATAAATGTTCTTTGCTATTAATCTGAGGTAAGATACAAAAACTTCTCTCTATCCCCCCCCCGTTTTCCCCCCCCCCCCCCCCCAAAAAAAAAAGTGCACCCTCCCGCGTGAACCTGCTGATCCGCCCTTGGGTCCTGTCTTTCCAAATGTGCTTCAACCTTGTCAGAAAAGCAGTTGTTTGTGCGACCTTGGAGAGGATTTCCATTTACGGTATATGAGAAAAAAAATACATCCGGGTCTGTCTATAGAACCTATATAAGCTTACATAGCCTGTAGAGATGGGCTATATAATGTCCGTTTGTTCAACTAAGGCTTTTTCGGAAAATAGTCCAGTAGTGTAAATTGCAGCAAGTCTTGCTAGAGCAAACTGAATTTATTGCCGGTTTTAAACTATAACTGCGTACTAAGCCTGTACACGTACTGATCCGTAGTTTCCAACCACAATCATTCAAGGAAAAATGAAGATGACTTGCGCTCTATTTGTCCTGCTGCTGGTGATCTTGTCTGGTGTGGAATCTGCTTACAGGGGTAACTGCAACAGGTAAGAATATCGAATTGACTTTGTTGTTGTTTTCTTCTTCTTCTTCATGTATTTATTTCAATATGTGTGTGTGCACAGATCTTAATTGTATTGTTACATTATGATGTTTAATTATAAAGTTATTTTGTTATACTAATTGTTAGTGTTACAAGCCCCAAAGGCAAGATGTAAAAAAGCACACCCAGTGCTTACTCTTTTACCCTTGTGAAATAAATTTTCTTGTCTTGTCTTGTCTTGTCTTGTCTTGTCTTGTCTTGTTGCGTAGTTACAATTAATAATTTTGTTTTGTTTATTAATTTTAATTTTAAAACCATGTGTGTCTATGCTTGAGTGCGGATGTATGTTTAAACTAAACGAGTGAGTGACTGAACGAAAAGGGCTGATTGAAAGATTAGCACATTGATGCTAATTTAATATAATGTCCTTTTGGTAATAGAAAATGGATAAAATCTTCTTCTATTACTCAGTCTGACTCTTTATGGTTTCATCCAATTACAGTAATTATGCTAAAATATTCAGACTATATGTATTTGGCTTCATCCAATAAGCACTCTTCAAACACGTGACATCGAGATAAACTGAGATATATTGAGTAGGCTTACCTACCCTGTAAGTAAATAAACCGGATTGAGACATTGTAGGCTAAGGTTAAAACAAATGACCTTTGCGTCTACAAGCCACATAGTTTACAAGCCACATAGTCTACAAGCCACATAGTCTCAACTCAAGAAAAGACCGAACATTAAGAAATTGTGGGCCATCTCGTATATATATATATCCTTTCCTTCAGCACAGTCGGTCTAATACATTTCACAAATAACAATTCGATTTCCTTTTGTTGTTTCCTTGTGTTTGTAACAAGTGAGTGTGTATGTTAGTTATAGATCGCCGCGCTCTGAGTCTGATTTAGAAATAAGGAGCGTATAGCATTCATTCATTCTTCTTCTTTTTTTATACCAACATTACGGTGCTATCCTCTTATTAAAACAAAGAAACAACACCTAAAAAATAACCTATACATTTATTTGACGTCCAGTCCTCACGGGAATGACTGCACGTGGTACAGAGAGTGTCTGGCAGTTCAACGACCGTGCCAGGGACAAACTGGGGAATACGCCATTTCCTACGGGGAAAATTTCTGCAACCGCTACAGCCAAGCTTCCAGCAGTTTCTCCAACCAGGGTAAACAATGGATCAACGCAGTCAGGAGATGCCTGCAGGTCAGTTGTACCCGCTTTTGCTTGCTTGCTTGCTTGTTGTTGCTGTTGTTGTTGTTGTTGTTGTTGTTGTTGTTGTTGTTGTTGTTGATGATGATGATGATGGGAGTGGTGATGGTGGTGATGACGACGACTACCATGCAGTTTGTGACGCTCGCGCTGGTGTTAATGTTGTTGATGATGATGATAACAAAGACATTGACGCACAACGTTGTTGTTGTTATTGATGATGATGATGTTGTTGTTGTTGATGATGATGATGATGATGATGATAACAAAGACATTGCCGCACAACGTTGTTGTTGTTATTGATGATGATGATGATGATGATGATGATGATGATGATGATGATGATGATGATGATAACAACAGCAACCATGACGACAATAATAATGGTGTTGGTCCTTATATGAGTACGACTACAACTTTGGTGATGATGAAGACGTTGGTGTTTATTTATCTATTTATTCATTCATTCTCCAGGTGAAACTTGCAGTGAAGCTAAGTCAGAGATCTTCATGCGTTGATTTAAAGACCTATGCATTCGGCACGCACGTTCCCTGCTACTTAAACCCAGGCTATGGTGCCCCAGGCTTCTGCTCTCTCCCCTTAGCAGACTATGGTCGCATCGTGTCCACCATCTCCTCTTCCTTGACGTCCGACCTCCGAGAGACTGTCGTTGCAGGAATGAGGGTAAAAACATTAATCAGTTAGGCAGTAATTCATTTATTCATACATTCAGTCAGTCAGTTGATTCACGATCAATCGCTGATTTAATGTTTGGGTTCAACTTAATACGTAAAATAATGCAAGCCCCACACCTCTCAAACATTCCATTATTTTGTTCACATGAGATCTACCGATGAACAATGATTTTGTTTACATTGTATAACTATAATCGCACCAGTCCACCCCTTCTGTGAATGGGTCACACATGACTGTCCTCATGAAAACAAGAGCTGATGGTAAAGCAGCGATAGAGAAAGGTTGAGCATCACCTCATCAAGTTGTTCCCGATAAAAAAATGATATCCTAAATGCCACTGTTTCTTCTATAGTCTAAAAGCTACGGGAACATGTTTATTTACTTACTTACTTACTTACTTATTTAACCACCCAACATACAACTGAGTGTTTCTTAAAATCCTTCGCTACATGCGCACCATATACAGCCGTTTCTTTATTTGTGTTGTTTTTTTCCCCCGTGAGGGTGCCGGGGGTTTCTATATAAAAAGTATCCCCATTTTGTGGAAATTTAGTGCTTTAAATTACCACTATTTCAGTCATTCTCATATGTTCTTTCTCGTTCCTAATCTGTTCTGTCAAATCTGTTCTATCAATCTACTATCTTCTTCGTTAGACCAGTCACATAAAATGTTTTCTGGAAAACTCTTCCCAAACTCCTCATTTGTGTATACCCCATATTGTTGGGTCAGCTTGGCGCTATTGGACGCGTTTTCGCCAAATGGTCATTAGGGCTTTATATGGTATTATTATTTAGCAATGTAGGCATTTTCTAGGTATGTGTTTTGTTAATATTTTACAATGATGTGTATATTTTATTTTGTTATTGTAAATGGGGGTTCGATAAATTATAGTAAAGCCTCAGCGTCCCTTGCATGGGATGCCTTTATTGTAAAGTGGACGGCTGGTGGAGTGCCTTCAGTGTAACCGCTAGAGTTGTTTCAGCAGATCTTTAATACAGATCAGGATGAGTCCCTTTCAACCACGTTGTGGTCCTGGTTCGGCTTTTTGCAGTCCGCTGGACCCTATAAAAATGACTAACTAACTAACATTATATTTTTTGTCATTGTGCAGACTCTCTCAGGCTGTTGGTCCGGATAAGCTGTAGATCAGACTACTCAGTGACCATCGTTTTCAAGTTATTGTTATCGCTGATGAAGTGGTCAGAAGGCAGCTTCCTTCAAAGTAATTTGGCATGACGAGCATTGGATATAATTGTAATTTTCCTTTGGGTCATGGACGAACAATGATTAAGATTGTTAACATTGGGTCACAGACCAACATTGATGACAACTGTTACCTTGTCTTGGGTTTCAGAAGAACTTTGATGACAATTTTTGACATGTAGTCTACTGTACAATGTTTGGACTGTCACGAAATATTTAGCACCAAGTTCAAATAATTGTGTTTGTGTTGTGTTGTTGTTTCCAACATTAAATTCACGTTGTACCACATCACTTCAGTTCAGTATTGTAATTGTACGTCTGTTCACTCTAGGTGATATTAGTCAACAAAAGACAAATAAAATTAAATAAAATTAGAACAATTTACCAACTGGTGATTTTAACATAACATGAATAATATTAACAACGGATGATATAAAATATTGCTTTTATTGTATTTCTTGTATTAATACCTTGTTTTTCTAATTTTGACATATTAATTGGGCATTCAGTCAAAATATGTTCTACATACATTTTTACTGAACATCGACAAATAAAGTACGAAGAATATTTTGTACACCAATAATTTATTCTTAATTTAATTACTTATTTCAAAAACCCACCTACATTAAAACTTTTGTTTGGGGACTTCAGCCTAATCAAATTATACAATATAACAAAGTACAATCATATTTGATTTACATGTCAACGTTTTGTTTTATAAGACATGAGAATATTTATTCATGAAATAAAACGTTAAAATGACTTTGGTGTGGTATGGCGACAATTAAATACATCCTCACTTGAAGAGTCTTTCATGTATTGATCATGTCAGACACCCCACTGCAATCATCCTGGATACAATACTAAAAGACAGGTAAATACAGCACTAAACTCAAATCAATCATATATCACAAGTTATAAAATAACAACCATTTAAAAAATACATAAGCATAAAAAAGCACCCACGCACACACAAATACACAAAACACACACATACGCACACACAACACACACACAGCCTTCAGAGAAAATAAGAAAGAGAATATCTTTTTTGCAGACTTTTATAGGAGAAAAAACAACAAGCATTCTCCACTCGTTTGAGTCCGTTAGCCCAAGACAAAGTATAAAAGTAAGATGACTCTTAACAAATAGGCTAGTTCAGATATAATAGGTTGTACTAAATGTTGCAATCTTTCAGTCCACAAACTTAAGTGGATAGCCTCAGATAGGATCTTTGAATGTTTGTGATTGGTACAGTAATGAACAGTAACAGTAATATTAAATAATATCCAACATCAACTGTCTGCAATGCCATATATCTACATGCACAGAGAGATGGTGAACAGGCCTTAAAAACAAACGAGAAGGATTTTAATTGTGTTTGAAGTGTGATCGCATTACGAGAGAAATTGTTAAATCATCGCCAAACAGTAAAATTAATATTTAGTAATAATATCCAAATTGTGGAGACGTTGATGTCCTGTAACAGGATTGCCACATGAAATAGAAGAAGAAGACAGTTAGTTATTCATTGCTTACAATGTCCAGCGGACAGCAAAGAGCCGAATCAGGATCACAAAATCAGGACCACAACTTGGTTGAATGAGGACTCACTCCTGATCCGTCTACAAGATCTGTTGAAACAACCCTAGTGAAGGCACTTCACCAGCCGGTCACTTTACAAGAAAGGCATCCCACGCAGGGGACGCTATACTCTAATTTGTCGAACCCTCGTTTACAAAAAGAAAAAAGAAAAAAAGAATATAAACATCATTATACAATATCAACAGAACACATGCATATAAAATGCCTACATTGCTAAATAATAATATAATAGAAAACCCTAGTGACCATTTGGCAGAAAAGAAGAAGAAGAAAATCCAGAAACAACTGTCTGTATTAACAGCTATTGTCACCACACAGTGGCAATAAAAAAGATTAGACCCATTTCTAAATCATCTTTGACTAGTAAATTTTACAATAATTCAGTAATAAACAGATACAACGGTATGCAATAACAACCAATTTCTAATTTATAGAGGATGGCAGGTGGGCATCTGTTGCATGTATATCAATGTTTAATTGCGTTTGAGGTCTGACAATGAACGTTAAATGACAAAATTGCTGCATCGTCGTACAATAGTAAAACTGATATACGAATAATATCAATTGACACAGTGGATTGCAATGAGCGAGGTTGCGATCTCTTGGTTTAAGGCGGGACTAACTTGCCTTGTCCACAGGCCAGAAACCAACGTTTCTCCGAATATTATTTACTTTCGACTCTGGCAACGTCTCGGGGGTTTTCTCCTGGTACTCCGGTTTTCTTCCCCAGCAAAATGTCCAAAACACGGTAGGTTGGGTTTTTGCGCGCCATAGGCGGCGACTACGCCTTCCCCAGGAGAGGCGGACCACAATTTTACCATAAAAATGGACAATAAAGTATCCGAAAATCAAATTTTAAAAAATCAATGAATGCCATTTTCACTGGTAGAGAGGACGACAGTAGTACAGTGTTTGAAGCATGCAAGCTTTACAAAACAAACTGCTACATCATCAAACAATACCTTTTTTTTCAATACTATCCAAATACAACTCATGTATGTAATAAGTTCTGTCAGTTTCAGACTGGGAGATTGAGAGATGACTCCTGGGAAAAATTTTATAACTGCGTTTGAAGTCTGATATAGTTGTAAGACAAAAATGTAAAGTACAGATCAAAGAGAACAAAATATTTCAAAACATATCATGAAACAATTGTTTTCAAATGCGAGGTTTTTCTTACATAGAGAATGTGTCAGATGGACCTAAATATAAACATTTAAATGCGTTTGAAGTCTGATGTTATATGACAAATTGCTATAATTATAAAAACACCAAACATTTGTAGGTCAATCATATCTAGATACAACTGTCTACAATAATTATCATTTTCACACATATGAAAAAGAGAGATGACAAAACAAAGAAGAATGTAATAGCATTTGAAGTTTCCTAGTGTTACACAACAAACTACTACATCAGGGAACAATAACATTATTTTTAAAAATATGATATCTAGATAGAACTGTCTGCAACACAAGATATCTTCACACACAGTATTAAATGACAAATGGCTTATAAAAATAATTATTACAATGCTTTCGAAACTTAAGCTTCCTGCATTATTGCGCAAATAGCGAACTTGATAGTTCAATAATATCCAGAGTATAACTGTATGCAATTATGTAATAAATGTATGTGAGTACGTTTGTGTGTGTGTGTGTGTGTGTGTGTGCACGTGTATTTATGTCAAAGTGGGGACTCGACTGTGTTTTTTTAATCATAAATGGGGTCTTTTGCTCGGACCCCACTTTTTTCCAGGGCCCCACTTTTTCAAAGTGCTCGCAAGTGCTCTTTAAGTGCATGCAAGTGCAGTTGTAGTGCATGGAAGTGCAGTTGTAGTGCATGTGCACTTAAAGTTCACTTCGCGAAGTGAAGTTGTAGTGCATGTGCACTTAAAGTACACTTGGCCAAGTGTAGTTGTAGTGCATGTGCACTACAACTACACCAGGTCAAGTGTAGTTGTAGTGCACATGCACTACAAGTACACTTGACCTGGTGTAGTTGTAGTGCATCTTCCAGACGGGTAGGATAAGGAACTTTCCTCGACGATTAGGGTAAGGCAGTGCCTCGACGATTAGGGTAAGGCAGTGCCTCGACGATTAGGGTAAGGCAGTGCCTCGACGATTAGGGTAAGGCAGTGCCTCGAAAAGGGTTAGGGTCAGGGCTAGTTGCAGCGCTGCAACTAGCCCTGACCCTAACCCTTTTCGAGGCACTGCCTTACCCTAATCGTCGAGGCACTGCCTTACCCTAATCGTCGAGGCACTGCCTTACCCTAATCGTCGAGGAAAGTTCCTTATCCTAGCTGTGTTTTTGAACAAACTTGACCTACTTCGTCCTCTATAGGCGAGGAATTAGGTCAAACTTTTTGCGAAAAGGGTGCTTTTTTGAACAAACTTGACCTACTTCGTCTCTTAAGAGCGAGGAATTAGGTCAAACTTCTGGCAAAAAGGTGTCTTTTTTGAAGAAATTTGCCTCTTAGGCGGCGAATTAGGTCAAAGGACCCCATTTAAACATGAATACACGAATGTGTGCGTGTGTGTGTGGAGACTCTCAGTACCTCGTTCTCGAGAATGGCTTTGAAGAAGCTCTCCAACATCCGCTCGGACGACCGACAACCTCTCCACAAGGCATCTCGTGATATCCTTTGAGCCTAAGCGTAATTCATCATGGTGGCTGAGGTCTCTCCATGCTGCCCGAACCAACCGAATGAGAGACTCTTTTTGCCAACCACTTTGTGAATCTTGAACCAAGCTCTTTGAGTACTCCCTACCAAGACTTTCATATGCAACGTCACTGGTTTGTGTATGGATGTGTGTGTTTGTGTGTGTGTGTGTGAATGTGAGACAGAGAGAGAGAAAGAGAGAGAGAGAGAGAGAGAGAGAGGGAGAGAGAGAGAGAGAGAGAGAGAGAGAGAGAGAGAGAGAGAGAGAGAGAGAGAGAGAGAGAGAGAGAGAGAGAGAGAGAGAAAGGGGACGCAAATTGTGAAATGTGACAAGAATATGCCTTTAATCATGTGAAAAATAAGTACATTGTACTGTTATGTGATTTACATCATTTATATTGTTTCGCACTGTTTTATGGAACTTGCATTATTTTGTAATGTAAACATTGTAGTAATGTAGGCCTGTTCTATTTTAAATGTGGAGGCCTTGTCGTATTTCATATACATATTTATAACTTTACTTCTGTCGTCTTAACCTATGACTGCATTTTAATTAATTAATTTATTATTTATTCTTAATGATAGTTTTGTTCAGTCTAGGGTAAAAATCTCTTGTCCATTTTAATTGATTTATTTCAACTATTTACAGTTCCTGTTTAGTCATAAACAAGGTGGTTTTTTTGCACTATATATATATATATATATATATATATATATATATATATATATATATATATATATATATATATATATATATATATATATATATATATATATATATATATATATATATATATATATATATATATAAAGTGTTTGTTTGTGTCCTTGCATATCTACGGGAGTGAACTGTGATGTCATATTTGATGCTTTTATTTACGATTATATTGTCCTGTGTCATGTTTCATATGTATGTTATTATGTCGCCTACGTGTTTGAACGAGGAAAATAAATCATCTTGCATTTTGTTTTAGCTGTGCTTGTGGCAGGTCCTGTAAGAACAACTTCGATTCATTTACGGTTTCAAACTACTGCTTATACTACATCACGCAGACTCTGAAGTTTTCCAGTCACTTATCAGGAGAAACTGAAGATGGTGTACGCTCAAATTGTCCTGCTGCTGGTAATGCTGTCTAATGTGGAGTCTACGTACTCGGGGAACTGCAGCGAGTAAGACCATCCCATTGGCTTTCTTATCGTTTTTACCTATATCAGCAATACTCTTGACAGATATAAAATATTCCATAATTGCATTTTATTCCTTTAAAAAATGTCATCTATATATATAAATTGCTTAGCCGGAAGTCCTTCTTCGCCTCTACTATAAAGTTTGTCCGGTATGGACGCTGATCTGGGCAGGTGCTGGGCGCTACGGATCGGGCTGCTGTGTGCTCAAAACCAGCGAAATCGTTATAGCCGACATTTCCTTACCGAACGTTTAACCGTTTCTGAGATAAATAAATAAACAAAATGTCCACAAACTGCAATAGCCTCATTCCGCGCGCTTCCATTAAAAATCAAATTGAGGTTTCAGCATGTTTTCCCATATAGACCAAAAAATTGATGGTCTTTCTAGGAAGCCTTGGTAGCTTACGTAGTAAAACATTCGCCTACCGTCCAGGGCGACCCAAGTTCAAATCTCACGCGGGCAATTTTTTTTTTTTTTGTACACTACATTATGGATATTTTTCTTTTTAATTTAGGCTTTTTATCTTTAATTTATTATTATTATTATTATTATTATTATTTTTATTATTATTATTATTATTATTATTATTATTATTATTATTATTATTATTATTATTATTATTATTATTTATAAACTAATAATAATAATAATAATAATAATAATAATAATAATAAATTATTATTATAATTATTATTATATCTTATATCAAATTTTCTTTTAAAACCTTGTGGTTTTTTATTATTTCTATTTGTATTATTCTATATTCAATATTATTATTATTATTATTATTATTATTATTATTATTAATATTATTATTTATAAACTAATAATAATAATAATTATTATTATTATAACAATTATAATATCTTATATCAAATTTTATTTTAAAACCTTGGTGTTTTATCTGATTTCTATTTGTATTATTCTATATTCAATATTATTATTATTATTATTATTATTATTATTATTATTATTATTATTATTATTATTATTATTATTATTATTACTATTATTATTATTATTATTATTATTATTATTATTATTATTATTACTACCAAGGATCGGGATGGGGTGGTACGTGTAGGTAAAAGGGGGCTACGGGTAGGTTTAAAGGGGCATGGGTAGGCATAACGGGGATACGGGTATATATAAGGGGGTATGGTGATGGTCGATTCCTTTCATCCATACCTGCGAAACGATCAGCGGGGAAGTATCAAGGAGGGTACAGTTAGAAACCAAGGGGGTATGGAAGGTATCAAGGGGGTATGGGGAGGTATCAAGTGGGTTCGGGGAGGTATCAAGGGGGTATGATGAGGCATCATGGGGGGGGGGGGGACGGGGAGATATCAGGGGGGGAGGGTATGGTGAGGTATCAAGGGGGATATGGGGAGGTATCATCGTCCAAATGAAACTCGCAGACAAAAGTTCTCTCTGTCTACATTTTAAACAGCATCATGTGTACCCTGGCTTGCCAGGGTACAAAAACCACTAGTATCTATATAAAATGTGTTATGAATTTTTTGTTAGTAATTTCTTTTAACCAAAATTAACATTTAATTCGAAAATCTGTGTTCGAACATGCTGCAAGATGAAGAATTTAATTATCACGCTTGTAGTACACGTCATATAGTCTATCCTATCCTATCCTATCCTATCCTATCCTATCCTATCCTATCCCGTAACTCGGAGGTCGTAGAGGCACCACAGATGATCGTTTAACCAGCGTACTCCATCTTTTCCTGTCCTCAGCAACCCTGATGGTTTCGCTCAGTGTCAAACCAGTCCATTCTCGAATGTTGTTCTCCCACCTCTTTTTCGGTCTCCCTCTACTTCTACCTCCTTGCACTGTGCCTTGCAGGATGGTCTTTGCAAGACCTGATGATCTGGTAACGTGGCCATACCATCGTGGCCATACATATCGTCTAATGACGTAAACACTTTTAGATTTACTGCTTTGTTTTGATCGCACACGTGTTGATATTATTTGTGGATTACTATCAGTATTCACCATGTATTAAATCAAATGGCATCGTGGCCACTGGGATATGGTTCCTTCAAACATTCTGTCTTTTGAGAACGATGACTATGCACCTGAACAAATCACAGTACTCTAGATCCGATTCAGAAGACATTTATATTAATAGTGAGTGTGTGGAGATACGTGCTTTACCAGAGGTACATGTATATCGGTCAATATAAACCAAACGGTATATCGAGCGCCTGGACAAACTCCGGCAAACTTCACCCCCAACACGGAAGTCACCGACTCTACTGCGGTATCAGCTGATCTCCAGCAGTGTACAATCGAACTAAGAGAAACTAGACCATCTCGCAAACTGTTGAAAGTTCACTTGTACTACACAACGTCCAAGATGTTAATTCAAGGGAGGTCCTGTCGTGAGTGGGTAGACAATGAGTTCCAGGCTGTAGTTCACACACTTGCATCATCCGTGTTAGAGCCTGAGCAAGTCACTAAGGAAGACATTCTGAAGCCTGATTTGATCACTGCCAAAGCCATCATAAACACGACTGTTGCATAGATTGATGATCTATCATTGCGGTCATCAAGATTACAAGTACACACAAATGATGTGTCTCGTTGCGTTCAGGCTCTGCTACTGAGCGGCAGCAGTATAATGTCCTTGTCATCACTCTTCCCAAAAAGGGCAACCTTCAGGAGTGTAAAAATTACCGCACCATTAGACTCATCAGCCATCCCAGCAAGGTCCTCCTGAAAATAATACTCAACAGTTTGAAACCCCACGCTCAACAAATCATAGCTGAAGAACAAGCAGGATTCAGGGTAGGACGAAGTATCATTGAACAGATTTTCAACCACAGAATAATCTGCGAGAAATATCTACAGAACCAACAACATCTATATTATGTGTTTGTAGACTTCAAGAAAGCGTTTGACCGCGTCTGGCATGCAGCTCTGTGGGCAACCATGAGAGTGTACAACATAAGCCCTAAAATTATTGAAGTCATCAAAAGCCTGTATGACAAGGCTAGCGGTGCAGTCCTCCACAACAGCGCCATCAGGAACTGGTTTAGAACAACAATCGGTGTGCGTCAAGAATGCCTACTCTCTCCAACACTCTTCAACTTCTTCCTAGAGCGCATCCTTTCAGATGCCCTTGCAGATCTCGAAGGCAAAGTCAGCATAGGGGGTAGAGCAATCTCCAACCTCCGTTTTGCGGATGACATTGATAGATTGGCTGTAGAGGAAAAAGAACTTGAACAGCTGGTACAGAGGCTTGACACCACCTCCAGAGCCTATGGATTGGAAATAAGTGCAGAGAAGACCAAAATGACGACCAATAACATCAATGGCATTAACGTGGACATCAAAGTCCAAGGCCAATCCCTCAACACAATACATAGCTTCAAATATTTAGGAGCCATTGTTTCAGACAATGGGTCCCGATAGGAAGTCCTCTCCAGGATCGCACAAACAACTGTTGCTCTGACAAGGTTGTAGCCCATTTGGAAAGACAGGACCATCAGTCTACATTCCAAGGTAAGGCTGCTGCGCTCTCTTGTCATCTCGATCTTCCTAAACGCTTGCGAAACATGGACCCTCACAGCGGATCTGCAACGAAGAATATAAATGGATGTCACGTCACCCGAATGGGATCAGTGACTTCAGCTCAACAGCGATGGAAGGGATACAAACTCAAACTAAAATACTAACACAAATGCCAGACGAAGATTTACACTCTATTATTCAACGCACAAACATAAGGAGAATGGGAATCTAACCCTACCCCAACCCTTATCTGGACCCACAACCCCAACAACTAACCAACAATTACCTCCGTTGTCTAATCCGTAACCCCTTGACACTGGACACAAGATGCCAACACAATCAAGATATAACCATATTGAAATAAAGATGAAGTAATACAACTGATGGCTTAATTCACAATCGCCACGATTTGAAGAATTGTACTTAATTAATAACTAACTCTTTATACACAGTGTAACAGTACGTTCATCAATACGAACTTGATTAAATTGTCTGAAATTGCACCAAGGCCTTTCGTCTATCACAGACTGTGATAAAGCGTCACTGCTTGCATATTCACTGAATATTTAGTATGTTTTATTTGAGTGTAATGTGTGTATGAATGACTGTGAAGGTGCGTTGTCCTGTGAATGGAACACCCAGGTGGCAGATTCCCGGTCGTAGGGGTCCTGTAGCGCTCAGGTGGCAATGGTCGTGCAACGTCTTAGCCTGGCACCAACGATACCAGCAACAGTTGTAGCGTGTGGAAATGGACGTAGCAACAGATAGGCAGAAGAACAATAGTAGGCCCAATCTGGTCAACAGAATAAACCATCTTACTAGGCTTCCTCTACAATGTAAACAATACATGGGAAAAAAACTCCTTCCGCCGTCCGCCATCTTGACCTGTTTATTTATGCATTTCAACAATTCATAATTTTTCTATAATTTATATAACTTCTTATGAACATGATTATTTATACAAATACAAAATGCATTATTCATCCATTCCTGATCAATAATCCTGATTCATCCTCTCTCTCATATTCATCACCCCTCTCTCATATTATAATCCATCATCACCCTTGACCTCATTCTTGCAACAACGTCAACAACATTGTTCCATTATAGATTTTCAACAAGAAAATCATATTAAAAATACTATTTATCAAAATACCCCTTTTCCACCCTCATCCTTCATCATTCATTCACGTACGCATGCTCAGAGTATATAGCCACTAAAAGAACTAGAATACTGGGCACCCACTCACCTGCAGTTCCCGGCCTGTGAAATACAGACATACACCAACACAATAGCACAACACAACACAACACTGTCTGTAGAGATGGTCCTGATTTGGCTCGGAAGAGTCCGCTGGACCTAAAGCAATAATCTTGTATTGTATTGTATTGTCTGTAGAGAGTAGATGGTTTGTTGCTGTCTCATTATGATCCAGGGCACCCTAGCACTGGCGAAGTGCTAGGTCTTGGGCGGTCTCTAAACCAAGAGCACACACCCTTAGGGACACACCATACACCTATCACAAAGAAATAGTGACAGTGATATTCCTCCTAACTGTGGAAAAGGTACTTTATTACCATAGCTTTGACAATACACTGGTCATTCTTGCCATTATTAAGGAAAAGACCTTGGGTGGTTCCAAACACAGAACACAACCCTTGTAAAAAGGACCCTACACTTATTCTATGATAGTGGCAATCACAATCTACCCAGTCACCGTCAGATCACAACGAATATCGGCTCTACTCTAACCTTCTTCGCCGCTTCCAGCCCACAGTTCAAGGCACAGAACTCCGTTCAGCTCCTAATAGCTATCGAGCTATGCGTATTCCACATGAAAAACCTAAATTCTTATCATACACTACGCATTTCAAAACGCTGATTCAAACTTTGCGCACAGCACCTCAGAGATATGAAACTATACACTATAATACATCCTGACACAGCATTTATTTAGCGTGCGTCAAACTCGTGTCGTCACAATGGAGATGAGGTACCCAGCACATTACCAAGAATGAAGTCCGACAGACCATCACACAAGCCATTGGATAACACGATGACATGCTCACAGCGGTGAAGAAATGGAAACTCCGATGGTATGGCCACGTCACTAGATCATCAAGCCTTGGAAAGACCATCCTGCAAGGCACGGTTCAAGGAGGCAGAATGAGAGGGAGACAGAAAAAGAGGTGAGATGACATCATTCGAGAATGGACTGGCTTGACACTGAGCGAAGCCATGTCGAGGGTTGCTGATGACAGAGAAAGATGGAGTACCCCAACGACCTTCGAGTTACGGGATAGGATAGGATAGGATAGGAAGCATAGTATAATGTCTTCTGCAAGGGATGAGTTGACCTCTGGTCGTCTCTCCACACGATCTGACACAATCATCAACCTTACCCTCATACCTATGCTGTTTGTCAGTCCTACTCTCTCGTCATATAATGTACCTGTCAAACGTAATCTCACACAATCGGATATGGTTAACAGTCTTTCTCATGCAACACTTGATACCAGCCCTCTCACCACACCATCTGAAGAAGCGGCAAGCATGGTGTTGGAGCTGAATACAGACCTCATTACAAAAATACCAAATCTTGTTGCAACGGCGTCTCAGAATGAGTTTACGGTAAATCCTCTTTCTTCTGAAGATGCCTCAAACGTGGTCATTGAAGTTACATCTCAAAGGTCTGTCCCTGAAACCTCAAATGATGCTGCAAACAATACTGATGAAGCTATGGCTACCATCGTAGTCACCAATATCAACGGTACAGAGATGGGGATTCAGACAAATGAAGAGTATGTCCCAGTAGAAGAATTTGAACGTGTGACTGAAAACCTGCGAGATGAAATTTCAGCCCTCGGGTCAATGCTACAAGAAGCACATTAAACATCAAAAATTGAACTGGATGACATGAGAACCCTGGTAGCTAATACTTCTGACCTCCCGTACCAGCCTGTTCCATCACACTCTCGTCCAGTACACAATGCCAAAAAGCCCTCACTAGAGTCAGCAAATCTTCCATGTCAGTCATCCATGACGGTCAAACAACGCCCCACGCCCAAACCCCGAACTAAGTTTGTCATAAACGCCGAGCCCCGGAAAAAGCATACTGTGACAAAAGGTTTTGAAGACGCTGATGAAAGGAAACTTGTACATAATCACCGCGCTTCTTTGTCAACCGCAGAAGACGAATCCGCAAAGATCAACCCTTGCAGCAGTCAGTGTACCCACCTAAAGCTACCACTTCAAATACTAACACGGTGGTGTCCAACAAAGGCTGGCCACAACTTGCAGATCTTAAACCAGGCGCAGAAACACTTATCTTAGGTGACTCTGTTGTTGAGGGTTTACATGGAAATAAGATGTCAATAACAAACGAGTCCACACACGTTCTCTCGATTTCTTGACTAGACAGGTCACAACTTATTGACAATGATCTTACCCATACCCTTGTGTGGCATATTGGCATTAATGACTGCAAACGTGGACAAGTCTTGGGTAACCAAACCTGGCGCACTATAGTGACTCAATTCCGTAGATGCTTCCATAAGGCAAGAATACTGCTGTCTACCATCCTCCCGCTACGCACCAGTCATACTCACATCAATGCTTGCATTGATGATTCTAGCTTCTGTATGAGGAAAGTTGCTGGATGGGGTTGAAGTAGTTGACAATGACATTACCTTCTATACTCTCTTTGGCAAGGTGAAGACGGGCTGGTTCAGGGACCAAATTCACCCCAACATCCGAGTTACTAGTGACCTCGCTGTGAACATCAAAAGGTCCTACTCAAAGAACAATAACATGATGTCACACACAATTCAAATCCGTGACAATTCTTGACAACAGACCATATTCAAAACACCCCAGCCTAAAGATGGTGCCATAGATCCTCAACCAATGTTCTACTAAGGCCTACAAGTCACTTACGTCATGTTCCCATACAGGCTCAAACAAGTCGTCCTCTGTACTCTACTGTTGTTAAAGGGATTTATCAACAAGACCCAGTCCCTTTTAACCAGAAACGTCTATCATCGCAACAAATTAAAGGAAAATTCCCAATACCCGCACACAAGTCACATTGGTCTTCTGCAAGAGCCCCGCCATCAGCAACAGCAGCAACAGTCAGACATGCAGCCTTTGGACCTTACTAGCGAAAGTCAGTGTGCACCCTTAAATGACCAAGAAAAACAAGCTTTGTTTAGCTTCCTTTCTCACCTTCTTGTGGGAAACTAATGAGCTAATCTTCCCAGTGTTGCCTGACTGCAAACTTTGGGTGAAAAAAATAGATTTTTTTTTATATTGATACTCTGATACTGTATTATTCAGTAAATTGCTGTGCATTCATACTGCTCAGCATTTATTGGTGCACGAGTACTCCTCCGTGAACCTAATATTTAACTGACTGAAAGTAGAATGAACATTTTGTGTTTTGCAGCTCAAATCTGAAGGTGACTTATTTGTTTCACTGACAAAATAACCTTTTGAATATTTCCTATTTATTTCATATAAAGCCAACCTGGAGCTGTTACGGACGATACCTTGTTATATTTAGTTATTAATCTTTTTTAAATTTTTTTGTGATTATTTTCAACAGCATCTGGAGCATAGATTAGGCATAACTAACATCTAGACTTCTAACGAGGGTTGTTGAAAATACTATAATTTGTGTTGTATAATTTGTTTTATTGTATAATAGTATACAATGTCATGTACAACCTGGCCATCTAAAGACGAACTTCGAATTGGTCATTTGAATATATGGCATGCAATCAATTAAAAAAACCACGAAATATAATCCATTCTTAATAATCACAACACACCATTTCATGATTTTGGCTTCTCTTAATCGTGGTTATCTGACAAGTCGTATGATTCAGAAATATCAATGCCTGGCTATTCTTTATTACAACACCATAGAGAAATGATAAAGAAACCGGGTTATTAGTTTATATAAGCGAAGCAATTAAATATAAACGTCTTCATCTCCTTGAACATCATGTATCATATAGATTCTATATTATAGAATCTATTTGGCTTTAAATTTACATAAAACATGCAGCTTCCATTATCTTTAGATTTGTATATAGACATCCAATTGAACATGTAGACTGGTTTAATCGCTTCAGTTCTATGATTGATGCCGTGTTATTAGAATCCAAAGAATTGTTTATATTGGGTGATTTTAATATTGATCTGAATAAATCAAACACTGGACAATTATTATTCAACTTTGTAATATTGAACACTTAGCAACAAGACCAACAAGAGTAACCGCCGATTCTAGATCACATTTACGCAAGTAACAAAGTTCATGTTTCAGAAGTTTGTGTACCAGTATAATGATTGCAGTGACCATGTCTACCATGGAATAAAAGGGAGCAAAAATACTTAAACCAGATAATAAAATAATAACATATCAATCACTTTCAAAATTTAATGAAGATGATTTTTTATTAGACCTTCATAATAGTAATCTCTCAAATGTATACAATTTTACTAACCCAGATGATGCTTTATCATACTGGTATAGCATATTTATAAAGACATACAACAGACATACTCCTATTTATACAAAATGAGTTAAATACAATTCTAAACCGAAATGGCTAGACACTCAATTACAACAAGCCATTAATCTTAGAGACTGTTTGAAGAAACATGGTAAGAAAAGTGAATATAACAACAAAGAAATGCAGTAACTTCACTTAAGACAATGAAAATGAAAACATTAAAAAAAATTAGTATCATCCTTTTGGATGTTTTAAAACGATTTGGAAAGCAATTAATCATTTAACAAACAAATCACCTACATCTACAGTAATTAAAACTATTTCCCCTGATACACTGAATGTACATTTTATCAAAACTTCTGATAGAATTATAACTGCTGACAAATCCAAAGAAAATAATCTACATAAATTATCTGAATTTTGTCAGTCTAAAACCATCAGAAACAAAACCTATATTCCTTTTTTGTCAACTGATTTTTTTTATATCAAACACTAATAAACCTTAAGCAAACAAATGTAAGAGGAGATAATGAACTGGATGAAAAAATATTAAAACTGTCTACTCCACGTGTTACTGAAACCTTAACCTATATATACAATTTATGCAGTGACAATTTATTTTTTCCTGTCATGATAAAGTTATTCCGCTTTTTAAATCTGGTGATAGTTCTGACCCATCAAATTATGGACCCATTTCTTATACTGTCCCATCCTATCCTATCCATGCTGCTTGAAAAACACATTAACAACCATATTCTAGATCATTTCACAAAAAAACAACCTGTTACATGAAAATCAATCTGGCTTCAGAGCTAAGCATTTTTATCAAACAGCTCTTACATCTATGATAGAACAATGGCTTAATAATATTAACGAACACCAATTTTCCGGAGCAATATTCGTTGACTTTGCAAAAGCTTTCGATGTAATTGACGATGACCTTCTTTTACGTAAATTACAATTATATTGTATTAGCTTTGAATCCCTTAATCTTCTAAAATAGTTCATTTCTGACAGACAGCAGTACATTACATGATTATTGCTTTAGGTCCAGCGGACTCTTCCGAGCCAAATCAGGACCGGACAACCCCCGATCCGCATAAAAGATCTGATGAAACAACCCTAGTGGTAAAACTGAAAGCTCTCCACCAGCCAGTCACTTTACAATAAAGACATCCCACGCAGGGGACGCTGAGGCTGTACTCTAATTTATCGAACCCCCGTTTACAAAAACAAAATAGAATACAAACATCATTATAAATTATCAACAAAACACATACATAGAAAATGCCTACATTGCTAAATAATAACATCAGAGGAAGCCCTAGTGACCACCTGGCAGAAAGCGTCCAATACACCCAAGCTGATCCAACAGACCTCATACACACATAAGGAGTCTTGTCCCGGAAGAGTTTTGAAGAAAAAAGGTAGGTGACTGGTCTAGCGAAGAAGAAGAGAGTATAGCAGATTAATAGAACAGAGCAGGAATGAGAAAGAGCAAATGAGAAAGACAGCGGCAGTGGGAATTTAAAGCACTAAATTTCCAGAAAGTGGGGATACTATTTATACTGAAACCCCCGGCACCCCAACGGGGAACAGACAGCAGTGCGTTTTTATACTTAACCAAAAATCACAGTTTGAAGCTGTTACTGCTGGAGTGCCTCAAGGATCAATATTAGGGCCTTTATTATTTTATGTCTATATAAATGATCTACCCCTTCATATTTCTACTTCGTGTGAACTCTTTGCTGATGACACCACATTACACTCCAAAACTACAGAACTGCGTAATTTAGCCAACTCTTTGCAAAAGGGGGCAAATGAACTACAGGAATGGACTGAATTTAATCATGACACTTAATCCTGAAAGAACAAAATCCATACTAATTACTACAAGACACAAAAAAAGCAAAGTTCCTCTATGAAAGTTCCTCCCTAGCCCTTAAAATTTTGCAACAAAATAGCCTCAACTCAAGAAAACAGATCACACGTTGAGAGGCGAGTGATAATTTTGCATCATCGTTTAGATGGACTTTGTCTTCTTGTCGAAATCCAAAGAAACAGCATTTAATAACAGGAAAATAATAATCTGTACATTTTCTTGTTACAGTCCTCACGGAAATGATTGCACGTAGTACAGAGAGTGTATGGATGCTCAATTATTTTGCGACGGGACTACTAACAACTATGCGATTTCCTACGGCGAGAAATACTGCAACTATTTCAGCAACGGAGGAAAATTTTATACCCTTTTCTCCAACAAAGGTAAACAATGGCTCGACGCCGTCAAGAAATGCTTGCAGGTCAGTTGTATCCCGTGTTGATTTTATGTTATTGTTGTTGTTGTCGTTGCTGCTGCTGTTGTTATTAATGATAAGGACGATGACGAATTGGTGATGATCGTGATGACAATGATTATGATGACGAAAAGAACATTGTCGTTGGCGCTCGTGATGATGATGATGATGATGATGATGATGATGATGACGACGACGACGACGACTACAACTATGGTCATCATGATGAAGACGACTGTGGCTATAATTTATTTATTCACTCATTCATTCTTCAGGCGAATCTTGCAGTGATTCTTAGCCAGAGCCCCTCCTGTTCTGAGAGCAAGAGGTACGCGTTAGATACGATAGTTCCTTGCTACCTGAACCCAGGCAAAGGCGTCCAAGGTTATTGCTCCCTCCCTATCACAGACCGCGTTCTTTTTCATACCATCGTCATCACTTCCGTGGAGTACTACGATGCCATAGTGATTATCGTTGTCGGAATGAAGGTAAAATAAATAAATCGGTTAGTCATTTTAATTCCTTTATTAGATTAGTTATTAAATCCTTCATCAAGGCAAGTCAGCAATTCTTTATTCCACAAAACATGTGAAAATTTGTTGTCACAGTGTCAACAAATACGTGGCAAAGGAGAACAAAAAATATACCAATAAGACCATAAAACACGCCTATATTCATATCCTCGCTCATACACACAATATAGCAATCATACATTTATGTTTACATTCAGCATTTTTTTTGCACTTATCAACTCTTTACTTTCAGTGCTTCCCCACCCCCTCCAAATCCCACCCCCTTTCCTCACCCCAAACGTTTAACAGCAAGAGTTAAGTAAAATCTCTCTCTCTCTCTCTCTCTCTCACACACACACACACACACACACACACACACACACACACACACACACACACACACACACACACACACACACACACACACACACACACATTTTTGTAGAAACGACGTTCTGATGACTGTTGTCAAAAAACAGGGATTATTTTGACACACTTTCCATTTCTTTGACATTATTTTACCCTAACCCTTAACCTAACCCTAATGCTAAAACAGCTCTAACTCAACGGAGCACTATTTTGACGTCAAAATTGTACGGCCTTCCAAAAAGGTCAGAAGAAACCATGTGGAGTTTCATGTGTTTGTCATCAGAACGTCGTTTCTAACTGCCCAAAACAACTGACGCAATAGACGTTATTTAATAATTTATTATTTCCTTAACACACTAAGACGTCTTTGGTACCAACTGGCTAGCTGTGTACTCGTCTCCCCTCCCAACACTCCTCCCCACCCCCACCCTCCCGCCTCCACTCATAAGACTATTATTTGTGTATAGATAACATTGCATAATTTATGAATCTGTACATCCACTCTTTCTTCTGCAACCCCACCGTTCGCTATCACTATACACACCCTGATGTTATTTATTTTTTATGTTACTGTTATTGTTGGGTTTTCCTCTGATGTGCACTTGTGTAATATTACACCGACCTCAAGAGCTCATAGTGAGGCACTGCATTGCTTCCTCCAGCCCCACATATCCCATACAGTCGTTCAAACGACATCAGGAGGATCCCATCCCACTACTGAGTACATCCTCGAGAGGATGATAACCATGATGATGAGGCAGAGCTCTCAGACCTTTGGTCCAGTCTGGTAATGGAATGGGAACAATGAGAGTGTGTGTTTCATCTTGCGGCAAAGGGGTACTCTGAACGACATGCCAGACGGAAGCGGCTGACACTCCCTATGGAGTGGATGAGATGGTTCAGCATAGACCGCATGTGCCTTCGGAGTAGGGCCCGCAGCTTCTTTGTGATCTCTGTCAGGGAAAAGGCACTGGGAGATTGATTATTTTGGATGCGGTTTTAGAAACTTTGAGGAGCTTGTGGGTTTTTTGGTTTTCCAGAGACACATAAGGATGGATAAAAGATCATACCACAGTGTGTGAAAAGGGCCCCCATAATGCTAGAGGTTCAACAGAAGTTTGGGGGCAACATCAAAGAACTGCAGTTGCCTAAGAGCATACAGTCCCTGCTGACTCTTCTTGTGTGTGTTAGCCCCATGCTCCATAAAGGTGAGTCGATGCATACTCTGTTGCTCCCGTCCTTCTTCTTCACGACCACGACAGGGGACGCGTAGAGGGAACTGGACTCCCTGATGATGCCCATCTTCAGCATCTCGTCGATGTCTTTCTTCAAGGATTAACGGGCCTTGAAAGGGATCGGGAAGGGTTTGGATCGAACGGGAATATTTGAAGTGAGGTGGACTTCATGTTCGACCAAAGTCGTAGAGCCTGGGGCATCGCTGAAGCTATGGGGAAACTCGCCCATAAGGTCTTTGAGCTCCAGCTTTTGATCTTCCGTCAAGCGTGGTCCTAGCTTAACATCATTGATGTCTTCTTTGCTGTGGAAGTCTCCGAGTTCCAACAGTTCCTCGCTGTCAAAGCTGTTGTCGATCACAGCTGCCGTTGCTGCGTGTACAGTCTCTGAAGGCCTTTCCACGTACAGCTTAAGGAGTTTGGCGTGGTATATCTTGGAATGCTGGCCGACCTTCACCTTGTAGTCGTTGATCCCCACCACGGTCTCCACTTCGTACGGGCCTTTCCACTGCATCAGCAAATTATTGTGGTCGGTAGGTAGCAGCACCAGTACTTTATTTCCAGGTTTGAACTTCCTGTTCACAGCCCTACGATCATAGTAGTGCTTTCCACAGTCCTGGGACTTCTTCAGGTTTCCTCTGGCTATCTCAAGAGTCTGCTCCTGCTTCTCCCTTAGCTCAAACACGTACTGGTAGATGTTCTTACTTCTGGGGTCTCTACTTCTTTCGTCCACAGTTCTTTTAGGACGTGCATCGGCCCTCGGATGGTTCTTCCGTACAACAGCTCGAACGGAGAAAAGCCGGTGGACTCCTGCGGTACTTCTCTGTAGGCGAAAAGTAATGCGTTGATGTAGCGATGCCATTGTCTGGGCTGCTCGCTGTATAGTTTCTTCAGGGTGGACTTCAGCGTAGCATTAAACTTTTCGACAAGCCCGTTGCACATCGGATGGTAAGGCGTCGTAGTCAAATGCCGGATGCTCAGCAGTCTGTTGACCTCCTTCATGCAGTCAGAGACGAACTGCGTCCAGAGGTCTGTAAGAATTTCTTCAGGCACCCCAAGTCTACTGAACATGTCCACCAGCGCCTCTGCCACAGTTTCAGTGTCAATCTTCTTCAGGGGCACTGCTTCTGGGTACCGAGTCGCATAGTCCACTAAGGTCAGTACCCACCGGTAACCTTCTTCACTCGGAGGTTTTATTTCGCCGATTAAGTCCAAGGCCACTCTCTTGAAAGGTCGGTCGATCAAAGGCATCCTCTGCATAGGCACTTTCGGGACCCTTCCTCGAGGTATGGTCTTCTGGCAAATGTCACATGATCGGCAGAAACGGCTGACGTCCGCATGAAGTTCCTGGCCAGTAGAATACCGCCTGGATTCTGTCTGACGTCTTCTTGATGCCCAGAGGACCTCCCATGATTGAGTCATGTGCTACTTCCATCACTTGGCGCCTTATGGGTAACGGTACCAAGACTTGACGTAGTGGTTTCCCTCTGTTCACCCTCGGGTGCTGGAAGATTCTGTACAGGATCAGCGCAAACTACTATTGGCCAGGAATCACGGAGGATGTCTAGCGGTACGTGAAATCTTGTCACCAATGTCAACGATATTCCCCGCGCCATCACACCATACCAGTTACCTTAGGATCATCGGTAGTAGTCGGCGTGCCATTCCAGCAAGTCTCAGTAGACATAGTAGGACCATTGCCCGTGACGAAGAAGCGGAACAGATTTCTCCTCACACTCGTCGACGCCTGTTCGATGTGGTGCGAAGCAGTCCCTTTGCCAGCAATCGACACCAGGAAAATTGCAGATGCACTCATCGCCATCTTTACCAGAGTGGGATTCCCTGACAGCATTAGAACGGACAACGGTGATGCAAGAGGTGTTTGAGTTGATACAAGTTCATCACATTCGCACACCACCGTACCACCCAGCCAGCAACGGACAGATAGAAAGACTAAATGGTACCCTTCTCACCATCCTCAGGAAAGTCGCCGACGACAACCCAGAAGCGTGGGACACCTACGTGAATGCGGCACTGTTCGCATACCGAGAAACACCCCATGCAGCCACAGGTTACACCCCGTCAACATTGCTTTTCGGCAGACCACTCGCAGGGCCGCTAGAAACCCTACGCTGAAGGTGGACGGAAGCCACGGTAGACGACACACCTAAAGGTGCAACAAAGTATGTCGCAGACCCTGCAGGAAACCCTCAAAGCCACGTGGAGGAAAGCTGGTGAAGCACTGAAGAAGGCAAGAGCCCGTCAGGCGAAGTACTACAACTGCCACGCAAAGGACCGAGAACTGAAAGTCGGCGATCAAGTGCTACTATTACTCCCAAGCGGCACCAACAAACTGGACATCGCTTGGAGAGGACCATACCCGGTGACTGCCAAGAAATCAAATACTTGTTAAAATACTTCACTACATGCTCACCATCAGATAAACGATGGTTCACTCGACTGAAAGATTGTTAAAATATTTCACTACATGCTCACCATCAGACAAACGATGGGTCACTCGATTGAGTGCTTGTTAAAATACTTCACAACATGCTCACCATCAGACAAACGATGGGTCACTCGACTGAAAGATTGTTAAAATACTTCACTATATGCTCACCATCAGACAAACGATGAGTCACTCGACTCAGTGCTTGTTAAAATACTTCACTACATGCTCACCATTAAATAGGAACTGTTTCATTACTTTTTTAATTTTTCGATTGTGCAGACTCTCTCAGGCTGTTGGTCCAGATAAACTGTGGACTACGCTACCCTTTGGCCATCGGATCATTATCTGGACTCCAGTCAACGCTTATGAAGTGGACAGTGGGCTTCATTAAAAGTTATTTGGCATGACGAGCATTGGTTATAATTGTAATCTTGCCTTGGGTTAAAGACGATCAATAATTAAAGAAGTTATTTTGTTTTGCAAATGTAAAAAACGCACTTTCATTTTTGCCACTGGCATGATACCTGCATTGTATTAACAAAAATTAGAGTTTGTCCTTTATAATGTTTTGACGGCCTTCAGAAGATGAAGACAGTCGAAATTTATATTTTGTACACAAACACACACACACACACCCATACACACACCAACGCACACACCCACACACAGACTCAGGCACTCGCTCATTGAGACCAGATATAATTTATTTTATAATCATATATGCTGAGTTAAATACGTGTATGTGGGTTTGGGCGCGTGGTATGTGAGAGAGATAAAGAGATAAATAGAGAAAGTGAGAGAGAAAGTGAGAGAGAACGTGAGAGAGAAAGAGAGAGAGAGAGTAACTACCCCAAACTGTGTAGTAAGCATACGTTGCTGACCCAACGCCGTGGCCCAGTGGTAAAGTGCCTGGCACACTGATGACCCAGGTTCCAATCTAGTAGTGGGCAAGATTTTAAAAAAAGGCAATTTTCACTTTCCATCTTAGCAGTATGATTGCTCTGATGGTTCAGTGTCCTATATTTGGACTAAGGTGAAGTAATAAATTTATGTATTTGTTTAATTTAAAGTCTTATTTCCATCTGTGATTATTAGACCACATATTAACTTATCAACAAATTAACATAAAATAAAAATAAATTAATTAAAATGAACAACAATAAATACAACTGTATAATATACGAAGATACCGTACTCTGCTAAAACCTGTGTTCAAAACCTACGATTAAAATCCATGACAAACCATAGATGAGAAGAGAAACAAATAGGGTAGTTAGTTATACATTGTTTATAGGGTACAGCGGACTGCAAAGAGCCGAATCAGGACCATAGGCAAGGCAAAGCAAGCCAAGGCAAGGCAAGGCAAGTTTATTCCAGAAAAAAACCATTTATGGCACATGGACATCGTTAAAATGATATACACACACATGCAAAATAATTAATTACATAACATTTTAAATTTTTACAATTTAAACTATTTATGTACACAAAGGGATTGCAGAAGGATGGGGAGGGGGAGCGATGGAGAGGGGAAAAGAAGACAAAAGAAATTGATTGGAAATAGCAACTAGGAATCATAACTAACAATACAATCAATCTAAACACATCAATGACAAACTACTGAAATTGTTTTTGTTACACACAACCTGTAAATATCAGAACTAGATTAATTTTTGACATGGGATAACAACGTTACAATTGTTTAAAAATTAATTAATTTTATTAGCCTTACAAGCTTTAATAATACTTACTTATTTTATTTATTTAATCGTTCTTATATAGCGCTTTTCCAGCTCAAGAGCTGCTCAAGGCGCTGGCCGATACAGGATCTAACTCAAGCCGCCCGAGACGCCCACCCGCAGCCTTTGGGCGCATGGTCTGACGCCCGGACAACTGAGCACAATCCTGGGCAGCTAGGGATGGGGGAGAATGATCTAGGTGCATGCTGGGTGTTTTCTTGTCACCGGCACTCACCCGTCTAGGACATGAGCGTCAGGATCTTTAAAGTCCGTTATGATGGAATGTATGCGACACAGACTAGACCTCGGTTTATACTCTCATCCGAAGGAGTAGGAAAACAGGAGTAAAGTGTCTTTCCCAGGGACACAACACAATGGCCCGGCCAGGGCTCGAACCCGGGACCTTCCGATCCGCAAGCCGAAGCACTACCATTAGACCACAGTTTATTAGATGACAATAATTCTTGAAATTTGATAGCATCAGGATATCTATAATAATATGATTTTAATAATTCTCTTCTGGAGTTACAAAAATGTGAACACAAAAATAAATAATGAAACTCGTCACCAAGATCGCCACTATTACATTTTTGACAAACACGTTCGTGTCTAGGAATGTTAAGATATCCGCCTCTTTGCACTGGCATTCTGTGGTTAAGTGTCCTAAACTTTAGAACAGATATTGCCAGATTTGTTGGTAGAACATGCAAATATTTTTCAAATTCAAAATGTAGCTTAAACATTCTATAATTATAGTAAAATTCATTATTGTTTATTTCCTCGAACCAGCCTTGAATAAACTGATCATGTAGGCGTTTAATTGTACACTTAAAAACTGAAGCAGGAGGCAAAATATTGGATAGCCCCTGATTTAACCAAAGATTACCAAGTCCTATATTATTTAACTCTTTCCGCACAGAATCGAGGAATGAAGATTTATAACCTTTATGCAAATCAATATGAAACAAATATGTGTACATAACGCTGGACAATTTGTTACTGTTATCAGGGTGGACAAGCTTATACCAAACATTTAACATTCTTTGCTTTGCCTGCAACTCCAGGGGAACCTGCCCTAATTCACCAAAAATCATTTGAGAAGGTGTAGACTTACCTAGCTTTAAAATTAGTTTATAAAAACGCAGTTGCAGTTTAGTGGCAAGGTCACTCATTTGAGGGCACCATATCTCTGAGCCATATAACAAATAGGAACAATAGTTTTCTCAAACAGATCAATTTGAATTTCTAGTGGTAACATAAGCTTTCAAATTTTTCTTACAAGAGAAAACATAGCTTTAGAGGCACGATCATATACATTTTTCTGGGCTTGTTAAAGCTTTTGATTTATTGATTGATTGATTTATTGTTGCTTTAGGTCCAGCGGACTCTTCCGAGCCAAATCAGGACCGGACAACCCCCGATCCGCATAAAAGATCTGCTGAAACAACCCCAGTGGGAAAATTGAATGCCCTCCAACGGCCAGTCACTTTACAATAAAGACATCCCACGCGGGGGACGGCTGAGGGTTGACCTCAACTACGCGAACACCCCGGTTACAAAAACAAAATAGAATACAAACATCATTATAAATCATCAAAAAAAACACATACATATAAAATGCCTATAGTGCTAAATAGTACAATCATAGGAAGCCCTAGTGACCACCCGGCAGAAAGCGTCCAACACTCCCAAGCTGATCCAACAGACCCCATACACAAACAAGGAGTCTTGTCCAGGAAGAGTTTTCAAGAAAAAAGGTAGGTCATTGATCTAGCGAAGAAGAAGATAGTATAGCAGAGTGAAGGACAGAGCAGGAATAGGAAAGAGTAAATGAGGAAGACAGCGACAGTGGAAATTTAAAGCACTAAATTTCCATAAAGTGGGGATACTATTTATACTGAAAACCCCCGGCACTCCAACGGGGGTACTGTTGCCGCAGTGAATCTGTCTTGCCTATAAAGGAAAGACAGGTTTTCAACTGTGGCTTTCACTGTTCCCTTTATAGGTTTGAACAATCTACAGTGGCAAGATTGCTCATGACCCCAAGGGGTCTTGTTAAAGCTACCATTATAGTTAATTTTAATTCCAAGGTATTGAAAATCATATACCACATCTAATTTAACACCATTATAAAATATATTAGGTAGATTTCTGACTTTGCCTTTTGAAGAAACAACGACTTTAGTTTTAGCAGCGTTGACGTTTAATTTGTATTTAGTGCAATATTGATGCATAGCATCTAAAGAAGACTGTAATTCAGCAGAAGATTCACAAAATATTACAGTGTCATCGGCATATAGCAAAATAAACATTTTATACAGAGTCTCACTATAGTCATCATCGAGAAAAATATCCAATGCTGCAAGCTTAACTGTTCTTAGACCAATTAGTTTTTCACCAAGGAAACTTCTAAAATCATTCAAAATTACATCAAACAATAACGGAAACAGGTTTTCACCTTGTCTGACACCTGTTTTACAAGAAAAATAATCAGAAAGAGTATCATTCCACTGTACCTGTGATTTTGCTTTATTATACAAGTCTTTTATTATATGCGGTATATTTCCGTTTACATTAGAATTTACTAATTTCTGCCATAACAAAGAACGATTAACAAAGTCAAATGCCTTTTTATAATCAATAAAGACACAGTACAAGCGCTTTTTCTTTGATAGGAAGAATTCTACAAGAAAGTGTAAAGTAAATATATGATCAGAAACAGAATATCCACCCCTAAATCCGGCCTGGTCTTCACGCAAAACATTATTAGTCCCCAAGATAGAACCTAGTCTTTTGTTAATTAAGCTTGTAAACAACTTACCAAAACAGCTCAAAATAGATAATCCACGATACTTATTTGCATTGTCTTTGTCTCCCTTCTGTTTATAAAGAGGCTTAATAACTCCTATTGTCAAATCCTCGGGCACTTTACCAGAATGTAGTACAATATTAAAGTATTTAGTTATCAACTTAATGACTTCATAAGGGACCGACTTCAGAAATTCATTAGTTATATAATCTATTCCACAAGCTTTGTTATTTTTTAAAGTACGTATAGTTCTTTAACTTCCTTCTCCTTGAAGGGTTGATCAAGAAGAAAATGTGTATTGGTGTCGTGCATGCTTGTATTCTGGTCAAGAGTGTCATTCTCAACATCGGAATCGGAAATTTTCTTAAAATGTTCAAAAAATGTTTCACATGTTATTTTACCATATGTGTCCCTTTTTTCGGTGTGTGTACCATTTATAAGCTACCAAAAGCATTTTGGATCATTACTTTTCAATTTTCTAATGTTCTTAATTATATTCGATTGATATTTTTAAATGACGTTCTTAACTGTCCTTTATAATTATTGCTTGCTTTGTGCTTAACTTCCTTAAGGAATGAGTTTGTATTTTTCCTACAAGCATTTTAAGATTTAAGAAATTCTTTCCTTCTCTTTTCACATTCACTATCAAAGTTCACGGAAAGTTTTCATTTGTTCTACTCGTTTTCTGCGGTTTTTTTTTCTTTATTTTAAACAAACCTATTAAGTCTGCTGCTTGCCTCATGATATAACATATATATTATTGCAAATATCATCAATATCACTTTGATGAAGGACAACCGGATTATTAGTTAAGATATAGTCAAGAGAAGAATTTAGTGAGGTAACTTCCGTCATGTTAAGGTTTTTGACTAACGTTTGTTTGCTATCTGGATAGCATTTTGGTTTATAAATAGCTTCAGTTTTACAGTTAGGGACTTTAACTTGGTTGAAAGAGGACTCATCCCCAGATTCATATACTAGATCTGCTGAAACAACTCTAACGATAACACCGAAGGCAGTCCACCAGCCGGTCACTTTACAATAAAGGCATCTCATGCAGGGGACGCTTAGGCTTTACTCTAATTTATTACATTCTCCTTTACAAAAACAAAATAGAATATAAACATCATTATAAAATAATCACGAAATACATTAAAATAAAATGCGTACATTGCTAAATAATAATACCATACCATTTGGTAGAAAAGCGTCCAAGCTGACCCAACAGACCCCATACAGAAATGAGGAATTGTGGGAGAGTTTTCAAGAAAAAAAAGGTAGGTGATTGGTCTAGCGAAGAAGATACATGTAGTAGATTGATAGAACAGAGTAGGAATGAGAAAGAAGGAAGGAGAAAGACTGCAACAATGGGAATTTAAAGCGCTAAATTTGCAGAAAGTGGGGATACTATTTATACAGAATCCCCCGGTATCCCCACGGAGGGTAAACAAATAGGTACATAACCCCAAAGAATTATAATTTGGAAACTAACAAGGCAAAACAACACAGCGCAAACTTTTGAGCTAAGCTCTTCGTCAGGCGGACAAAACACAACAAAACAATAGGCCTACACAAGTCCAACAAAGGAAAGGGAAAATATATATATATAAAAGTTTAAGCCTACTCGCGTGTGCACACTTCAACACATTACACACACGGTTCAACTGCGGTATTATTTGATGAAAAGGATGGGGGGATTCCTTGCAATTAAAAAAATACCCCCACCCCCACCCCCACCCCCTGAAAAATAGAGAGAGAGGAGTAGGGATGGGAAAGAGGTGTATTCACTAAATAGAATAACCGGCGATAGCAAGAAGAAAGTAGATCCTCGATCGCGCAGAGGTAGATAACACAGCCATTGTATTATAACTATATGTTACATGGGCACTGCGCTACTATTGCTACCCTGATGCTATCGCGGATCCATTGATTAGTGTCCCTGTGCACACATTTAACCTACACAAGAAGACAGATGCCAACCCCCAATGATAATTGAGCCCATTGATTGATAAGAGACAGTATATAGATATGTTTCACGCGCTCGGTTGAGGTGCTGTTTGAAGAAAAGGATTGGGGCATTTTTTCACGCAATAGTCAGGCAGGTCGAACACCCTGGGATCGATTGGCTCAGTGGTGTAGGAACTCGGCACAAATGTCAAGTTATGGCGCACGCCGAAAACGATCTCGTGGTAGCGACAAGGGACACCACCGCTGTCCTGGAACCAAGTATCGGCAGCGGCTACCTCCCCTTGTTTAGCCCATCCTGCACACACTCTGCCTGCGATGTCCTCGTTCCCGATGTATCTGGAGAGAAAACGAAAAGAGATCGGTTAAGCAAGGTAGGACAGGATTAGAAACTGATTCCGTTTCCTTTTCCTTAACACTCCTAAGCGGCAACAACTGGAGGGTGGCGCGAACAAATTTATGTTATGTTGTTTATTTATTTGAGATTTCCAGACTTGAAATCGTCGGAGAAATCAGAACGAGCAGAAATTTCAGTCTGTCGGTCCTTCGGAAGTAATATCTCAAGAACCATAAAACGGATTTTGAGTAAAAAAATTTTAAAATATAATTTATATTGTTGTTGTTGTTGTTGTTTTTGTTGTTGTTGTTGCTTGCAGATAGTTTAGATTGTGGCCTATCACTCCGTATCTTCCGTTGGCTTTGTTAGAATAAAGCCGAGTTACAACACGGGCAAGAAAATTAATATTTTAACAAATGTTTATTTTTTTGGCTATGTGTGTGTGTCTGGAAATACATTTGAATGTCTTGCCATCTTGTTTTAGTTTTAAGTAGTGCGATTGTCTGATTGTCCGCCTGATGACTCATTTGATTAGAGACATCTCCTTAAATCTATGGATGCCAGGCTGATGGCAATATATATATAATTCTGGTTGGGACTAGTTAGGCACGCATTATCCGACTGACAGACCTAAACAATAATTATTTATTACGTTCATACTTTTATACATTCTTTCCCAGACTCATCTGGGAATATTTTGATTTAGTAGGAAATCAGAACGATCCAAATGTTGGCCGGTTGATCCGTCTGTCTGTCACGGTATCGGTCAGTTGCACGCCAAATCTCAAGACTCACTGTAATATTACCATGAGGTTTACCAGCTAGCTTTCCGTGCCTAGTTTGCTCTATCTCAAAAAAGGTCAAGGACTCTGGTGTCAATTCAAGTTTAATGTATGTGAAAATGTTCCAACTCACGTGCCGCCTTGCAGCCAATCAGGTTTGAGGATCGTGCAGCCTTCCCCAGGATCACACAGACGACAACAATCACGTGATCCAGGGTAGATAACCCACATGTCTCCGCTCTTTAGGAACATGAGATGGCAGTCCGCATAAGGGTTATCGGGACTGAGACCTTGGCCTTGGCAAAAATTGTTATGCTGGCCGTCGTAGTGATCAAATCTGAAAAAGAAAATTCCTAACCACGTAAATCACAGCTTTCCTCTCTTTCAGCAGTCCTTCTGTTACGCCTACCTAATTATAATTGAAGAAGAAGATAGCGACGGCGATCGACTAGGATAATTAAACGAGGATGACGATGATGACGACAACGACGACGACAATGATGAAGATTACTCAACGAGGAAGACGACGATGGTGATATTGATGATCGATGATGATGATGATGATGTTGACAATTTTAACAAAGAAGAAGCAGAAGAGGGAGGAGGAGTTGGGAAAAGAGGAAAACAAGTTTGATTACCTTGCAATTCTGTCAGGAAAATTGTAGTACCAAGTTCCATTGTTGACCACGATGCTGACGTTGGTCACTACCATTTCGACGAAGTCGGCTGTGAATACTGGAGGCCAGACTGGTGGAGTGACTGGGTCTGGCCAGTGTTCATCGTCGTCGTCGTCAATGTCATCGGCATCATTCGCTTGGTCGTATAATTCTTCAGCGTCAAATCCGTCGCTGTCGTTTCCGTCAAAATTGGATGATTTGTCTTTGATGGTTCCTGCATCGTTGTCGTCGCGTTCGATTGCTTCTTCTACTTGTTCTTGTTCTGTAGTCTGACCACCCAAGAGCTCAATGGCAGAATTTGTATGTAAGTAGTTTTCAGCATCCCGGCCTTTTTCTCTATCCCGGGAATTGTCTGCATTTGTGTAGTTCTCCCTCTCTATGTAGTTTGCCATATATTTATAATGCAGCCAAGTACTACCACCGTCCTCAATTTGGCTGTTGATGGCAGATCGATTCTGTGATGGGTTCAGTGCTGCAGCTGGTGCTGCTGCAGGTTGTAAAAGGAATGTCAGTCCTACTACCACAGTGAGAGAAACCGCTGCAGCCACAGCCATGTATAAACCTGTAGTTCCCATCTTTAGACACTTTAACAAAGTCACACAAATGTTAACATAAATTATTGATTTTGTTCTTCGTCGGCTCTTGATTTATATAAGTCCACTGGACTTCGAGTCCCTCCGTTGGGGTGCGGGGCGTTTCTGTATAAATAGTATCCCAACTTTATGGAAATTTAGTGCTTTAAATTCCCAATGTCGCTGTCTTTCTCATTTGTTCTTTCTCATTCCTGCTATGTTCTATCAATCTACTATACTATTTTTTTCACCAGACCAGTCATCTACCTGTTGTCTTGAAAACTCTTCTATAACTCGTCATTTGTGTATGAGGTCTGTTGGGTCAGCTTGGGTAAATATTGCATGCTTTCTGCCAAATGGTCAGTAGGGCTTCCTATAATATTATTATTTAGCAACAAAGGCTTTTTGTATGTATGTGTTTTGTTGATATTTTATAATGATGCCTATATTTTATTTTGTTTTTTGTAAACGGGAATTTCGATGAATTAGAGTATAGCCTCAGCGTCCCCTGAGTGGGATGCCTTTATTGTAAAGTGACCGGCCGGTTGAGTGCCTTCAGTGTTACCACCAGGGTTGTTTCAGCAGATCTTTTATACGGGTCAGGAATGAGTCCTTTTTCAATCAAGTTGTGGTCTAAATTTTGTGGTCCTGATTCGGCTCTTTGCAGTCCACTGGACCCAATGGAAATAACTGGTTTTCGTGGGTAAACTTATGTCACAAACAGCTGATATATTGTTTCCAGTCGTTGTTAATATCAGCAGATATGTATAAATAGTCTTCTTCTTTCCTTGATCACAGTGATATTTTTGTTTTGTATCTTTTTAGCATTCGACTATCAAAGAAAAGCATGTTTTAATTTTTTTTCTTACTTCTGTTACGGTTGAATAGATCTTGTGTTGTTTTCTTCGTGGTCCGATCACAGCAGTATATAATATACTCTCTCTCTCTTCCCCAACCTCCACCCCTCCCCCGCTCCACTACACGAAAGATTAGTCCTAAATTGTCCAAATAGGACATAAAAAAAAATATCCGTCCGCCCACTTGTCCGCCGTTACTTGTCTGTCTGTGCAAAACTTGCAAGAGAATTAATATTTTAGAACCTATTTTCAATGTGTCACGTGGGGTTTAGTTGTTTCTGGGCTCTGCACAATGAAATGCTGTAACCCTCACGCTTTATCCGATGGGAACCGCTAGTGAGTCACCCTGTGGATTACTTTAATAAATTTATTTGTTTAGCTCGGTCTGTGTTAAGGCTGGGGTACAGAGATAGATAGAAAAATGGTAAAAGAACACTGTCACACTAGCTTTCACATGGCTATGAATCATATGTAGTCCAGCCACTTCATAACAGTTAAAAATCACACATTTATTTCTTCTACTCTATACAAGATCTTCGATGTACTAATCTACCTTAAAACGTCATGAGTCACTGCAAATAATTCGATCGCTGATAGTCTAGGCAGCTGTTATGTCTTCATCGGGCACTGGCTACTAAAGTTCTTGAAGATTGGACTACTGTGGTCCGTTTTATTATAGTTTCTGAAAAGTGGACTACTGTGGTCCTTTTGCTAGCAGTTTGGGTGCACTTTTGCTGTGTCACTTAACTGTCACGTAGTGGGTTTGAAGTCCTTCGTTGAGGTAGCTTCTGGTACACGATGTGTCGTCGTGTAGTTTGGTCCCTTGCCACGCTGTGGGGTCTTGCAGGGTGTTTTCCAGGGTTGCTCTCTCAGACTTGTGCTGTAGAGGCTAAACAGCCAACTCGTCTTCCTGTGGAGTTGGGCGCACGTTATAGCTCGCCTGCTCGTCTGTAATCATAAGAGACGAAATTCTGCACAACCTTGAATAATAGGTCTGTGCAGAGCGTCTCACTGAAAGCCAAAGTAGCCCTCAGTGATAGCTCCACATCTCTATACATACGCGACGAACATTCTGCTACGTCCGTGGTCAACCGGTCGTGTTTAACACGTGTTCGGCTTTTCCACGTGGTAAGGCAAATTCGGATTAACAATTCACATCTATGCATGGCAAATTCCACAAACATAATTTCAACAATAATATAAATATATCACGATGAAACAGAAGTATGTTCATTTACCTGTTTGACAAAGTCAGGCTCGTGGCTACTTGATTGAATTCTAAGATTCTCAAGTCCTGCTTCCTGGTCTATTCAGTGGAGGTATTGCTCTACTCAGGTGTAGCTGTGTACCCTGTGGCGTCTTACTCTCAACTGACCTAATACCTGGTTTGGACTGAATCAGCCAGAACTGGATCTAGCCGCTCAGCCTGAGTCCTGATTGGATAAAACGTTTCAATTCCACGCACACAGTGCTGACGTCACTACACTGCCTGCGTCAAGCTCGCGGTGTGTGTACCTCCGTATACTGTAATCGTCTGCTGTGTAATACACTAACTTTCTAAGGTTACAATGACTAAACAAGGCTAAATAGTAAAGTAAGCAGGGTAAAACTAGTCTGTTCGTGACACAATGACCACAGCCAAACTTGATAAGACGGTGTATTTTTCTCATCCCCTCTTACCTCCCACAACAACAAACAGCATTTAATATACTACTACCCTCTACTCCGATCTCTTCATTGGCTCCCTGTTCGAGCTCGCATCTTGTACAAGCTCTCAACTACTGTTTTCAAATTCTTCACTGGTTCTGTCCCCTCATACTTTATTGACCTTCTCTCTGTCTACTCTCCTGCAAGACAACTCCGCTCTTCTTCTGATACAAGACTGCTTTCTATCCCCCGTGTTCACTCAAAGAAAGCTCGCTTTCCTTACCGTTTGCGAGGTACCGCGCGATACAAATGTACTGTATTATTATTATTATTATTATTATTATTATTATTATTATTATTATTATTATTATTATTATTATTATTATTATTATTATTATTATAATATAAGCAAAAATGTGTTATCATTTATCGTGAATGAGACATTGTATAAGTTATTTCTGTCCCCTCCCCTCTCCCCCTCTGATCCCCACCCCACCGCCACCACATATTCCGAACTAGGGTCCAATTAAATTCAGTTGTCTGTGGGACACTGTCAACACAACAGGATAAGGACATCCTGAAAGAGACATTGTTGGCGGTTTCTATGTAATCCGGTTCGGAAATAATGGATGCCATTTTATTTTCTGACCCTTGAACATTAAAGTGAATCTGAACACCCAAATCAAAATCGAAAAAAAAAACCACCCACACTTTTAATGTTTCAAATTCATGGTAAGAGATGATTATTTGCCTATGTTGTTATACTTTTTGTGTGCATCTGGTATTTGCGAAATTTGAATCTACTCGTCGTCTCCGACCAATCTAACAGAGTACCTTTACAAGCAGCATTACGTAGCTATTCTTGCCAAACGTCATATTTATTAATTTATTTATTTAATCGTTCTTATACATGTATAGCGCCCTTCCATCTCAAGAGCTGCTCAAGGCGCTGGCCGATACATGATCTAACTCAAGCCGGTCGAGGCACCCATTGCAACCTTTGGACGCATAGACGACTGAGCACAGTCCTGTCGGTCGGGGCTGGGGACAAGGGACCTAGTGTGTGCTGGGTGTTTTTGAGTGGCCGGAACTCACCCATCTAGGATATGAGCGTCATGATCTTTAAAGTCCATGCGATGGAATGCGTGCGTGCAGAGACTACACCTCGATTTATACTCCCATTCGAAGAAACAGGGGTGAAATGACTCAGGGTAATTTTTTTTCTAATCTCCAGGCTGGTAACGGGCTCTCGCCAGGTATTGGAGTACACTGCGCTTTCTGTCATACATATAGGCCGTAGTAGCATAGAGAATGTAAATGAAAACTGCGTAAGATAGAACACCTAACTTTGGCTCAGCAGACCAATTAACACAGACGTTCCCTAGAGCCTATTGTGACATCATAAGGCCAATGGGTATATCCTCATATATAACCTTCGCATGGTTAGACTTCAGTTTCGTCGACAGCCTACTAACTTTTTATACACTTATTGGAGAACATTCACCGCAATAATAACTCTCCTATGACCATACTATCTAGTGAAACTTGGAATATAAAAAGAACAACAACAACAAAAAACTTGCATTAGACTCACTTTAAGAAGGGAAAATCCAGTGACAAGTAATTAGTATCTTCACAGATGATACGATGAGTTGACGAATCTGCACAGTGAATTTTGCAAGCAAACGCCCATGCGCCTGAGAGGATCTAGAGTGTGCTCCACTTAGTTCATATTCCGTTACGAGAACCTGCACTTAGTTCTCGTCCCTGCACTCTCTCAACAAATACCTGCAGTGTGTGTGTGTGTGTGGGTGTGTGTGTGGGTGTGTGTGTGTGGGTGTGGGTGTGGGTGTGTGTGTGCGTGTGTGTTCTTGTTTACACGGCTTTATTTGGACAAACCAGTGAATATCTACATACCTTGTTTTGACACACACACACACACACACACACACTATATATATATATATATATATATATATATATATATATATATATATATATATATATATATATATATATATATATATATATATATATATATATATATATATATATATATATATATATATCACTTCGATCACTTTTTAAACTTTTATTTCCAGACTTATATGAAAATACTTTGAAATAGTCGAGAATCAGGACGGACCAGATGTCGATCAGTCGGTCTGTCTATTGGAAGCCATATCTCAGGAACTACTGAACGGATTATGAACAGACTTCATAGTAACATTGCATAGGTTAGTGGCATGCCCCTTTCTCCCATCTCCCCCTCCCTCTCCCCTCCCCCCCCCATGCATTCATATTTGCTCTACCGCAAAGGTCAAGGAAACCTATTTGTTGCTAAACACGTTTTGCTTAGTATCTCAAGAACGACTGAAGCGATTGTGTTGAGTTTTGGTATACAGCTTCTTGAAATCGTGAGCCATCCTCCAGTACCAATCTGGTTGTTGATCAGTCAGTCGCCCCGTCGCTCGGAATTTCACTTTTTTCAGGTTAAAAACGCACTTTTGGCCTCATTACTAAACCGAAATCCATAATTTCTTTGTACTTTCTAGTTCTTCCCATTTCCTAAACACGTTTTGCGCTGAATATAACAACTTCCTTAGCCGATTTGGACACTTTTTTGTTTGCAGGTATTTCAGATCGTGGCCTGTCATTCCATGCTTTTCTTTGGCTTCGTTAGGATAAAACCGGGTGATAATACTGCCAAGGAAATGAACACTTTTGAAATTGCGGTTTTTTTTTCTTTTATGTGTGTGAGTGTCTGGGAATGCATTTCAATGGCTGCCATCTTGTTTTTAATAATGAAGTATAGGCGAGGTAATTAAACAAAACAATAATGAGGTTATGTGCATTAGCGGTTTCAATTTTAAACTGCGTTTGGAAACGGGATGGAACAAAGTGTTGAATTTGACATACACTGGCACAGTGTAGATTGTTTGCACGTAGTTATCGTGCGGAGCTGGGTGTTTGTTTAGTTTGGTAGCAACGTTTTCACCCCAATGATTAGGCATACTAGACATTTGGCATCCGGGTCGCGATTTTTTTTTTTCTCCACATCACGCTCAAGTGGTAGAGCGTGCGCCTGGCACACCGATGACCCAGGTTCGAATCCCGTGGTGGGCGATATAAAAAGGTGGCAATTTTTACTGTCCATTTTAGCAGTATGATTGCTCTGGTGGTTCAGTGTTAATTCAGGTCCCTACCCCTCTTTCAATGGGATGGTTATCCCCGTCGGCCATATCGCCAATGGTGGATGTAAACGATAAACCTGATAGCCTACTATTGTATTCCTAGCACTTATTTGTTGTCAGCCATACATTGTCATTGTGTTGTTAGTTAGGACTTTGTTTGAATCTTTGATGTTAGGTAGTGCCGATTGTTGTTGTCAGCTGATTCTTTATTAATTTATTTATTTAACTCTTAATTTTAACTCGTAAGTGGTACTATATTTCAAGCGCATGCCACTTATCAGGGCTTTACTAAATTATAGTGTGTGAGTTTGTATGTGCCTCTGTATTATCTAGGCATACTCATTAATACTGATGTTGTTTTTAAAAAAATCTATTGCGTGTATTACTATTTGTTATCAGCAAGACATTGTCATTATGTTATTAGTTAGCACTGTGTTTGATGTTCGTTTTGATTGTTGTCATCTGGTTCTCTATTAATTTATATATTTAACTTAACATTATCTTGTAAATGGTAATATATTTCAAGCGCGTGTCCTTTTCATTTTATTGAAAACTGATACCAGCTTCTTGGGAGGACAGGAGGAAAACGAAACTTAACGTCCTATCGCGTAAGCGTTAAGGGCGAATCACCAAGTCGCCACCCTGACAACAATGATCATGGTTTTATTATATATCTGGCAGACAATCAAAACCTGGTCATACAAAACAATAAAAATTGACGGCACAATGAAATTAAAATCATCTAAAGTGAACAGTGAAAGAAAATGCATTAAATAAATATACAATCTACAATAATTGTTTTTACACTTAAACAAGAATTAAAATAGATACAACACGACTTTATTCATTTAAAATTAGCAATTATAGTGGCAGCATTAGCAAATTCACATTAGCATACACACAACGAACAGTCATATCCAACAATAGAAGCACGATTAAAATGGATCCATTAAACTAAGTGATGAGGTAGAGGTTATCATTACAAACTACCCCATATCTTACAGGCTGCTTTACAATCAGAAACTCTCTCTCCTGCACTCACACACACACACACGCCCGACTCTTGCAATGACATATAATATTCACACAAGATATTTGACTCACATACTGTTACAGTGGGTTCTATTGTTGCTGGGCTCTGCACAATGCAATGCTATTACCCACTCGTCTTTTGTCTGCGGAGATCGGCTAGTTAGATCGCCCTATGACTAATCTTAATACATTTATATGTTTGGCCCGGTCTGTATGAGGATGGGGTTACAAATTAAAATTAATGCAACGACAACAAAATTCGTAATCAATAATAGAATAAAACAAGAAGTCAAATGGCATACAATAGTTACTTCAGCAAGCCTGCAAAGGAACCATGCCACATACAAGCACAAAAAGAATTGAAGCAAAAAAAAGTGTTTTTTTTAAAGAAAATATGGCGCACCAACGCTGTCTCCTTGCTACCCTTACAAATATAGTACTAACAATTATTTAAAATTATGATCTACAATTATTATTTTTATATATCCTATCACAGGTCCTGGAAAGGCTCGCCAATTAAGATGTAAAGGTAAGATCTATTGTTGCTGGGCTTTCGTCTGCGGGGATCGGCTAGTTAGATCGCCCTATGACTAATCCTAATACATTTATATGTTTGGCCCGGTCTGTGTGAGGTTTGGGGGTACAGATATAGGGAGAAACGTGTAAAAGATTCACTGACACACGAGCTCTCGCACGGCTGTGAAACATAGGTAGTCCAGCCACTTGTTAACAGTAAATATAAAACATTTATTTCCTCTACTCTATATCTAATTATCTGATCACTACATTAACTTAAATGTCCAAAACGTAATATACAGTACTCCTCTTTTAACGTCACTACCGTTTAAGGTCACAACGCGGATAAGATCAATCAGGTTGTTGGTCCCGGCCAAACACCTTCTTTGTACCATTTAGAATTCCTCGCTTAGCGTCACCTCGCATAAGGGAAAACCTCGGATAACGTCAACCCCGTTTTGGTTCCCAAATGGAGGAGACTACTTCTTAAGAGAAATTGATGTCACAGATGACATCATTTATGAGGTCACTTCCTGTTTTGAAATGGAATTCCATCCCAGAACACCTGTCACTCCAGCCAGCATCCGCGTTATGCGACACTCTGCAATATACACGGGAACCACTTTGACAGAGTGCGACCCATAGTCGGTGTAGACAGGTGTAACTGTGATCTGCCGTGTCCCCTCCTAGCGGGACGTATTGCCACAGTGGACCTTACCCTGAATTGACTTCATTCACTAGGATAAAGCATGTGCCGTGACGTAGACAAAGTGAACAATTCGTTAAACTTGTGTAAGGTTTTCTGCAAATACACCCAGTAACTGTCTTGCTGCATTCTTTTTATTTTGTATTCTCATTTGCGAGCGTGCGCGTCAATGTGTTTGTGTGTGTGTGTGTGTGTGTGTGAGAGTGTGTGTATGTGTATGCGTGCTTGCATCCGTTCGTTTGAGTGTTTGAGTGTGTGCTTATGCATCATACACACGGACAAAAAATACATATACAGTAATGCATACATGCATACCGCGCACCAACGTGCACACATGTACACACACACACACACACAAAACTGTCACACGACACAAAAATTTAGCACCTCGTATAAGATAAAGTTTTTTACTGGTAGTTGATCTTATCAGAGGACTGTTTAGGGTGCCCCTCGGATAAGATCAAACAAAAATTTGGTCCCGTGGGGGGTCACCTTAAGAGAGGAGTACTGTAACTAGGATTAACTTAACAGTCCAAATTCGAATGGTTTGGAGAATGAGTATACCTTTGATTGATCTATTCTGCTACTGTTCTTGATATTTGCTACTGAGTCATCCTTGGGCTTTCTGCTTGTTTTGCCTAATGTTCGTTTTTCAGGAGGAGTGGACTACCGCACAGTCCTTTTAGATCAGTGTTCATGCACGGGTTCTATGGAGTTAGCTTAAGCTTTGAGGTGCGGTGCTGTTGTCTCCTCATCTTGTTTGTTGACTACTGAGCTATTGGAGTTCAGTGCTCTCTTCTCAATTTTGCAGGCCGCATGTCTGGGATGACTCTCTGTGGGGGTCTATCTCCTGCCACGGACCAAGCCTGCTCGTCTGCAAAACATAAGACGAGTTTTTGCAACGCCTTGTTTACAAAGGCTGTGCAGAGCGTCTCACTGATGGCAGAAACAGCCCTCAGCGAGATCATCTCCACTTATACAGATAAGAGACGAACAATCTGCTAAATCGGTGGTCCACTGGAATCTCCAACATACTTCATATATATACAGAGCTTATTCTAGGTCGCGGGATGCGCGGGATCACGCACAAAAAGTTTTTTTCCCGCAAAGAAATTCGATGAGCGCGTTCGCGATCCCGCGGAGATTGGAAATATCCCGCTACATGTCTTGATCGAAGCGGGCTTTACTGTGACATTTCTGTCGTCTGCTAGGGTGTAGCGGAAACTGGAGTTAAACGGAAGTTGTTCTTGTATATGCGATGTGTCTCAAATTTTCATTGGCCGATGCTATTCTTTTTGACCAATCACCTTTCTTCTGAGTGTGGCATCGATGAACCTGACCGGTTGGAACTGGTTTACAATCAGAATCAGAATGGCTTCGAAAAAGGGCACGCTTTTCGACTTCGAATTCAGTGGAGGAACTGTGAAGAAAACAGTCACACTGTTTTCCCATGACTAATCTTCTAAAATAGCAGAGCTTTTACGCAACAGTTGTGAAAGCAAGGTTACAGATACCAGTTTGTGATATATTTTGTCTGCGATTTGTATGTACTTACTGTTTGGAGAGAATGCGACACTTGACTGTTTCAGTTTATTTATTTATTTATTTATTTAATCGTTCTTATATAGCGCTTTTCCAGCTCAAGAGATGCTCAAGGCGCTGGCCGATACAGGACAGTTTATCCGGGAACATCACGGGAGAAAACAGATATGGATATTTGTTTGTGTGTACACCCTATATATGCCGAGAAGACGCCCCCACTGTTTTGGACAGAGGGGGGCCTAATTCCCCCTTTTTTTCAAGGAAGGGGGGCCTGCCCCCACTTCTTCAAAATCCTAGAATAAGCTCTGTATATATATACATCATGGCTAAAATAAACACAGGGAGAAGTAATTACTAATATACACCTTCTCCGGTAAAGCCACTGGTCAGCAATAATACAAATAGGAGAAACAACAGTTGGTCAGTGGGGCTACCTCGTGGCCTCGAAAACCGGTCACGCGGGTCAGCCACGTGCTCAAGCAAAGCTTTATTAACATTCACAATAATAAAACATGGCAAGACTTCACAAGCATAATCCAATAATAATATCAATAAATCGCGGTGAAACAAAAGATTGATCATTTACCTTTTTGACAATGTCAGGCTATTGAATGAATTTCACCGTCACCTGCGTAGTCTTCTGAGAGAGATCTTTCAGCGTGTGCGTCTCGGGTGAGGTTTTAACAAAGACTGGCCTATCTTAATGCTGTGGTCAGCTAAAGCACGCGATATCCCAAGATTCTTAGCGCCGGCGCGGGGGATGACGGATATAGGTCAGCTGGATTATGCCACGGCATACCTAGTGAAGATTTCCCTACCTATGTTTTGAACAATCCTAACTGCTGTCGTCTGCTAGACCTCGAATTTAAGTAACAAAGGCCAAAGCAGGATGAATGTTTAAGGCGAGAAGACTTACTGCTGGGTTCAAACTCGCCTCTCGTGACACATACAACTCTTATCCTATCCTATCCTATCCCGTAACTCAACGGTAGTTGGGGCACGACAGATGATCGTTTAACCAGCGTACTCCATCTTTTTTTGTTCTCAGCAACCCTCATGGCATCGTTCAGTGTCAAACCAGTCCATTCTCGAAAGTTGCCCTCCCACCTCTTTTTCTGTCTCCATCTTCTTCTGCCCTTTGCACCGTGCCTTGCAGGATGGTTTTTGCAAGGCCTGATGATCTGGTGACGTGGCCATACCATCGGAGTTTCCGTTTCTTCACCACTGTGAGCATGTCACTGTGTTGTCCAATGGTTTGTGTGATGGTCTGTGGGACTTCGTTGTTGGTGATGTGCTGGGTATAGGAATTCTTCTGTAACACCTCATCTCCATGCTTTGTATTCTTCGTTGTAGATCTGCTGTGAGGGTCCATGTTTCGCAAGCGTATAGGAAGATGGAGATGACAAGTGAGCGCAGCAGCCCTACCTTGGAATGTAGACTGATGGTCCCGTCTTTCCAAATGGGCTTCAACCTTGTTAGGGCTGCAGTTGTTTGTGCGATCTTGGAGAGGACTTCCTGTCTTGACCCATTGTCTGATACAATGGCTCCTAAATATTTGAAGCTATGCACTGTGTTGAGGGATTGACCTAGGACTTTGATGACCATGTTGATGCCTTTGGCGTTGTTGGTCATCATGTTGATCTTCTCTGCATTTATTTCCATTCCATAGGCTCTGGAGGTGGTGTCAAGCCTCTGTACAAGCTGTTCAAGTTCTTTTTCCTCTCAAGCCAATCCATCAATGTCATCCGCAAAACGGAGGTTGGAGATTGCTCTTCCCTTTATGCTGACTGTGCCTTCGTGATCTGCATGGGCATCTGACATGATGCGCTCAAGGAAGATGTTGAAGAGTGTTGGAGAGAGTAGGCATCCTTTACGCATACTGATTGTTGTTCTGAACCCGTTCCCGATGGTGCTGTTGTGGAGGACTGCCCTGGTAGCATTGTCGTACAGGCTTTTGATGACTTCAATAATTTTAGGGCCGATGTTGTACACTCTCATGGTTGCCCACAGAGCTGCATGCCAGACTCGGTTAAACGCTCTCTTGAAGTCTATAAACACATCATATAGATGTTGTTGGTGCTGTAGGTATTTCTTGCAGATTATTCTGAGGTTGAAAATCTGTTCAGTGGTACTTCGCCCTGCCATGAATCCTGCTTGTTCTTCAGCTATGATTTGTTCAGCTTAGGGTTTCAACCTGTTGAGTATTATTTTCAGGAGGACCTTGCTGCTGGGATGGCTGATGAGGCTGATGGTACGATAAGTTTCACACTCCTGAAGGTTACCCTTATTTGTAATGAAACACATACGCCCATTTATAAAAGATATAATTATAAAGAAATATGTAATATGTGTACACATAATAGTGATACTTGTGACGGTGAGTCTATTGTTGCTGGGCTCTGCACAATGGAATGGTACTACCCACTCATCTTTCGTCTGTGGGGATCGCAAGTAAATCTCCCGGTGACTAATCTTAATACATTTATAAGTTTTGCTCGGTCTGTGTTAGGCTGGGGTTACAGAGATAATAAGAAAATGGTAAATGATTCACTGTCACACTAGCTCTCACACGGCTATGAAACATAGGTAGTCCAGCTAATTGTTAACACATTTATTTCCTCTACTCTATACAAAATCTTCTAATCACTATACTAACTTAAAAGTCCAAATATGACTTCGAATAGTTCGCTCCTTGATAATTCTATGCAGCTACTATCTCATCATTGGGCTAATGGTGCATTCTGCCCAACGGGTCAGAGTTCTGGAAGAGTAAACTATTGGTGTCCTTCGATAACAGTTTTGGTGCACAGGTTCAAAACGACTTAACTCTCTTGTAGATGAGCGGTGTTGTGGTGGAGTCTTCTCCTGATTGACAGACTGGTGGGCTCTCGTAGCTCAGTGCTTGAGGCTCCAGTGCAGGCCGAATGTCAGTGTGGACTTTTAATGGTCTTGCTTCTGCTTCGGGGCAACGATGCCTGCTCGCCTGCAAAATATGAGATGAATTTCTGCTATGCACACCCTTAGTGAACCGGTGTTGCAGAAATTCGTCTCATAAGTGACAAACATTCTGCTAAGTCCGTGGTCCACTGGAATCTCCACTCTAATTCCTCTACACATATAGATATATATCATGGCTAAACTACACACATAGAGAAATAATTAATACTATACACCTTCTCCGGTACAGCCACTGGTCTGCAATAATACACATAGGCTAAATAACAGTGGGTCCGTAGGGGATAATTTATGGTGTCGAAACCGGTCGTGTGCCCGCCACGTGATCACGCAAAGTTTGACTAACATTCACAATTCTAAACATGGCAAACTTCACAAACATAATACAGCAATAATATCAATATATCGCGGTGAAACAAAAGATAGATCATTTACCTTTTTGACAATGTCAGGCTGTGGCTAACTAGGTTGAATAGAATTTCACCAGTCCCTGCTTTTAGTCTTCAGGTAGAGAGATCTTTCAGAGCTTAGCTTCTTCTCCTATGCAGTTCGAACAAAGCATGACTATTTAGCCCTGTGGTCAGCCAGAAGCCCGGGAAATCTAAACCACAAGAGGCTTACTCTGGCGTGGGTGGGTGTTACCGGCTATTCGTAAGCTGAATGAGGTCACTGCCTAACTTAGCCAGCGTCAGCGTACATATGTTTAGCCCACAGTTGACTTGTGTCGTCTGCTGTACAACGACTTTAATTTACAAAGGTTACAGGTTGGACTCCGTGGTGGGTGGGGAGCAGGTGGGATGAATTAACAAATAATTAACATGGCATCCACACAAAAAAACGACTGCATGATGACGGACTGGACACGGATACGGACAGTGACATGGACACGAGACAAAAAGCTTGTGCATCGAGGGTGGAAGGGGCCTGGCCTCGTTTTTTGGTTGTGGAGGGAGCAGATCCGGCTATGCCACTAGGCAAGCTGTCTCCGTTCGCCATCCAGAAGGGGTTCCAATCCGTCTGCACAGTCGGGTTCAAAGATGGGAAAAAAACTTAGATCTGGGGCCTACCTGGTGGAGTGCTCAACCAAAAGGGCATCGGATTGTCTTCTAAAGAGGAATTTGACCGTATTTGTTGACAGACAAATCAAAGTTTCTGTGCATGGACGGTTGAATTCCTCCAAGGGAGTCATCCGATGTCAGGATTTGATCGACATGACGGAATTGGAAATCCGAGATGAGCTCTCCAGCCAGGGGGTCACAGCAGTCCAGCGGGTCTATGTCACCAAAGGACCCCAACGTATCCCCACCAACACACTTTTTGTGACCTTCGCTATGGCCAAGTTGCCGGAGTCACTCAAGGTGGGGTACCTTAGGGTGAAAGTGACACCGTTCATACCGTCATTATTGCGATGCTACCGCTGTCAAAGGTTTGGTCACGGTAGCAAGACCTGTAAAAGCAAAGAAATATGTCGTGATTGTGCTAAAGACAAACATGAAAACGAATGTACAAATCCGATTTGCTGCGTGAATTGCGCCGGGAATCATTCTTCCAGCTCTAAAGATTGTCCTCAGTGGCAGCTGGAGCTGGAAATCCAAAAGGTGCGGGCCACTGAGAGTTGCTCCTTCGGAGACGCAAGGAAAAAAGTACTTGAAAGTAGGCCGGTTCTAAAAGAGAGGTCTTTTGCGTCTGTGGCGGGTTCCACATCTCATGTGGAACCTAGCGCACACCCGACAATGGACACCGCCATGAATAAAATAACGCAGATCTTGGAAACGTTGTGCAGACGGATGGATGCTCTAGAAAAAATGCTCGCGTTGTTTTCTCAAAAGGGGGGTTCTCCAGCCCCATCGATTCCACTGGAGAACGTGCCGACGGGCACGTCCCCAACCGTCATCCACAACACGCAGACGGCCGTGTCTAAAGCCGTCACACCTGCTGCAAAGGAGGCTAGACCTCAGGCCGCCGCACCAGCAATGACCGGTTTTAGCGACCGGGTCGTTGCTGAGGCGGCAAAGATTCTAGTTGCTCAGCAGAAGAGCGTCAGAGGAGGAGAGGGAAAGGTTGGAAGGGGTGAGGGGGAGAGGGAAGCTATAAAGTCCGGTGCTGGGGAGAAGGGGAGGAAGTCGGCTGGCAGTTCGGGTTCCGGGGCTTTGACAAAAAATCAAAGGCCCGGACCCCTTTCTTCCAAGCACCATCAGCCTCTTGAGACGGAGAACCGTTTCGGGGGGTTCATGGACCATGAAGAGATGGACGAGGGTCCGAAAGATAAAGAGACGTTATTGTGCTTTCAGAGATGAAAATTTTAGCATTCTTTTACTTCATTTTTATGGCCATTTTACAATGGAAATCCGAGGGATAAGGGCAAATTATGAGGAGCTCTGCTGTCTGCTGACGGAACATCAACCTGAGGTGTTAGCCATTCAGGAAACTCTCTTATCAGAGAAACAGCTTATAGATATTACTGGTTATTCGTCTCTAGATTGTACATCTTCTAGAGGCGTTTCACTCTTTATTCATAGAAACGTCCCATTTAACCCAATTTCACTTAATACAAGTTTACCAGCAGTTGCAGCCAGAGTATCTCTTTTTAAATCCCTCACAGTTTGTTCTATATATTTGACACCATCAATAAATGTCAATAAAAGTGAACTTGAGAATTTGATCCAACAGTTACCTACCCCTTTTTTGTTGTTGGGAGATTTTAATGGACGCTCTCCCCTGTGGGGTAGCGATCGTACCGATTCTCAGAGGAAAATAATTGAAGACATTTTAGATTCGTTGAACCTAGTAACTTTGAAAGAGGGTGCTCCAACTTTTTCCTGTTCAAGAACCGCTTCCTTGTCCCACATTGATATATCGATCTGTGATCCCTCCTTACTTTTGGATTTTAAATGGACAGTTTTAGAAGATCTCCATGGTTGCGACCATTTTCTGGTTTTATTAAAACATGATTCATACAACCTTGAGCAAACTCATGGCAGGTGAAAACTGAAACAAGCTAACTGGAGTATGTTTTCTAACCTGTCTGAGTTTCAGTTACGTGCTAAGAAACAGGAATTTTCGAACGCCATAGATCCAATACAGCTCTACACTGAAATAGTTATAAACAGTGCTAAGGAGTCCATCCCGCAAACTTCATCAAAACCGTATACAATTAAAAAACCCTGGTTTGATGATGAATGTAAAAAACTTCAGCAAACCCGTAAAAAAGCTTTAAGAATGATGTATCTGCATCCAAGTTCTGAAAATAAACAGAACCACCAACGTTTGCGAGCGCAATGCCGACAGCTCTTCAAAAGTAAGAGAAGAGAATCGTGGAGAGGTTTCTGCTCCACGCTAAATTCGAAAGCGAAGCTGTCAAAGGTTTGGAAAGTGGTCCGCAAACTCAAAAATAAAAGTAACAAACAGGTGAGCCCATGCCTTACTGTGCAGGGGGACGTAATCGGTGATAAAAAACTAGTAGCTGATCTTTTGGCCTCTTCTTTTGCTGCAAATTCTTCCTCTGAACATTATTCCATCTCTTTTCAAACAATTAAAGCACATAAAGAAAAACAACGGTTAAATTTTACCTCTGATAATTCTGAAGATTACAACATTTCGTTCTCATTAGTCGAGCTTGACAATGCAATTAACAAAAGTGCAGATTCAGCAGTTGGACCGGATGATGTACATTATCAATTTCTCAGACATTTAACAAGGTACTCACGGTCTCAACTGCTGGACATCTTCAATCAGATTTGGATCACTGGGACCTTTCCTCCCTCTTGGAGAAAGGCCATTATTGTACCCATTCCCAAACCTGGCAAAGACCATACTAACCCAACAAACTATAGACCAATAGCCTTAACGTCTTGCTTATGCAAGACGCTGGAAAGAATGGTTTATTCTCGTTTACTGTGGTATCTAGAAACAAATAATATCTTATCCAACACTCAGTGTGGCTTTCGAAGTGGTCGAAGTACTGTTGACCACCTGGTGCGACTGGAAACTTTTATCCGTAACGCGTTCGTCCAGGGTGAACATGTCGTTGCCATCATGTTTGATTTGGAACAAGCCTATGATACCACATGGAAATATGGCATTCTTTCAGATTTACAAGATATGGGTTTGAAGGGACATTTACCTCTGTTTATATCCAATTTTCTAACAGACAGATTTTTTCAGGTTCAGGTTGGGGGATCTTTGTCAGATACGAGAGAACAGGAGATGGGAGTGCCTCAGGGTAGCATCTTGTCTCCCTTGCTGTTTAATATTAAAATAATTAACATTGTTCGTTCCGTTAAACGGGGAATTGACAATTCTTTGTTTGTCGACGATTTTGCATTGGTAGCCAAAGGTAAAACTTTGGCATCTGCAGAACGTCAGCTACAGTTATGTGTCAAGGCCCTTGAAGACTGGGTTTTACAAAATGGTTTTAAATTTTCTGAAGCAAAAAACTGAATGTATTTACTTTTCCAAGCACCAGGGAATTATTCAAGATCCTAATATTACCCTCAATAAAACTCCAATAAAGGCGGTCCAACAAGTCAAATTTTTGGGTGTTATTTTTTATCAAAGGCTATCCTTCCTTCCTCATCTGAAAAATTTGAAAACTAATTGTCAACAGGCCTGCAACCTGCTCAAGGTTATTAGTGGTACAGACTGGGGTGCTGACAAGAAAACTTTATTACTGTTATATCGTTCTTTAATTAGATCCAAGTTAGACTATGGTTGCATTGTTTATGGTTCTGCTAGAAAATCTTATCTTAAGATGTTAGATCCAGTTGCTCATCAGGCACTACGCATTGCTTTGGGTGCTTTTCGCACCTCCCCTTGTGAAAGCCTATACGTGGAAGCTAATGAACCCCCGCTGGAGCTCAGACGTACAAAATTATCACTGAATTATTATCTAAAATTAAAAACTGATCCCATGAACCCTGCTTATGACTGTGTTTTCAACTCAGATCTTGTTCAGAAATTTGAAGCCAAACCTAACACAATTCCCCCGTTTGGCATCAGAATGCAGGCTCATTTGGAAAAAGCAGGCATTGATGTTGCTTCCATCAACGATGATGAGCTTCGGACTGAAGCTCCTCCATGGAAATTATGTACCCCCAACATTAATTGGCAATTGTCCGCTTTCCTCAAAAACACTACATCTGAAACCGTATATAACCAACTTTATTTAGAACAGTGTGCCTTATACCCAGGATATGAAAAACTTTTTACAGACGGGTCAAAGAAAGGAGATTCAGTTGCTGCTGCGTCGGTCTCCGGGAGACACTTAGACCAGCCTTTGCAACAGCGTTTACCTGATTTTTGTTCTGTTTATACAGCTGAGCTCAAGGCAATTCATCTCGCTCTGAAACAAGTTTATCAATCCAAAGGAACCTCGTTTTTAATCATGTCCGATTCATTGTCAGCACTTCAGGCTCTTTCCACGAGAAAGATATCACACCCTTTTCTGGCAGAGATCCATGACCTCCATACACAACTTGTTTCTGAGGGTAAAAAGATAGTTTTTATGTGGGTACTTGGTCACATGGGCATCCGCGGCAACATTGCAGTAGACAGGGCGGCTAAAGATGCTTTGCATCTCGATTTCCCTTCAGAGATTTTCCAATTTGTTCCTTACTCTGATCTGCGTTGTATGACTGGATCTTATTGTAAACGGCTGTGGCAGACTGACTGGTCTAACCATATCAACAACAAATTATTTCAAATTCTCCCGGATTTGTCAGATTCTTTGCCTAGCTTTGCATCCACTCGCAAAGAGGAAACAGTTTTGTCTCGCCTTCATATTGGGCATTCTTATGTCACTCACAGTTTCCTTTCAAAAGGAGAAGAACCTGCATGTGATAAATCTTTTTCCGTTCGCCATTTCATGTCTGAGTGTGCTGATCTGATTGAGGAAAGAGAAACATATTTTGGTTCAATACCTTTCAAAGAGATTTTTAAAGTATGTAATGGTCAACATCTGTTTAAATTTTTACATGATGTTGGTTTGTTTTATCGCATATAAATCATATCGACATGTTTTGTTTAGTTTGGATTTTATTGATAGGACTGAATTTAGTGGTTTGATTGAAGAAAGAGATTATATTTTTATTAATACATCAGTTTTAAAGAAGACTCTAACAGAGGTGTCATGTGAAAGTTTGTTTGGGTATTTAAGAGTAACAGGTTTGTTTTTTAAGATTTAAATCATTTTATAATATTTTAAGATAACGTCTCTCTGGTCCTGATTTGGCTCGGAAGAGTCCGCTGGACCTAAAGCAATAATCTTGTATTGTATTGTATTGTAGGCTACAGGCTATGTAAGGCGAGAAGCCATAGTGCTGTGTTATACTGGTCCTCTTGCGACAATACTAATGTACATGTACAAACACTTTAAAAAAAACTATTATCAAAGCTTCTTTTAGCAAACTTTGGCGTGTGATGACACTGAGGAGCACGAAAGTGATGTAAGAATTCTGTACGGTTTAGGCCTGAAGTCGTTCCATTTACAGTATGAGAGAAAAAAAGACATCCGGGTCTGCATATAGAACCTATATAAGCTTACATACTGTAGCCTGTAGAGATGGGCTATATAATGTTCGTTTGTCCAACTAAGGCTATTTCGGAAAATAGTTCAGTAGCGTAAATTGCAGCAAGTCTTGCAAGAGCAAACTGAATTCATTGCCGGTTTCGAACTATAACTGCGTACTAAGCCTGTACACGTACTCCGTAGTTTCCAGCCACAAACATTGAAGGAAAAATGAAGACGACTTACGCTGTATTTGTCCTGCTGCTGGTGATCTTGTCTGTTGTGGAGTCTGCTTACAGGGGTAACTGCAACAAGTAAGAAAATCGAATTGACTTTGTTGTTGTTGTTCTTCTTCTTCTTCTTCATTTATTTATTTCAATACGTGTGTGTGCACAGATCTTAATTGTATTGTTACATTATGATGTTTAATTATAAATTTATTTTGTTATACTAATTGTTAGTGTTACAAGCCCCAAAGGCAAGATGTAAAAAAGCACACCCAGTGCTTACTCTATTACCCTTGTTAAAAAAATTATCTTGTCTTGTCTTGTTGCCTAGTTACAGTTAGTAGTTTTGTTTTGTTTATTACCTTTAATTTTAAAACTATGTGTGTCTATGCTTGAGTGCGGATGTATGTTTAAACTAAAGATTAGAACATTGATGCTAATTTAATAGAATGTCCTTTTGGAAATGAAAATTGATAAAATCTTCTTCTTCTTCTTCTTCTTCTTCTTCTTCTTCTTCTTCTTCTTCTTCTTCTTCTTCTTCTTCTTCTTCTTCTTCTTCTTCTTCTTCTTCTTCTTCTTCTATCATTCAATCTGACTCTTTATGTTTTCATCCATTACAGTAATTATGCTAAAATATTCAGAACATATGTAATTTGGCTTCATCCAATAAGCACTCTTCAAACAAGTGACATCGACATAAACTGAGATATATTGAGTAGGCTTATCTACCCTGTAAGTAAATAAACAGATAGATAGATATTCAGTGCTTATAGGGTCCAGCGGACTGCCAAGAGCCGAATCAGGACTACCGCGTAAACAAACAGGAGTGAGACATTGTAGGTTAAGGTTGAAATAAATGACCTTTGCGTCTACAAGCCACACAGTCTCAACTCAAGAAAAGACCGAACATTAATAAATCGTGGTCCAACTTGTATAGGGAAAGGATCAAACCAAAGAACCCTATATATATAGATAGATAGATAGATAGATAGATAGATAGATAGATAGATAGATAGATAGATAGATAGATAGATAGATAGATAGATAGATAGATAGATAGATAGATAGATAGATAGATAGATAGATAGATAGATATTCACGTCTTACATATAACATACACAACAATAGGAAATCGAATTGTTATTTGTGAAATATATTAGACCGACTGTGCTGAATCTTATTTGTAACACGTGAGTGTGTATGTTAGTTACAGATCGCCGCGCTCTGAGTCTGCTTTAGAAATAAGGAGCGTATAGCATTCATTCATTCATCTTCTTCTTTTATACCAACATTACGGTGCTATCCTCTTATTAAAACTCAAAGAAACAACACATTCAAAAATAACCTATACTTTTAATTGACGTCCAGTCCTCACGGGAATGACTGCACGTGGTACAGAGAGTGTCTGGCAGTTCAACGACCGTGCCAGGGACAAACTGGGGAATACGCCATTTCTTACGGGGAAAACTACTGCAACCGCTACAGCCAAGCTTCCAGCAGTTTCTCCAACGAGGGTAAACGATGGATCAACGCAGTCAGGAGATGCCTGCAGGTCAGTTGTACCCGCTGTTGCTTGCTTGCTTGCTTGCTTGCTTGTTGTTGTTGTTGTTGTTGATGATGATAATGGGAGTGGTGATAATGATGGTGGTGATGACGACGACTACCATGCAGTTTGTGTGACGCTCACGCTCATGTTAATGTTGATGATAATGATAACAAAGACATTGACGCACAACGTTGCTGTTGTTATTGATGATGATGATGATGATGTTGGTGATGATGATGATAACAAAGACATTGACGCACAACGTTGTTGCTGCTATTGATGATGATGATGATGATGATGATGATGATGATGATGATGATGATGATGATGATGATGATGATGATGATGATGATGATGATGATGGGAATATTGATAACAACAGCAACCATGACGACAATAATAATGGTGTTGGTCATTATGAGTACGACTACAGCTTTGGTGATGATGAAGACTTTGGTGTTTATTTATCTATTTGTCTATTTATTCATTCATTCACCAGGTGAAACTTGCAGAGAAGCTAAGTCAGAGACCCTCATGCGTTGATTTAAAGACCTATGCATTCGGTACGCACGTTCCCTGCTACTTAAACCCTGGCTATGGTGCCCCAGGTTTCTGCTCTCTCCCCTTTGCAGACTATGGTCGCATGGCGTATACCATCTGCCCTTCCTTGGCGTCCGACCTCCGAGAGACTGTCGTTGCAGGACTGAGGGTAAAAAAATTAATCAGTTACGTTAGTCAGTAATTCATTTATTCATCCATTCAGTCTGTCAGTTTATTCACGATCAATCGCTTATTTAACATTTGGGTTCAACTTAATACATACAATAATTCAAGCCCCACACCTCTCAAACATTCAATTTTTTGGTTCACCTGAGATCTACCGATGAACAATGATTTTGTTTACATTGTACAACTATAATCGCACCATCCACCCCTTCTGTGAATGGGTCACACATGACTGTCCTCGTGAAAACACGAGCTGATGGTAAAGCAGCGATAGAGAGAGGCTGAGCATCACCTCATCAAGTTGTTCCCGATAAAAAATGAATATCCTTAATGCCACTGTTTCTTCTATAGTCTAAAAGCTATACGGGAACATGTTTACTTACTTACTTACTTACTTACCTATTTAACCACCCAACATACAACTGAGTGTTTCTTAAAATCCTTCGCTACATGCACACCATATACAGCCGTTTCTTTATTTGTGTTTTTTTCCCCCGTGAGGGTGCCGGGGATTTCTATATAAATAGTATCCCCATTTTGTGGAAATTTAGTGCTTTAAATTACCACTATTTCTGTCATTCTCATATGTTCTTTCTCGTTCCTAATCTGTTCTGTCAAATCTGTTTTATCAATCTACTATCTTCTTCGTTAGACCAGTCACATAACTAACATTTTTTCTGGAAAACTCTTCCCAAACTCCTCAATTGTGTATACCCCATATTGTTGGTCAGCTTGGCGCTATTGAACGCGATTTTGCCAAATGGTCATTAGGGCTTTATATGGTATTATTATTTAGCAATGTAGGCATTTTCTAGGTATGTGTTTTGTTAATATTTTGTAATGATGTGTATATTTAATTTTGTTACTGTAAATGGGGGTTCGATAAATTAGAGTAAAGCCACTGTGACGAACGGACTAGTTTTACCCTGCCTTATTTACGTGTTTGCTTGTATAGTCAGTTAATCTTAGAATGTTAGTGTATTACACAGCGGACGATGCGAGTATACGGAGGTACACACACAGCGAGTTTGACGCAGACAGTGTAGTGACGTCAGCACTGTGTGCGTGGAATCGGAAGGCTTATCCAATAGAACTCATGCAGAGCGGTCAGAACCAGTTCTGACTGGGTAGGCAAGGGCTTGGTATTAAGTCAGTGCTATGAAATACACCGAAGTCTACACAGCTAGACCGGAGCAGAGAAATATCTCTCCACTCATAGACCAGGAAGCAGGACTTGAGAATCTTAGAATTCAATCAAGTAGCCACGAGCCTGACTTTGTCAAACAGGTAAATGAACATGCTTCTGTTTCATCGTGATATATTTATATTATTGTTGAAAGTATGTTTGGAATTTGCTATGCATAGATTTGAATTGTTAATCCGAATTTGCCTTACCACGTGGAGAAGCCGAACACGTGTTAAGCACGACCGGTTTGGACCCTGACGTAACCACCGTTGTTTAACCTATATGTATGTTTGCAGACCAGTGGCTGTACCAGTGAATGTTTATAATATTATTAATTCTTTATGTGTATAATTAGCCACGATTTATATTTATGTATGTATAGGAAATTAGAGTTGAGATTCCAGTGGACCACGGACGTAGCAGAATGTTCGTCACTTATGTATAGAGATGTGGAGCTATCACTGAAGGCTACTTTGGCTTTCAGTGAGACGCTCTGCACAGACCTATTGTTCAAGGTTGTGCATAATTTCGTCTCTTATATTACAGAAGAGCAGGCGAGATATCCCGTGCGCCCAACTCCACAGGAAAACCGAGTTGGCTGTTTAACCTCTACAGCACAAGACTGAGAGAGCAACCCTGGAAAACACCCTGCAAGACACCACAGCGTGTCAAGGGACCAAACTACACGATGACCCAGCGTGTACCAGAAGCTACCTCCACGAAGGGCTTCAAACACACCACACTGAAGTTAAGTGACACGGAAGAAGTGCACAAAAACTGATAGCAAAAGGACCACAGTAGTGCACTCTTCAGAAACTATAGTAAAAACGGACCACAGTAGTACAGTCTTCATGAACTCTAGTAGCCAGTGCCCGATGAAGACATAACAGCTTCCTAGACTATCAGCGATCGAATTATTTGCATTGACTCATGACTTTTTAAGGTAGATTAGTACATCGAAGATCTTGTATAGAGTAGAAGAAATAAATGTGTGATTTTAAGTGTTATCAAGTGGCTGGACTACATATGAGTCATAGCCGTGTGAAAGCTAGTGTGACAGTGATCTTTTACCATTTTTCTATCTCTCTCTGTACCCCAGCCTTAACACAGACCGAGCTAAATAAATAAATGTATTAAAATAATTCACAGGGTGACTAACTAGCAGTTCCCATAGAATAAAGCGTGAGGGTTACAGCATTCCATTGTGCAGAGCCCAGCAACAACTAAACCCCACGTGACACTTTAATTGGCGAGCCTAGTCAGGTTCTGTGTATAATAGGAATTGGGTATAACCGGATCTAGAATAAGATAACAGTAGTAGTAGTAGTAGAATAACTTAAAATAGTTGTAAGGGTAGGACAAGGATACAGTTTTGGTGCACTATTCTTTAGTTAAAAACATTTTTGCTTCAATGGTTTTTGTGCCCGTATGTTGCATTGTTCTTTTGCAGGTTTTGCTTAAGTAACTGTTGTATGCCATTTGACTCTTGTTTTATCCTATTATTAATTACGAATTTTATGGTCTTTGCATTGTTGTTATTGAATTGCAATATTGCTAGTGTTTTGGTATTCCACGGGATTTAGAGGTTGGTCATAGACACGTTTGACAATGTCGGACCCAGTGGCCTTGAGATTGCGCTTCAAGGAATTAGGAGAAGCTTTACACTTAGCAGGAGGAGACCTAATTGTGTATATAAATGCAGAGGTAGAGAAACAGGAGGCTAAGGCAGAGAGAGCAGCAGAGAGAGAACAGAGAAAAGCAGAATTAGAGGCAGAGAGAGAGGTAAAGAAATTATAGGCAGAGAGAGAGAGAGGCACAGAAATTAGAAGCAGACCAGAACAAACTGGAACTAGAAGCAGAACAGAAGAAAGTAGCATTAGAAGCAGAAGTTAGGAGATGGGAGTATGAGAGGGCAGAAAAGGAAAAAGACAGACAGCATGAGTTAGAGCTGAGAAGATTGGGATCAGGAGCCTCAAGTTCTTCCTCAACTCCTTCCCACTCAGATCAACTAGAGGTAGCGTCCAACCCCGTACTAGGGATGTCATTTCCACTGGGGACATTCAACGAAAGAGAAGAAGGTCTAGATCTCTATCTAACCAGGTTTGAGCGACTAGCAACTGAGTATAAACTAGATCCCACCCATTGGTCTTTAAAGCTTAGTCAAGGGCTTAGAGGAAAGTTATATGACATCTACAGTAAGCTACCGACTGACAGAGTGACTGACTATCACAAAGTAAAAGAGGCACTCCTAACGGGATTCGAACTAACAGGAGAATGCTACCGGCAAAAATTCCGCACCAACCGGAGAGTGAAAGGAGAGAGCTATGCGCAGTTCGCGGATCGGTTGTCCACAATGCTAGATAAGTGGGTTAGCCAGTCAGCCACGGCTAAGACATATGATGGACTGATAGAACTGTTAGTATGGGAACAGCTACGGGAAACCATGACCCCCGAGCTGAGAACATTCTCAGTAGAGCAGGGCGCGGAAAAGACTGGAAGATCTGGTCAAGGTCGCAGATAGGTACGTGGCCGCCCACGGAGAAGCCAAGAGCTTCAGGCGAGACCTAAAACCTAACGGGAAAGAGGCACAGAAACGAAGCCCTCCCCGGGAAGAGCGCACCGCGAATAGGCCAAATCACCCCAGACCTGGGCAGAATAAAGGACCCAACACGGAATTCGGGAAAAGAGGTCCCGCAGAACAGAAACGGTATTGCTCGTTGTGCAATAGAAACAATCACTCCACCGCAGAATGTTTCAAGTTGGCCGCACAACGTAGGGAAGAGCGCGAAAGCCGGCCAGCGCACAGAGTTCTAACTCAAAGTAGCGGTAACAAGCCACACACCATCGGAGATCACCCATCGGTGACAGACACGGTCAAGGTCAACGGGAAAGAAGCGAACTGTCTGTATGACACAGGTCTATCATACGACGCGATAGTTAGCGAATCTCTTGTATCGCGCGCGGACTTGACAGACAAGACAGTCGAACTACAAGGAGCAGACTTGACGAAGCCGACGACTACTTGCCCAATAGTTTGGATAGAAGTAGAGAGTAGGTACGTCACAGGACGAATCCAAGCAGCTGTTTTACAGAAACCCCTGTATGATCTAGTGCTAGGTTGTAGGTATGTGTTCTTAGGCAAGCCCCCTAAAACTGTAGAGATAGCTGCAGTGCAAATCAGGGCCCAAGCTAAAACCCAACCACCCCAGCCCAAGTTAGCTCCGAATCCAGGACTCGAAGAGATCAAAACAGCACAGAAAGCGGACGCCTCGATAGCCAAGTGCTTCCAGAAGCTACCCAAGGCGCACACACCCCGCACAAAGGAGACTTGTACATGGAAGAAGGAGTTCTACATCGACAAGGAGATGGAGATCACACCCAACTAGTACTATCAGCCACCCTTCGAGCCCAAGTACTAGAATTAGGCCACAGCATGCCACTCAGCGGACACATGGAAATTGGAGCCACAGTGCAGAGAATCAGCGCACACTACTATTGGCCAGGAATCACGGAGGATGTCAAGCGCTACGTGAAATCTTGTCACCAATGTCAACGATATTCCCCGCGACATCACACCGTACCAGTTACCTTAGGACCATCAGTAGTAGTCGGCGTGCCATTCCAGCAAGTCTCAGTAGACATAGTAGGACCACTGCCCATGACCAAGAAGCGGAACAGATTTCTACTCACACTCGTCGACGCATGTACGATGTGGTGCGAAGCAGTCCCGTTGCCAGCCCGGAAGATTGCAGATGCACTCATCGCCATCTTTACCAGAGTCGGATTCCCGGACAGCATTAGAACGGACAACGGATCACAGTTCACCGGCCGCCTGATGCAAGACGTGTTCGAGTTGATACAAGTTCATCACATTCGCACACCACCGTACCACCTAGCCAGCAACGGACAAGTAGAAAGACTGAATGGAACCCTTCTCACCATTCTCAGGAAAGTAGCCGACGACAATCCAGAAGCGTGGGACACCTACGTGAATGCGGCATTGTTCGCATATAGAGAAACGCCCCATGCAGCCACAGATTACACCCCGTCAACATTGCTATTCGGCAGACCTCTAGCAGGACCGCTTGAAGCCCTACGCAGAAGTTGGACGGAAGCCAAGATAGACGACACCCCCAGAGGTGCCACCAAGTACGTCGCAGACCTGCGGGAAAGCCTCAAAGCAACGTGGAAGAAAGCTGGTGAAGCACTGAAGAAGGCAAGAGCCCGTCAGGCGAAGTACTACAACCGCCACGCGAAGGACAGAGAACTGCAAGTCGGCGATCAAGTGCTACTCTTACTTCCAAGTGGAACCAACAAGCTGGACATCGCTTGGAGAGGACCGTACCGGGTGACTGCCAAGAAATCCAAGACAGTCTACCAAGTAGAGGTGAACGGGAGAGCCCGATACCACCACATCAATCTCCTCAAGAAATACGCGGACCGACCAGCGACCCCCAGCACTCACACATGGATGGCCATCGCCATCGCGCAGTTCATCCCCAACTACCACAGCATCGCCGTACCACTGACAAATGGAACCCGGAAAACCGCCCCGGACAAAGTAGTTTGGACAGCCGAATGCGAGACAGCATTCCACACACTCAAGGACCAAATGACATCGGCGCCAGTACTCCACCTACCAGATTTGACGCAGCCATTCGTTCTTCGCACCGACGCAAGCGACTTAGGACTCGGAGCAGTACTGCTACAGCGCGACCCCAAGAATGCAGAGACGCTATTCCCTGTCGCCTACGCCAGCAGAAAATTGAGACCCGCCGAGACCCACTACGCCACGTCGGAGAAAGAATGCCTTGGACTAGTCTGGGCCATACAGAAGTTTCAACTCTACCTGTATGGGACCCACTTCACAGTTCAGGTGGACCACCAACCACTCTCGTTCCTGGCAGCCTCCAAATCCTTGAACTCTCGCCTGATGCGATGGGCACTCACCCTTCAGGCATATTCATTACAAATCGAGTACATCCCCGGCAAAGAGAACCACGGAGCCGACTACCTCAGTCGCCATCTCGTGGAGGACACAGCAGCTGTCGCCCACCCAACACAACTAAGTGCCACAGCACCAGAATTCGTCCCCGTCCAGTAGAACCCTGTCACTAGTGTCCATAGCTACCTGGCATAGCATTGCAGCTCAGGTAGAGCAACTTAACTAGTTTGTAAATTAGACCTTAGGATAGTGCAGAGTTAAACTAGGCTCTGTAGTAGAAAAAGGTCAAATCCAGTAGTCATCGCCTTTTTTCAGTTGAGGGAGCCTGTGACGAACGGACTAGTTTTACCCTGCCTTATTTACGTGTTTGCTTGTATAGTCAGTTAATCTTAGAATGTTAGTGTATTACACAGCAGACGATGCGAGTATACGGAGGTACACACACAGCGAGTTTGACGCAGACAGTGTAGTGACGTCAGCACTGTGTGCGTGGAATCGGAAGGCTTATCCAATAGAACTCAGGCAGAGCGGTCAGAACCAGTTCTGACTGGGTAGGCAAGGGCTTGGTATTAAGTCAGTGCTATGAAATACACCGAAGTCTACACAGCTAGACCGGAGCAGAGAAATATCTTTCCACTCATAGACCAGGAAGCAGGACTTGAGAATCTTAGAATTCAATCAAGTAGCCACGAGCCTGACTTTGTCAAACAGGTAAATGAACATGCTTCTGTTTCATCGTGATATATTTATATTATTGTTGAAAGTATGTTTGTGGAATTTGCTATGCATAGATTTGAATTGTTAATCCGAATTTGCCTTACCACGTGGAGAAGCCGAACACGTGTTAAGCACGACCGGTTTGGACGCCATGTTGTATACCTGATGGAACCACTGTTGTTTAACCTATATGTATGTTTGCAGACCAGTGGCTGTACCAGTGAATATTTATAATATTATTAATTCTTTATGTGTATAATTAGCCACGATTTATATTTATGTATGTATAGGAAATTAGAGTTGAGATTCCAGTGGACCACGGACGTAGCAGAATGTTCGTTGCTTATGTATAGAGATGTGGAGCTATCACTGAGGGCTACTTTGGCTTTCAGTGAGACGCTCTGCACAGACCTATTATTCAAGGTTGTGCATAATTTCGTCTCTTATATTACAGACGAGCAGGCGAGATATCCCGTGCGCCCAACTCCACAGGAAAACCGAGTTGGCTGTTTAGCCTCTACAGCACAAGACTGAGAGAGCAACCCTGGAAAACACCCTGCAAGACACCACAGCGTGTCAAAGGACCAAACTACACGACGACCCAGCGTGTACCAGAAGCTACCTCCACGAAGGGCTTCAAACACACCACACTGAAGTTAAGTGACACGGAAGAAGTGCACAAAAACTGATAGCAAAAGGACCACAGTAGTCCACTCTTCAGAAACTATAGTAAAAACGGACCACAGTAGTCCAATCTTCATGAACTCTAGTAGCCAGTGCCCGATGAAGACATAACAGCTGCCTAGACTATCAGCGATCGAATTATTTGCATTGACTCATGACTTTTTAAGGTAGATTAGTACATCGAAGATCTTGTATAGAGTAGAAGAAATAAATGTGTGATTTTAACTGTTATCAAGTGGCTGGACTACATATGATTCATAGCCGTGTGAAAGCTAGTGTGACAGTGATCTTTTACAATTTTTCTATCTATCTCTGTACCCCAGCCTTAACACAGACCGAGCTAAATAAATAAATGTATTAAAATAATTCACAGTGTGACTAACTAGCAGTTCCCATAGAATAAAGCGTGAGGGTTACAGCATTCCATTGTGCAGAGCCCAGCAACAACTAAACCCCACGTGACAGCCTCAGCGTCCCTTGCATGGGATGCATTTATTGTAAAGTGGACGGCTGGTGTGTGCCTTCAGTGTAACCGTTAAGGTTGTTTCAGCAGATCTTTAATACGGATCAGGGGTGAGTCCCTTTCAACCAAGTTGTGGTCCAGATTCGTTTTTTTGCAGTCCGCTGGACCCTATAAAAATGACTAACTAACTAATGTTACTTTTTTGTCATTGTGCAGACTCTCTCAGGCTGTTGGCCCTGGTAATCTGTAGATCAGACTACTCAGTGACCATCGTTTTGAAGTTATTGTTATCGCTAATGAAGTGGACCGAGGGCATCTTCCTTCAAAGTAATTTGACATGACGAGCGTTGGTTATAATTGTAATTTTCCTTTTGATCATAGACTAACAATGATTAAGATTGTTAACATTGGGTCACAGACCAACGTGGATGACAACTGTTACTTTGTCTTGGGTTTCAGAAGAACTTTGATGACAAATTTTGACATGTAGTCTACTGTACAATGTTTGGACTGTCACGAAATATTTAGCACCAAGTTCAGATTTTGTTTGTGTTGTGTTGTTGTTGTTTTCAACATTAAATTCACATTGTACCACCTCATTTCAGTTCAGCATTGTAATTGTACATCTGTTCTCTGTAGGTGATATAAGACAACAAAAGAAAAATAAAATAAAATTAGAACAATTTACCAACTGATGATTTTAACATATTAACAGGGATGATATAAAATATATTGCTTTATTGTATTTATTGGTATTAATACCTTGTTATTCTAATTTTTTACATATTAATTGGGCATTCAGTCAAAATATGCTCTACATACAATTTTCCTGAACATCGACAAATAAAGTACGAAGAATATTTTGTACACCAATAATTTAGTCTTAATTTAATTACTTATTTTAAAAACCCACATGTTCGTAATGCTACATTAAAACATTTGTTGGGGTACTTCAGCCTAATCATATTATACAATATAACAAAGTACAATCATATTTGATTTGCATGTTAACGTTTTGTTTTATAAGACATCATAATACATGTATTTATTCACCAAATAAAACGTTACAAGGATTTTGGTGTGGTGTGGCGACAATGAAAGACATCCTCACTTGAAGAGTCTTGCATGCATTCATCATGTCATGCACTCTACTGCAATCATCCTGGCTACAACACTAAAAGATAGGTAAACACAGCATTAAACTCAAATCAGTGATATATCGCAAGTTACAAAATCACAACCATTGCAAAGAAAAAAAACCACATAAGAATCATATAAAAAGCACCCCCGCACACACAAATACACAACTTACACCCCCCCCCCCCCCCACACACACACACACAGTCACTCGCTCATTGAGACCAGATCGAATTTATTTTTATTAAATATATATATGCTGAGTTAAATAACTGTATGCAGGGATGTGTCTTTTATGGGGGATTTCAATCTCCATGTAGATAATCATGCTAATTCTCAGGTTCGCCGTTTCATGACTATGCTCAGCGACCATGGTTTTTCACAGCTTGTAAATGTACCAACCCAGCGTTCTGGTCACACTTTAGACTTGGTTGTGGTGCGCAGTGATGACAGTCTCTGGTCTTTAGAAGCTGTGGACGACAGTATCTACCACTCCCGTTTATCCGACCACTACCTCATCGTCTGCAGGCTCGCTCTCGCTCGGCCACCTCCTCCGACGCGGCTGGTGACGTCACGGAACCTCCGCGCAGTTGACCCGGCCGCTCTCCAAGCTGACGTGCATGCGCTGGCCTGGTCGGCCAGTGAGCAGCAGGCAGACCTTGATGTTGACGGTCTCGTCACTGTCTACAACGATGGCCTTCGCCGGATCCTCGACCGCATGGCGACCTCTGTTACCAGACGGGTGAGAGATCGCCCCTCCGCGCCCTGGATGTCCACCGAGGTCCGCGAGGCTCGTCGGGGGCGGAGGCGGGCTTCCACAAGCTTTTTGTAACTTTTTCACAGACAAGATTCGCGGTATTCGAGACAAACTTGATGCGCGCCCATGTGACGCTCCATCTTTTGAAGTGTATGATGGACCTGCGTTGTCATCCTTTCAGCTTGTTTCGGAGAGTGACATTCATGCCTTGATTGCGCAGTCTCCTACAAAGTCTTGTATGCTTGACCCATTGCCAACCCCTCTTGAAAAACATAACCTTGCTGATCTTGTGCCTTTGATTTCTGCTATTGTAAATGCTTCTCTTACTACAGGTACTGTCCCAAAGCAGTTTAAACAGGCAGTTGTGACACCGTTATTGAAAAAAACTGGACTTGACAGCGATGTACTAAACAATTATAGACCTGTATCTAATGTTCCATTTATTTCCAAGATCCTGGAGAAGGTTGTGTTAAAACAGTTACAAGATCATCTATCTCAAAATGGTCTTCTGAAAGCCTACCAGTCAGCATACAAGAAGAATCATAGTTGTGAGACTGCTGTTCTCAGTGTCCTTGATTGTTTACTTAGACAGGCTGACGAGAAGCGTGTTTCTCTTGTAGCATTGTTAGATCTGAGTGCTGCGTTCGACACGCTGGATCACCACATACTTCTAGAGAGATTGCGCACTACATTTGGTTTAAGAGGGACTGTTCTTGAGTGGTTTTCCTCGTACCTCACTGATCGTTACCAGTCTGTTGTCATTGATTGGAATACCTCTACTCCTAGTCCCCTGTTATGCGGAGTCCCCCAAGGTTCTGTGCTCGGTCCTGTTTTGTTTTTGTTGTACTCCCAACCACTATCTAATGTAATCACAGCCTGCAACTGCATGTTCCACAAATACGCAGATGATACAGAACTGTCAAAGAGTGGTCAGGCAGATGACTTCCCTTCTGTTGTGTCTGAAGTAGAAACATGTATTGACAGTGTCCAGGCTTGGATGAATAGCAACAGGTTGATGCTTAACCCTGACAAGACCGAGGTTATACCTGTAGGCTCATCTTCCCGTCCTAAACTGGTCGGCAGCGATTCTGCAAACATCGGCGGCAGCACCATCCCATTTAGTAATATTGTTCGTTATTTGGGTGTTAAGCTAGATAGTTCTTTGTCCATGCATGACCACATCAGTACCATCTGTCGTGTGTCCTTTCTTGAGCTTCGGCGTATTGCGTCCTTGAGGCAGTTTCTTTCGAGGGATGCATGCACACAGTTGGTCAGCGCTTTTGTGACATCCAGACTTGATTATTGTAATTCAGTTCTAGCTGGTCTCCCCATTGATGAAGTTAGCCGACTGCAACGTGTACAGAACTGTGCTGCTCGGCTTGTGCTTAAAAAACGGAAACGTGATCATGTCACGCCTCTCTTAATGCAGCTCCACTGGCTCCCTGTCAATTACCGCATTTAATACAAAATTGCTGTCCTAGCTTTCCGTCACTTCGACCAGTCACTTCCACCATATCTGTCTGAGGTACTCACTACCTATACTACAACCCGTTCTTTGCGCTCATCACATAAAAAACTGTTGAAAACGCCCAAGCGTCTGCTTAAGACAGTTGGCGACCGGTCTTTTAGTTTTCAAGCACCCAAGGTTTGGAATGCGCTGCCTGCCGGTTTAAGACATTGTACAGACCTTGTTTCCTTTAAGAGCTGCTTAAAAACGCACTTGTTCCGCAAGGCGTTTTCTGTGTAAATAGTATGAACAGTAATAATACTTTCTCAATGATGCTGTACATGATGTAGTGCGAATGTTGTGATGATGCGTACGAATGATGTGTGTAAGCGCATTGAGTTGTTATTCTAATGAAAAATGCGTTGTATAAATGCAATTTATTATTATTATTATTATTATTATTATTATTATTATTATTATTATTATTATTATTATTATTATTATGCGGGGATGGGCGCATTTGAATGTGAGAGAGAGAAAGAAAGAGAGAGAAAGAGAGAGAAAGAGAGAGGAAAAGAAAGAGAAAGAAAGAGAGAGAGAAAGAGAGAGAAAGAAAGAGAGAGAAAGAGAGAGAAAAAGAAAGAGAGAGAAAAGAAAGAGAGAAAGAAAGAGAGAGAGAAAGAGATAGAGAAAGAGAGAGAGAGAGAGAACGAGAGAGAAAAGCAAGAGAGAAAGAAAGGGAGAGAAAGAGAGAGAAAGAGGTTGAAAAAGAAAGAGAGAGAGAAAGAGAGAGAAAAAGAAAGAGAAAAAGAAAGGGAGAAAGAAAGAGAGAGAGAAAGAAAGAGAAAAAGAGAGAAAGAAAGAGAGAGAGAAAGAGAGAGAAAAAGAGAGAAAGAAAGAGAAAAAGAAAGAGAGAGAAAAACAAAGAGAGAGAAAAAGAAAGAGAGAGAGAGAAAGAGAGAAAAAAAAGACAGAGAGAATGAAAGACAGAGAGAAAAAGAAAGAGAGAAAGAAGAGAGAAAGAGGGAAAAAAAGAAAGAGAAAGAAAGAAAGAAAGAAAGAAAGAGAGAGAGAGAGAGAGAGAGAGAGAGAGAGAGAGAGAGAGAGAGAGAGAGAGAGAGAGAGAGAGAGAGAGAGAGAGCAACTGCCCCAAACCGTGTGGTACATTGCTGACCCAAGGCCGTGGCCCAGTGGCAGAGCATTCGCCTGACACACTGATGACCCAGGTTGGAATCTAGTAGTAGGCAAGATACAAATGGCAATTTTCACTTTTCATCTTAGCAATATGATTGCTCTGATGGTTCAGTGTCCTATATTTGGACTACGGTGAATTAATAAATGTATTCATTTGTTCCATCTTATTTTCATCTGGGATTATTAGACCACATATTAACTTATGAACAAATTAACACAAAATTAAAATAAACTAATTAAAATGAACAAAAACTAAATATCACAGTATAATTATCTAACAAAAAACTCCTTAGCACTGCTTATTTATGACACCTGATGAGGAAAGAAGCAACGTTCCTTTGTTAATCCAAGCTACCGTACTCGGCTAAAGCCTGTGTTAAAAAACCTACGATTAAAATCCACAACCATGGATGAGTAGAGAAACAACTAGGTTAGTTAGTTATACATTGTTTATAGGGTCCAGCGGACTGCAAAGAGCCGAATCAGGACCATAAAACCAGGACGTTAACTTTAAACACATTACACCGATGACCCAGGTTCGAATCCCGTGGTGGGCGATATAAAACGTGGCCATTTTCACTGTCCATTTTAGCAGTATGATTGCTTTGGTGGCTCAGTGTTGATTCAGGTCCCTACCCCTCTTTCCCTGGGATGGTTATCCCCGTCTGCCATATCGCCAATGGTGGGTGTAGACGTTAATCCTCAATGTTAAAACATTACACACACATAAGCCTACATACGGTTCAACTGCAATATTATTTGATGAAAAGGTTTGGAGGAAGCGGGCAGGGGGGATTCCTTGCAATTTAAAAAATACCTCCTCTCCCTCCTCTCTCCACTCCTCCATAAACAGAGAAAGCGGAGGAGGGTGGGGGTGAGAGGTGGAGGAGTATTCACCAAATAGAATAACCGGCGATAGGAACAACAAAATAGATCCTCGATAGCGCAGAGGTAGATAACAGCCATTGTGTGATAAATATATCTATGGGCTGTGCGCTACTACTGCTACCCTTATGCTATCGCGAATCCATTGATTAGTGTCCCTGTGCACACATTTAGTCTACACAAGAAGACAGATGCCAGCCCTCATTGATAATTGAGCCCATTGATGTAAGATATCGCTCGGTTAAGGTGCTGTTTGGAGAAAAGGATTCGGGCATTTTTTCACGCAATAGTCAGGCAGGTCGAACACCCTGGGATCGATCGGTTCAGTGGTGTAGGAGCTCGGCACAAATGTCAAGTTATGGCGCACGCCGAAAACGATCTCGTGGTAGCGACAAGGGACACCACCGCTGTCCTGGAACCAAGTATCGGCAGCGGCTACCTCCCCTTGTTTAGCCCATCCTGCACACTCTCTGCCTGCGATGTCCTCGTTCCCGATGTATCTGAAGAAAAAACGAAAAGAGATCGGTTAAGCAAGGTAGGACAGGATTAGAAACTGATTTCATTTCCCTTTCCTTAACACTCCTAAGCGGCAACAATTGGAGGGTGGCGCGAACAAATTTATGTTATGTTGTTTATTTATTTGAGATTACCAGACTTGAAATCGTCGGAGAAATCAGAACGAGCAGAAATGTCGTTCTGTCGGTCCTTCGGAAGTAATATCTCAAGAACCATAAAACGGATTTTGACCAAAATTTATAGAACTATTACCGCAAAGATTTTTAAAAAAATATAATTTAAATTGTTGTTGTTGTTGTTGTTGTTGTTGTTGTTGTTGCTGCTGCTGCTTGCAGATAGTTTAGATTGTGGCCTATCACTCCGTATCTTCCGTTGGCTTCGTGAGGATAAAGCCGAGTCACAACACGGGCAAGAAAACTGATATTTTAACAAATGTTTATTTTTCGGCTATGTGTGTGAGTGTCTGGAAATACATTTGAATGTCTTGCCATCTTGTTTTAGTTTTAAGTAGTGCGATTGTCTGATTGCCCGCCTGATGACTCATTTGATTAGAGACATCTCCTTAAATCTATGGATGCCAGGCTGATGGCAATATATGTCTGTCTGTCACGGTATCGGTAAGTTGCACGCCAAATCTCAAGACTCACTGTAATATTTACCAGCTAGGTTTCCGTGCCTAGTTTGCTCTATCTCCCAAAGGTCAAGGACTCTGGTGTCAATTCAAGTTTAATGTATGTGAAAATGTCCCAACTCACGTGCCGCCTTGCAGCCAATCAGGTTTGAGGATCGTGCAGCCTTCCCCAGGATCACAAAGACGACAACAATTACGTGATCCAGGGTAGATAACCCACATGTCTCCGCTCTTTAGGAACATGAGATGGCAGTCCGCATAAGGGTTATCGGGACTGAGACCTTGGCCTTGGCAAAAATTGTTATGCTGGCCGTCGTAGTGATCAAATCTGAAAAAGAACATTCCTAACCACGTAAACCACAGCTTTCCTCTCTTCCAGCAGTCCTTCTGTTACGCCTACCCCAATTATTATTGAAGAATAAGATAGCAACGGCGATCGACTATGATAATTAAACGAGGATGACGATGATGACGACAACGACGACGACAATGATGAAGATTACTCAACGAGGAAGACGACGATGGTGATATTGATGATCGTTGATGATGATGATGTTGACAATGTTAACAAAGAAGAAGCAGAAGAGGGAGGAGGAGTTGGGAAAAGAGGAAAACAAGTTTGATTACCTTGCAATTCTGTCAGGAAAATTGTAATACCAAGTTCCATTGTTGACCACGATGCTGACGTTGTTCACTACCATTTCCACGAAGTCGGCTGTGAATACTGGAGGCCAGACTGGTGGAGTGACTGGGTCTGGCCAGTGTTCATCGTCGTCGTCGTCAATGTCATCGGCATCATTCGCTTGGTCGTGTAATTCCTCAGCGTCAAATCCGTCGCTGTCGTTTCCGTCAAAATTGGATGACTTGTCTTTGATGATTGCTGCATCGTTGTCGTCGCGTTCGATTGCTTCTTCTACTTGTCCTTGTTCTGTAGTCTGACCACCCAAGAGCTCAATGGCGTTAGCATGTCCTAACAGTTTCTTCTGTTCATTGTTGCCACCTTGGTTTTCAAGAACCTGCAGTAGCAAAGCTTGTTCAATCTTTGGCCGCTTAACCGTATCGTTGTATTTGGCTTTTTCTTGAGTGACAATAAAAGGAGATCGCGGTTTGCTGGTTTCCCCAGCATCAACATTGGGTTTATAGGCAGAATTTTTATGTAAGTAGTTTTCAGCATCCCGGCCATTTTCTCTATCCCAGGAATTGTCTGCATTTGTGTGTATGTAGTTTGCCATATATTTATAATGCAGCCAAGTACTACCACCGTCCTCAATTTGGCTGTTGATGGCAGATCGATTCTGTGATGGGTTCAATGCTGCAGCTGGCGCTGCTGCAGGTTGTAAAAGGAATGTCAGTCCTACTACCACAGTGAGAGAAACCGCTGCAGCCACAGCCATGTATAAACCTGTAGTTCCCATCTTTGGACACTTTAACAAAGTCACACCAATGTAAACATAAAATATTGATTTTGTTTTTCGTCGGCTCTTGATTTATATAAGTCCACTGGACTTCGAGTCCCTCCGTTGGGGTGCGGGGCGTTTCTGTATAAATAGTATCCCAACTTTATGGAAAGTTAATACGCTTATGTGTCCGGGGACGTTAATCTATAAAACTAAACTAACTAACTGGAAAGTTAGTGCTTTAAATTCCCAAGGTCGCTGTCTTTCTCATTTGTTCTTTCTCATTCCTGCTCTGTTCTATCAATCTACTATATTATTTTCTTCACTAGGCCAGTCACCTACCTGTTGCCTTGAAAACTCTTCTAAAACTCATCATATGTGTATGAGGTCTGTTGGGTCAGCTTGGGAATATTGGGCGCTTTCTGCCAAATGGTCACTAGGGCTTCCTATGATATATTTAGCAATGTAGGCTTTTTGTATGTAGGCTGATGTGTTTTGTTGATATTTTATAATGATGCTTATATTCTATTTAGTTTTTGTAAACTGGATTTCGATGAATTAGAGTATAACCTCAGCGTCCCCTGAGTTGGATGTCTTTATTGTAAAGTGACCGGCCGGTGGAGTGCCTTCAGTGTTACCACCAGGGTTGTTTCAGCAGATCTTTTATACGGATCATGAGTAAGTCCTGTTTCAATCAAGCTGTGGTCTAAATTTTGTGGTCCTGATTCGGTTCTTTGCAGTCCACTGGACCCTGTAAGCAATGAATGGAAAGAACTGGTTTTCGTGGGTAAACTTATGTCACAAACAACTGATATAGTGTTTCCAGTCGTTGTTAATATCAGCAGATATGTATAAATAGTCTTCTTCTTTCCTTGATCACAGTGATATTTTTGTTTTGTATCTTTTTAGCATTCGACTATCAAAGAACAAAAAATTTTCTTACTTCTTTTACGGCTGAATAGATCTTGTGTTGTTTTCTTCGTGGTCCGATCACAGCAGTATTATATATATATATATATATATATATATATATATATATATATATATATATATATATATATATATATATATATATATATATATATATATATATATATATGTCTATCACAGTAGATTATATTCTGCCTTTTCGTTGTGAATGTTAGATCTATATTGACAAGTAAAACATTGTAACAACATCACACCCCACACCCCACCCCCCCCCCCCCCCCCAAAAAAAAAAAAAAAACAAAAAAAAACACAACTTTTGTGGTAGTAATTAAAAGAAGATTTTTGGTAAAAGAATGCTCTACGACATTTCGCCCTTTTTTCGGGGAGTTGGGAAGCGCCTATCTTAATTACTGTATAATCTGTCGTCTTCATAATCTTTTCAGTGTGTTAAAGTAATATAAGTAATATATCGTTTTCATCATTTTTATTTAGTTAGAGTTATATATAAATAAGATATCGTTTTCATAACTTTTAGTGTGTTAGACCTGTATATATAAATAATCTATCGTCTTCATCATCTTTAGAGAGTTAGACCCGCACGAATAAGAAATCTACAGTCTTCATCATCTCTAGCGAGTTAGACCCGTATATATGTAAATAATATGTCGCCTTCATCATCTTTTCAGTGCGTTAGACCTGTATTTATAGGCTAAGTAATCTATCGTCTTCACCATCTTCAGTGAATTATACCTGAATGTAAGTAATCTATCGTCTTCATCGATCACAGAAGATGTAGGTAGGTCTCTGCTAAGAATAGTAGCAGAATAAGTTGTCCCACGTTGAGGAAAATACATGAAACCATATATATGTATACAATAAACTAATAACTCCTTTATTCCTAATAAAGATTTCCCGTCAAAAAGTGGGAACACTGAGTGAGTAGTTCCTTTTGTACATGATCGTCGTGTTCGGAAAAGCTATCCTTGTGTATACATTCTAGGTAATTATGTGATTTGGAAACTTGAGATGTAACATTCCATTTTTTATATTTAATCTGCTTCAACTATTTACTTACTCACTATACTTATTACTTCTACCACCACCACTACTACTAATACTACTATTGCTACTATCATTACTACTACTACTATCACTTCTACTACTACTGTATTACCGATCATACTCCAATGTAACTACGCCTCTTCCTCCTCCTCTCACTACTAATACAAGTACCACTCTGATGAGACAAACAAGAAAAGGGCTGATGCCAGATCCCTACAGAATGCAGTCCCCAAGTTATGGAATATGCTACCCGAGACTGTCAAAAGGGCAGACTGTCGAGTCGTTCAGGAGGAGACTGAAGACTCGCTCGTTTGCATTGAACTTAGTGACTTTATTCAGTGAAGCAATCACCTCTCTTACTTCTGCTGTCCACTTCCATCACTGCCACACCGGACTTTATCTTCCTGTCGTTTGTGTTTTTGTTTTTTTCTCCTTATTGCGCACTGAGCATTCGACAATGGATGGAGACACGTGCAATACATATGGACATCATCATCATGCTACATCTCATTACTACACCTCCTTCTTCTACAATTACTACCCCTGCTGCTACTACTACTACTACTGCATTGCTACTGCTGCTGCTGCTACTACTACTACTACTGCTGCTGCTTCTATTGTATGCCTACTGTGGAAAGATAGGAAAGATATATGTCCTTTCGTACCTTGCTTGACCTCACAGTAATGAGTAATGGTATCAAATTACCAATGATCGGCAACGCGGTCACGGCCTGCATGCTTTCCATATTCAAAGGTCACCGTTACTGCGACTACAACATTTTAAGATGATAACTACAACATCGTACGATGTTCGCTACAACATCGTAGGCCTACGATGTTCGCTACAACACAATACGAGGATCACGACAACATAATACGATCATCGCTACAACATATTACGATGACCACTCTTTACACACATTCGAATTAATTAAATCATACTGTACCAACACTTCACCCAACAAACAAGGTAGGCCTACTTTACAATGTGTTACTCTCTCTCTCTCTCTCTCTCTCTCTCTCTCTCTCTCTCTCTCTCTCTCTCTCTCTCTCTCTCTCTCTCTCTCTCTCTCTCTCTCTCTCGTTCAGATCATAGACTCAAAGACCTTTCAAATAGGCTCAATGCTTTTCGAAGCTTTAGGCCTATGGAAAACGCACCAAGGCTATATTAACACATCTGCTAAAAACTTCAATAGTGTAAACCAGTACACATACATAGGCGTACTATTATTAACTTTGCTTCGGGAGCGAAAGGAACACTGTTGAACACGACAAGTAAGCCTACTGGAATGTCACCGCACAGACAGTTGTTCTTTTCTTTTCTTTTCTTATTATTTTTTAAATCAACCAAATCACAATATCTTACTGCTACTTTAAATAATTCAATTATTATTATGCTTCTGAGCTCTCGTTGATTGAATTGCATGAAACTTCCTCAATCGTTCTACTCTAGGTTATGCTTGCATTAGGACAAGAGTTTGGGTGAGCCCTAAGGCTTCTCCCGTTGTGTTAAAATCTGATGCACATGGGTGGGTATTCATTAAACAACCCAGTGGGTACGATAGGGTATAGATTTACCTACGGCTTCGTGGACTTACCAGCTGGGCAATCTGTTTCATGTATACCACCCCACAATCGTAATAATAGCCAAGACTAGGTTAGGGCTACCCTTTACAAATGCGTAAGGGCCACACTACATGCATCAACGCTTGGCCTTTAATTTCAATTCTTTTGGCTGGAAAGGGGGGCGAGCCTCGATGATGAGGTTCTTCCTTGCTCTTGAAACATGCAGTGCGTTTATAAAACGCTAGATTTGTTTGTATGCAGGGGGCGCGCCTCCGGGTAGCTCAGTTGGTAGAGCGGCTTACTAGTAAACGAAAGGTCCCTTTTGGCCAACGTGTGACCATATTAATTTCCTCTTACCATCAACTGGTTCGCTGGTGTCAGAATAGTGTGACAAGTAGTCGCCTATACGCTCCGATGTCGTGTGACTATAATCTACAATGAATCTTTATACAAGGGAGTAGAGCGACTTTTCGTTGAAGGGGTCTGCCCTATCTTTGAATGAGGTAGGTCTACTCTGCCCCTAACGCAAACATGTGTCAAAGCCATTAGAGGATGAGGGGAGGGAAAAATTGAAAGGGTCCAGTATGCAGACGATAGTTTTGGGATGAGCAGCGCCACAAGGTTGGTATTTGGTAATTCAACGCCTTTCTCTCTCTCTCTCTCTCTCTCTCTCTCTCTCTCTCTCTCTCTCTCTCTCTCTCTCTCTCTCTCTCTCTCTCTCTCTCTCTCTCTCTCTCTCTCTCTCTCTCATATTCCTACGCCATCTATTCAATAGGAACATTTTTCACCGCTCACTGTTGATGTAACTTTTGTGTGATTATCTATTTGTGTAATAACAATTTCTGTTTAAAAAAATTTGTGATACACTGGACTTCAAAAATGTGACGCTTTTTTAAAGTTATACAATTTTTGGGGGGCTGTTTTTGCCCTTTAAAATATTGAGATGACAACTTCTTTTCTTCTTCCATTGTTGCTATGCAGTAACGGTGCTTTTCGTTTTGGTCTGTTTCCATCAGTGTATGAATCTTCTGAATCGTGAAATTTATTCTAGTTATTTTCTTACCTGATCTTCGTAAAAACACTCAGTCTTCTGATTTTATTCATCTATTTCTCCTGTTTCCAAGAGGCACTGTTGTCATGAACAGGATGTAGTCTTCAAAATTTCATCATTGGTGGCGTCATTTGCATTTTACGTCTTTTTTTTTTTTTTTTAAATGTAATTATGTAAACTTCCGGCGTACACAATGTCATAGGTGGGGTTATTTCAATCGTGGTATATACTTATCTACACACACTTTATGGTAAATAATTATCATCTTTGTGTGAACATGTACTGATCCAATACTACTTCTGTGTGGTTTTCTTTTATTGGACTAAAGCGCTATGGCGCTTCTTCGCGTGTCTTCCTGCAATTGGGCACCTGTGGAGTTGACATCAAACAAGACGAACGTCAAGCAACATTTGTCATTCCGCACAACCTCATGCCCATTGCGAGATGTGTATTGTATCACCGATATAAGGTCTTTCTCGGTAATGAACCTCAGTATACTGTTCAGTGGCGTGACGACCTGAATGATAACAAGAACCTACAACCACTTCAAGTGCAAGGCTCGTACACTGACTTTGATGAGCTCCCTTTTCAGCTTCCACCTCACTTGTTCAAAACAACAATTCGAGTGTATTTTGAGCGTGAAAAACTGATAACAGTTACCTTGTACTACACCACCAACACCGTGCTAGCACAAGGTAACTTCTGTGCAGATTGGAGAGGGAAGGAGCTAAGAGCGCTAGTGGCATTAATCAACACCCTTGACAGCCACCTTACTGCCGCGCAACGAGAGGAGGCCAGGCAATCCATACAAAGGCTACCTCTACCTCCAGCTGCAGGGGCAGTCGCTAAGCGCCAAGCAGCTAAACAGCCAACACGGCGCTCCAGCCGTCTCCGAAGGCGGCAACGTGACGTTGATGAGGGTCACTCCCAAACCTCCCTACAACTAATGTCTGCGCCCTCATCACCTCTTATCTTAACAAGCCCTGCTTGTCGTCGTCAGTATCAGCAGTCGGACCTCAAGGGACCGGTTGATAATTGTATTTGTGCCATTTCATCGGATGTTGATAGTATGTATCCCGCCTCTGATACTTGTGCGGTTGTAAACTCTGTTGATGGGGACGATGAAATTGAAGCCGCAACCTGCGGACCTCTCGGTCCACTGCCATCATCGTGCCTGTCCTACGTTCATACCTCTTCTGAAGAACCCCTCTCTCAGATGTCTCCTCTAGTTGCTGTTGATGAATGTCACGAACTGGCTAGTATTAACTCTGCTTGTTGACTATTTAGCCATGTGTAGTATTTGTAACAGTAGAGAAGTTAGACTATAACACAGCAGCAATTAAATTACACAGCAGACCACACACCGCGAGCCCGACCCACGCTAGCGCAGTGAGTCAGCACTTGAGCTTTGAATCGGACCGTTTTAACCAATCAGAGCAGGCTCAGTGGGTAGAGCAGTATTGAATGTGTCAAAACCTAAGACAGTTTGAATCAGTCGTGTGTGAGACGAGGAAGAAGTAACATCTACTTAGCTAGCAGAGAACTATCTTCACTCATAGACCAGGAAGCAGGACTTAGAAATCTTAGAATTCTCTCAAGTCATCACGGGCCTGAACTTGTCAAACAGGTAAATGAACACCCTTCTGTTTCATCGTGATATATTTGTATTATTCTTGAAATTATGTTTGTGGAATTTGCTATGCATAAATGTGAATTGTTAATCCGAATTTGCGGGACCACGTGGAAGAGCCTACCACGAGGCGAAACACGACCGGTTGCGCCGCCATGTTGTATCCCGTACGGAACCACTGTTGTTTAACTTATATGTATGTTTGCAGACCAGTGGCTGTACCACTGAATGTTTATATTATTATTAATTCTGTATGTGTATAGTTAGACACGATTTATATTTATGTATGTATAGGAATTTAGAGTGAGATTCCAGTGGAACCCGGAAGTAGCAGAATGTTCGTCGCTTATGCATAGAGATGTGGAGCTATCACTGAGGGCTACTTGGCTTTCAGTGAGACGCTCTGCACAAACCGATTATTCAGGGTTGTGCAGAATTTCGTCTCTTATATTACAGACGAGCAGGCGAGCTATCCCGAGCTATCCCGAGCTATCCTGTGCACCCCACTCCACAGAAACGACTAGTTGGTCGAGGAGACTCTACCGCACAAGACGGAAGGAGCTACCCGAAGAAACACCCTGTCAGACCCCACAGCGTGGCAAGGGAACCCAACTACACAACGACAAAGGTGTACCAGAAGCTACCTCACAGAAGGACTTCGAACACCCCACACATGAGTTAAGTGCATAAGGCGAAGGTGCACTTAAACTGATCATAACAGGACCACAGTAGTCCAACTCTTCAGAAACTGTAAAACGGACCACAGTAGTCCAAATCTACATGAGATATAATAGAAAGTGCCCGAGGAAGATATAACAGCTGCCTAGACTATCAGCGATCGAACTATTAGCAGTAACTGAGACTTTTTAAGTTAGATTAGTACTTAGAGAATCTTGTATAGAGTAGAAGAAATAAATGTGTGATTTTAACTGTTATCAAGTGGCTGGACTACATATGATTCATAGCCGTGTGAAAGCTAGTGTGACAGTATTCTTTTACCATTTTTCTATCTATTTCTGTACCCCAACCTTAACACAGAACGAGCTAAACAAATAAATTTATTAAAGTAATTCATAGGGTGACGTACTAGCAGTTCCCACCGAATAAACGTGAGGGTCCATAAGTCCATTGTGCAGAGCCCATAAACCCCACGTGACAATGAAGAGACGGATGACCGCACGGGCGGCAAGTCAGGTGTAACCCTTCAGTCTGACCTGATTGCTCTAAATCAGATCACACTTACCTCTTGCAATGTAGGGGTTCAAGTAACATGTAACAGTCATGAAGACTGCGTGCCTCTTGAGGAATTTAATCGCGTAACAAACAACTTACGTGATGAAATAGCAGCACTTCGTTCTGCCATACGGGAAATGAGGTACTCAATGAAGATTGAGATGAACGACTTGGAGTTGCTGGTGAAGAACAAGGAGCGCCCTGACACTGCTTACCAGTCTGGTACTACAAGCTACAGGTCCTCACATTGTCCATCAAGTCACACTCAACAGTCTCAACCTAAACCCTCTCAGTCTAGCACGATGGTTACACCCATACCACATCCTCGCAACAAACCCTTTCAGCCTAACTCAGTGGTTCACAAACCAACACCACAGCCTCGCACCAAAACATCCAATCCCAGCTCTGTGGTTCTCAAACTCACACCACAGCAACCCACCAAACGCTCTTTCCAACACAGCTGCCCGGACCTAGAACCTAAGTGTGCTTTGGACACTGATGGTGACTCAAACATGCAAGATGACATCAGTGTGTGTACGGATCGTTCAGTACATGAGATTGCGTTTTCCGATACACGCTCTTCACTTGGCAAGCATGCTGTATCTTATAACACTAACCCACCTGACTCGTCTGATAATGACTGGCCACAACTCTCAGGTCTGAATTCAAATACAAAAACATTGATTCTGGGCGATTCTGTGGTAGCAGGCCTGCATGAAGCCAAGATGTCAGTAGCAAGCGAGAAATCCCAGGTTATTACAATTTCTGGGCTGGACAGGTCATCCCTTCTAACAGCGCTGCGGGGTACGGCTATTCACCCTAATGTCACTCTCTTGGTTCTGCATATTGGCATTAATGACTGCAAGCGTGGCTATGTGCTGGGTAACTCAACGTGGCGTGCAGTCGTTAAAGAATGTCGTCGTTGTTTCCCAACAGCTAGAATCATGCTATCTACCATTCTACCACACCGTGATGGTCATGATCACATCAGCTCTTGTATCAAAAACTCAAATCACTGCCTAAAACAAGTTTGCCAACAATTCACTGGAGTTGATGTAGTCGACAATGACACTGCCTTCTACACCAAGAAAGGGGGTATTAAAACAGGTTGGATGAGGGACGCTGTGCATCCGAACACTCGGGGTAGCAGTGGCCTGGCTGTCAACATCAAACGTTGCTACTCTGCATCTCTTATGCAGACCCCGCGTCGTCCTCAGCTGAAAGGCTACACTAGCCAAAAGTCAGTAGTACAGTCAGTCTGTGGTCAAGTTCTCCATTCTCAACAGAGCAACGTTACACCACGTCCATCGGATGAATCACGGCAAAATCTAATGCTAATCCAAAAGCCCAAGCCACTGTATTCGGCGGTCGTGAGAGGTTCCAAATCGTACGCACCCACCTTGTCGCCTGCTGTTCCCCGCCAAAAGTTACCACAGCCGCTGTTAAACAACCCTGTGAGGCCCATGTCAGCGCACAATAGTCAACTGAATCGTCAGCAGCAACAGCAACTGCAGTTTCACAATGAGACACCTTTAGACCTCTCTAATCAGAGTCATTCCTCACCCCTAAACGACAAGGAAAAAAGCATACTTTTTGAATACCTTGTCCGACTCCTAAACTAAATGTTTCTAGGTCTAATAACCTGACTGTAGTTTATTTTTAATGGTGAATAACGTAGGTGCAGTCAACTTTCAAACACGACATGCATAGCCTACACTCAAACACAGAACACTTTTGTACTCGATCCTCTCCCCTCCTTTTCATTATATACAGCCAAACTGTAACATTTCTGATAACATTCTTGAGCATTTATTCTTTGTGATAGAAACCCTTGTGTAACCTTAAATTTGTAATAGTATATATTTTATATTATTAGGTTTTGTTCTCTCTCTCTCTCTCTCTCTCTCACACACACACACACACACACATTGTATTGTGATTTGATATTCCCATCTACTGACTCTAGTATTTGTTGTTAATTTTAATTGCTTATGCCAATTCCATTTTAATTTGATATATAATTATATTGTAACTGTTCTGATTCTTTTGCACTCATCCATACCTCCTGTCTCCCAACTACTTTTATTTTTTACATTTACTTTTTCTGTTAAATCTCCTCTCCCAATCCCTGTCCACCTTCCTCCATTGTGTTACCTTCTATAGAAGAAATGTCACTTACAACATGGCCTTCCAAAGATGGTTTTCGAATTGGCCATCTTAATATATGTCATGCACTCAACAAAACACATGAAATAGCATCAATTTTAAACAACCATAATACACCATTTCATATATTTGGCTTTTCTGAATCTTGGTTATGCACTCAGACTGTTGATTCTGAAATGGCGATACCAGGTTATTCTTTAATAATACGTCATAGAACAAGAAATCAAGAAACTGGTTTATTAATATACATTAGTGAAACGCTTAATTTCAAACGTCTACATTACCTTGAGCAGCATCAAGTTGAGTCTATTTGGCTTGAAATAAATATAAAACATTCAGCCCCAATCATCGTCGGATTCTTATACAGGCATCCTGATGTACATGTGGACTGGATTAGTAACTTTACTTCAATGATCGATGAACTGTTATTAGAATCTAAAGATTTCTTCATTTTAGGGGATTTTAATATTGACCTGTTTAAACCTAATAAACACTGGACCGATACTATTAAACTGTGCAACTTTGAACAACTAGTGTCAGGACCAACCAGAGTAGCTGCGACTTCAAGCACACTCATTGATCACATATATACAAATAACAAGACGCATGTTGTAGAAGTTTGTGTTCCAGTCTTTGCTTGCAGTGATCATTATCCTGTTTGTTTGACCTGGAAAAAGAAAGGAGCTAAAATACCCAAACCAGGACATAAAACTATAACATACAGATCTTTTTCCAAATTTATTACAGATGATTTTCTCTTTGACCTCAGCAACAGCGCTCTCTCAAATGTTTATAATTTTACTAACCCTGATGTTGCTTTAGCGTACTGGTATGACACATTTATGAATATATACAATAAACATGCTCCTATATATACCAAAAGAGTTAAGTACTATTCCAAACCACCGTGGCTAGACACAGAACTGCAAAATGCCATTAAATTAAGAGATTATTTAAAGAAAAGTGGTAAAGAAGATGAATACAAAAAACAAAGAAATGCAGTAACTTCACTCAAAAGAAAAAAAAAGAAAGCATTTATTACAAATTTAATCTCGTCCAAAAACAGTTCTAAAACGATTTGGAAAGCAATTAATCACTTAACAAACAAATCCAGTATATCACCAGTGATTAAAGATATTTCTCCTAATATTCTGAATTTACATTTTGTTAAAATGTCCGATAGGATTATTACTATTGACAAATCAAAAGAAAACAATCTAGAGAAATTAGCAAACTTTTGTCATTCTAAGAACATTAAAAGCAAACTAGACATTCCTTATTTGTCTACAGAATTTGTACACAAAGCACTAACAAACCTTAAGCAAACAAATTCAAGAGGAATTGATGAATTGGATAGTAAAATACTAAAATTGTCTGCGTCATTTATTACTGACACTTTAACGTATATATACAACCTATGCATAGACAAATCACATTTTCCTATAATGTTCAAAAAGGCTAAGGTTATACCCCTTTTCAAGAATGGTGATAGCACTGACCCATCGAACTATAGGCCTATTTCGATTCTTTCTACTCTCTCTAAACCTCTTGAAAAGCACATAAATAATAATATTCTTGATCATTTCACTGAAAACAGCCTCTTCCATGAAAATCAGTCGGGTTTCAGAGCTAAACACTCTTGTCACACAGCTCTTACATCAATGATAGAACAATGGCTAAATAATATTAATAAGGGACAATTTTCTGGAACATTATTTGTTGACTTCGCAAAAGCTTTTGATGTAATAGACCATGACCTTCTTCTACGTAAACTAAACCTATATGGCATTCATTCCAAATCTCTTGAGTTTCTTAAATCGTTTATTTCGGACAGAGAACAGTGTGTTTATGTAAATAACCAAAAGTCACAATTTGAAATTGTTACAGCTGGAGTACCGCAAGGATCTGTTTTAAGACCGTTGTTATTTTCTATCTACATAAATGATCTCCCCCTTTATATTTCTACTTCTTGTGAACTCTTTGCTGATGACACTACATTACATTCTCAAAATAGAGACTTGAATAAACTCTCCTCCTCATTACAAAAAGGGGCTAGTGAACTACAGGAATGGACTGAATACAACCACATGGCCCTCAATACAGACAAAACAAAATCCATGCTAATTACAACAAGACAGAAAAGACAAAATGTATCAATAAAACTTCTTCCATTAAAAATTGGCAATATAATAATTGCTGAAGTACAGTGTCATAAACTTCTTGGAGTAACTATAGACAATAATTTGTCCTGGGTAAAACATATTTCAAATATTAGTAAAACTATTTCTAAAAAGACTTACCAATTGTCAAGGATAAAGCATTTATTAAATTTACATTCTCGTAAACTATTTTACTCCGGTCATATTCAATCATTTATTGATTATTCTTCTACTATTTGGGATTCTGCCAGTGGCAATGCAATGAAACCTTTAATTAGAATTCACAAACGTGCAATTAAACAAATTTTGCTGAAACAAAAAATCTCTCCAGATGACTATAAACGGATCAATATTCTACCCCTTACCGACAGACTAAAATTTAATAAAGGCGTTTTCATGCACAAGGTCCTTTCTGGCAATGCACCTTCCTATCTTTCTTCTCTTTTTTCAAAAAAAACAGCCAGATCGTCCACAAAATTAAATGTTCCAATTCCAAGAATTGATCTCTACAAAACTAGTCTAGCTTATTCCGGTTCCATTTTGTGGAATAACTTTCCTGAAGATCTCCGCACTCCAGCATCTAAATTTACATCATTTAGAACACGTCTCCTAAAACACATTAAAAATTAAATACACATTAATTGTTAATGTTGTTGATTGAGATTAACAACATTAATTTGATTTCAATTGTTTGAAAAGGATTTTATCTAATGATGACTTTGTTTATTTGTTATTGTTCCATGATGTGAATGTTATAACCTTGAGTTGTATTTAATAGTTATTGTTAAAGCCCCAAGGGCAAGATGTAAAAAAGCGCATCCAGCGCTTATTCTTTTACCCTTGCAAAATAAAATTGTTATCTTATCTTATCTTCTCTCTCTCTCTCTCTCTCTCTCTCTCTCTCTCTCTCTCTCTCTCTCTCTCTCTCTCTCTCTCATTGTTTCGTTCTTTAATCTAGGTCAAGATCAGGTGGTTTGTTAAGAATGTGTGTGAGACAGAGTGAGCGCGAAAAGTTTGATGTATCTTTTTTTTAACATGTCGAAAAATTAGGAATGGCACGAAATTCCGTGAATTATACTATGCCTAAACTCTTTATCCGATTAATGATTTTCAACTTTTTACTTCCATTTCTCTCTCTCTCTCTCTCTCTCTCTCTCTCTCTCTCTCTCTCTCTCTCTCTCTCTGTCTGTCTGTCTGTCTGTCTCACACACACAAACCCACTCTGTGTTTGCGTGGTGAGGGGTGTGATGTAGTTCTATGTGTGTAGATGGAAATAAGGTAAAAACTAATCACCTTAATCAAAACATATATACACGTATTTTAGTGCTGTTGCAAGGATTATGAATAGTTTTAAAAACAAATAAATAAATGAATTAAATAAGGTTTTTTTCAGTAACTTCAGTCCATTGCTGTCACTGTCCTCATTATATAGCTTTTGTAAGTACAGTGTGTGTGTGTGTGTGTGTGTGTGTGTGTGTGTGCGTGCGTGCGCGCATGGTTTTATCATTTGAATGGAAAAGAACACACAAACAACTTCAGTCGCGGGAGAGATAGGTGCATGAGACCTCTCTTTTCTCCGACCCAGCCTTGTGAGGGATGTATGCAAAGGGAGAAGTAGTTCACGAAATGGTCTGTCCGCTTTAGTGTCTAAGATGATCGTGAAGAAAATGCTGAGTGTCGCTGTGCACGTGAATATAGGATAGGATAGGATAGGATTGGATTGAAGTGGAGTGGATAAGAGTGGTCGGTGAAAATGGTGTTTAAAGGTATAGGGTATAACCGTGTTAAGTTACAAACAAAAAGGTGAGTATCAACAGTCGGCTTCAATGACTTCACCAGGGACTGTTTCGCAGTAGTGGTGTGTGTTTTTTCGATCAGCGGAGTGTTCTTCTTCTTCTTCTTCTTCTTCTTCTTCTTCTTCTTCTTCTTCTTCTTCTTCTTCTTCATCTTGCGTAGTTAGTTCTTTAGTTTGTTTTTGTGTTTAATTTAATTTTCAGTCTGCGATTGTCTTTGTGTACGAGTACACTAAATGTATGCGCGACTTTAAAAAAAAAAACCATCTGATTGTAAGATTGGCAAATTAATGCGAAATAATTTCCTTCAGGTAATAAAATTCTGAATCTTGTTCTTCTTCTACTTTTATTATTTATTTATTTATTTATTTATTTATTTATTTTTTTATTTATTTATTTATATTTTAATCGTCTAATATCAAAGAGATTAATTCGAAAGCACTGAACTCTTCTTCTTCTTCTTCTTCTTCTTCTTCTTCTTCTTCTTCTTCTTCTTCTTCGTTTTCTTCTTCCTCCTTCTCCTCTTCTTCTTCTTCTTCTTCTTCTTCTTCATCGTGAAATTCAATTCCTATGATTATCATTATCGTGGATTGCTTTGGCACTCAATAAAATACAAAATATATAGGTTTAATTAAGCAGTCATGCATATTACACACTGACTGATACAGCAGCACACAAAACCTGCAGAACAGAGGAGAGAATGCAGGCCTAAACCTCAAGGACGGATAACAAAATAACACCACTGTGAAAACACAAACTCCATTGTCTTTGTAGTCCAGATGAAGATTTATTTACAGAATACAGCATTTATTTATTTATTTATTTATTTATTTATTTATTTATTCATCTAAATGCCAACATAACCTTGCCAATGGAAATTGCCCCGGTTACACACCTCAGGCAAATAGCATCACTAATATAACACAGTGATAAATCTGGCACACAGTAAACAAATACAACAATATTTAGGAGTACCATACACGGCATCAATAAAACGGTATATCCTAACGGTCGCAGGGGAAAGAAACAGCGTGGTGGGTATAAGGGGTGGGAATATATGGGGTAAAGGGTGGGAATATATGGGGTAAAGGGTGGGAATATATGGGGTAAGGGGTGGGAATATATGGGGTAAAGGGTGGGAATATATGGGGTAAGAGACCTTCCTTTTCTCTTGGCAACCTCATAAGGGCGGTGCTAATGTTCTTTCCCTCGCTTCATTGCAACCCACAGTTCTAAACAGACAGCCAGGTACCGAACCACGGTTGGGTAGTACTGGGGTGTGTAGTTGTACACTGTAGAAGTCTTTGTGCTGTTCGGTAGTTGCATCCCAGTATTAATCAGTCCCATCCAAGTTGGTAACCGAGATCGACGATGCTTTACGTCTCCGAAACAATAGACCATGCTACGGAAATACGAGGGGAAACACATTTGGCTGGCTTGGCAGCATGTTTCGCCAGAGTTGTCCAACGTTGAGGCGGACGTCGTTTGCAAACGAACAGTTTCTCGCCTAAACGTTCTGCTCTATCCTCCATCAAACCTTCCGGATCAACCGAAAGGTACCACCCCCCTTTCCCGAAGGAAATCTTGTAGCTCGGGGTAGTTTTCATAGTGTTCTGAGACGAGATTTCCACCCAGATAACTCTTGGTAGCTAAGAACGAAACAAAAAGACAGGTTACCTCCCATTTCCGAAGACACTCTATTGAAGCATGTATAGCTAGTACTTTACCAATAACATGAATTAACAATAAAATATAACAACTACTCTATATCCCCGACTTCGATTTGGCAGACGGGGACATTCATCCCAATTAAGAGGGGTAGGTATAGGGAGGTAAATTAACCCTGAACCACCAGAGCAATCAACCATTCATATTCCAACGAACAATTGTACTTTTACAAAACCAAACAACGTGTCCAAAAAAGCGGCGTCACTTCCACAGCCAGAGAATAATCTTATGCATTTGATACGGGCAGTTTGGCACTATAAACATATGAACTTAGGTTCCAAACTGCAAATGAGACACACACTCGCTGCAAAACGTGCCAAGGTCGTCACGCCTGAGGAGAATCTGCCACGCCGATTAACTGACAAACAAGCATTTACATAGTCCACTTGTGCTTCCTTCCTTCCATATTCTCTTCTATCTTATTGATGTTCAGTTACTTATCATCATCATCATCATCATCATCATCATCATCATCATCATCGTCATCATCATCATCATCATCATCATCATCATCATCGTGATCGTCGTCGTTATCATTAGCATCATCATTATCATCATCACTGACCTATATTTTTACTCACTCAACAACTCACTCTCTTTCGTTCATTCAGTCTCTTTGTTATAAAAGTACATCCGTTTGGCTGTTACGCAAGAGGGGAAGGGGACTCAGTCTGATCGAGACACTTTGGGAGACATAGTCGGTCATCGTGGGGATGATTTGGATTGTGGATTATGACCGGAAGTCTCGTTTTCGAGATCCCCAGATGCAGGTAGAAGTTGGGATGTAAGCGTTTTTTCATCTTCAGACTTGAAGACTCCATCTGAAAAGAGAAAGAAGGATTTTAAAGAAGAAGAAGGAGAATGAGAAGAAGAAGAAAATTAGCTTTAGTGCCAATTCTTTAAAAAAATTTAAACTGATGTAATTCTGTCATCGCCGTCGTCGCCATTTCCTTCTTCTTGCTCATTTTTGCTTCTTCTTCTTCTTCTTCTTCTTCTTCTTCTTCTTCTTCTTCTTCTTCTTCTTCTTCTTCTTCTTCTTCTTCTTCAACTTTGTCGTAGCCGATGGTCTGATCGTTGCCAATATCATCACCGGGTCCATGATTTTCAGGATCATCATCTTCTTTGTGGAAGACTTTCTCCTTCTCGTCATCTTTTTCATCTTCTTCGTGATCGTCAACTTCTTGTACCTTTTCTTCATCACCACCATCACCCATCAAATGCAGCACAGGCAAGCAAACAAACAAATAAACAAGCAAGCAAGCACACACATACACGTGCGCGCGTCCCAAACACACAAACACACACACACACATGCCCACATGCACACACACACAAACCAAACACAGAATCAAAGAGGTATAGAACAAAAACAAACAGCAACTTACCAACAAAATGGTTCACTATCATGGGGTTCAATTCAGATTCTGTGCGAGTCGTCATCGTCGCTGATTCTTTCTCGTGCTTCATAGGCCATCGTTTGTCCGCCACCATCCAGAGCGGCAGCATGACAGCGGCCATTATCCCATATATTCGGAAGGTCCAGCGGGCGCCTACTGCCTTGAACAACTGACCGGTTAGCAAGCTGCCCAGACCTCGACCTGGGAAGATGAATAAGTCAACAGGTAGATATGCAGCTTAGCCGCAAGGGGCATAGTAACCAAGTAGAAGTTGATAGCTAACAGGTAGTGTATCCTTGATAGCACAGTGGTAGCAGTAGTGTGTATCGATAAATACAGACACCACCAACCGCTGTGATATGAAAGGCTTACTAGACTACTAACTTAGCTCAATACAAGTATTATATTTTGTATTGTGTAATCAAACAATGAATTCGCCATTTGTAAGTGTTGGCTGTAAGGGAAAGGATCAGTGTAGCACAAGCGCTCATAGCTAAATATGAGGGATGACGAAGTCTACATAGCGTCGCTCTCTGTATGACGCAACTAACACGCAGTTTGCGTGTGAATTTTATTTCACTTCATTTTATACCTCAAAGCATGGAGATAAGGTGCAACAGAAGACTTCTGGACATTTCCTACAGTATACCCAGCACATCACCAACGACGAAGTCCGACAGACCTTCACACAAGCCATTGGACAACACGATGACATGCTCACAGTGGTGAAGAAACTGAAACTCCGATGGTATGGCCACGTCGCCAGAGCATTCAGGCCTTGCAAAAACCATCCTGCAAGGCACGGTGCAAGGGGGGTAGAAGAAGAGGGAGACAGAAAAAGAGGTGGGAGGACAACATTCGAGAATGGACTGGCTTGACACTGAGCGAGGTCATGAGGGTTGCTGAGGACAGAGAAAGATGAAGTACGCTGTTTAAACGACCATCTGTGGTGCCCCAACGACTTTCGAGTTACGGGATAGGATAGGATAGGATAGGATAGGATAGGATTATATCTCATTGTATAAAATGCATTCTTCTATTGAAGTGAAATAAAGTGTTGAGTCTTGTCTCGACTCAATTTCAAATTGGATTTGATGTGTTGTGCCATTCCACACAGCACCAGCACATCCTCTCTGGCAATTAAGTGTGCGTGTCTTACCCAGATCCCAGTAGATGGCACCAGCGATGGCCTGGCACGTGGCCCGTGTGCCCGTGGGTGCCAACAGATGAGTACTGGCGGATGCAGACGCCCACAGAAGAGAATACGTTACGCCGTGAAGAAGTCCCAAAGGCACAGCCAACCACGGTTCGTCTAAGAGCGACACCAGCACAAACCTTGAAGACACCGGATATGACGTCACAGATACCACACTTAAAGTGAGTCTAACGTCATTTTATACAAAATAAAAATAAAAAAACACACACACGCACGCACATTCACTCACACACATCCACACACACCCGCACACACACACGCACACACACACACACTTTTACACTATGATTATAGAAGATTTTATTCATCCTGAAGTCAAACATCACCGTATAAGCATAGAAAACTTCATTGGTGTCCCAGAAACGAGCGTTGTGGCCAAGTGGGCTAAGGCGGGACTAACTTGCCTTGTCCACAAGCCAGAAACCAATGGCGCCTGACAGGTGTGGGTTCGATCCGGCATCTGGGCGTTATGTTTCTCCGAATATTATTTACTTTCGACTCGGGCAACGTCTCGGGGGTTTTCTCCGGGTACTCCGGTTTGCTCCCCCAGCAAAATGTCAAAATTCACAAATAATGTTAGGTAGGTTGAGTTTGGGCTCGCCACAGGCTGCGACTACGCCTTCCCCAGGGGAGGCGGCCCAGAGTTTCCCGATAAAAATAGATAATAAACTGTACTAAAAAAAAAAAAAAAGAAAGAAACGTGACGGGGCTTCACTAGCAAAAGGGTGACGAATACCGTCATTAAACGCTACTTCAAACCACAGGTGCAGAATTGTACCCCCCCCCCCCCCCCAGACCTCTCACCGCCTCGCCCAGGCAAAAAAAAAAAAAAGGCAAAGGCAAAAAGGCAAATAGACAAAGGCAAAAAAAAGGCAAATTTTATTCCAGAAAAAAACCATTAAGGGCACATGGACATTGTTAAAATAATATACACAAACATGCACAATAATTAATTAACATTTTAGATTAAAAAATAAAATAAAAATTTTAAACTATTTATTTATACAGCGGGATAGCGTGGAGTGGGGGGAGGTGGCAGGGGGAGGTATTGAGTGGGGAAAAGAAGAAAAAAGAACTTGATTGGAGATAACAACTATGAATCATAACTAACAATACAATTCAACCTAAACACATCAATGACAAACTACTGAAATAATTTTTATTACACATAACCTGTCAACATCAGAACTATATTAATTTTTGACATGGGATAAAAACGTTACATTTGTTTAATTATTAATTTCATTAGACTTACAAGCTTTAATAATTCTGACTTTTTGTTAGATGACAATTCCCTGACTAATCCACAGCAGTGACGCATTGAAGCTTGTTGGCCACTCTTCACTAATTTTATTTATGTGCTCCTGTAAAATAAGCCACTCTCTGCATAAAACTTGAGGAACTTTACAACGCTCGTACACGACGTTTAGATTCCAATTTCGCAAATATCAGACCCCTCCCCTCCACAAAAAAAGTTGATGAAACATACTACTGCGCTACCCCTGCACTATTGGGGATCCACTAATTCTCTACCACGTCTGATTCTTCTTAGTTAATGCGCTTGTGCCCGTACCAAGGAGGTTAAACATTTACCTGTGACACACACCCAGAACCTGAGCTTTACAGTTATTGTGATGCCCCAATCAATAAGAGGGTCACGCTTAGAATATCAGATCTAAGAAGGTGCATGTACAGTAGGTATTAATTTGTTTACCTGAGTACATAGGCCGGCAGCGCTAAGTACATGGTTCTGGTCTCGCCCAGGCGGCGGATGACGTTGGCAGAGAATTGCAGAATGGCCACAGTGGACACGCAGTTGGCCAGCAAGATCGCGCCCAGTACGCGCTGGCCACCGCCCAGCTCGCGCAGGAACCAGAAGGTGAAGTTCTGAGCTGACCCGCACAGCGCTCCCAATAGTAGCAGCTGTGTAGAAAATTAAATGATCCTAACAATAACGCTACAAATACAATTAATAATATCCTAGCAATAATACTAAACATACAATTAATAATAATAATAATAATAATAATAATAATAATCATCATCATCATCATCATCATCATCATCATCATCATCATCATCATCATCATCGTCATCATCATCGTCATCATCATTATCATCATCTTTTTCTTCTTGTTCTTGTTCTTCTTGTTCTTCTTGTTCTTGTTCTTGTTCTTCTTGTTCTTGTTCTTCTTCTTCTTCTTCTTCTTCATCCTCCTCCTCCTCCTCCTTCTGCTCTTTCTCTTCCTCCTCCTCATCATCATCATCATTATCATCACCATCATCATCATCATCATCGTCATCATAATCGTCATCATCATCATCATCATCATCTAGTCTTTATTCAGTCAAGTCACTTCTCGAGTTTCAGTGTACCAATAAGCGCTGACGTTTGCTTTGAAGGTGTTGATTTCTTGTTTTATAATTATAGACCTACTGACCTTGAAAAGAAATATTCTGACAGGTGCCTGTTGCAACAAACGTCGAAGGTCACCCTTAATGTCTGGTCTGATCAACGACGGCCTCTTGTGTTTAGTCACACCGCCTTTGCGGTTGATTGCCTGCACAACCGTGTAGAACCAGTCAATCAATCATTCCATCAATTAATCAATCAATCAAACATCATCATTATCATCATTACTACCACCACCACCACCACCATCATCTCCACCACCAACAGCAGCTGTAGCAGCAGCACGACTACAACCGACCTAGCAAAATTAAGGGATGATCTAGAAGCTGCTAATGTATAACAAGGGCAATAACTCATTGCTCTCCTAAATCGCTCTTTGCAACTCAAAGGAGCTGCTCAAGGTGATGGTGGTGGTGGAGGTGGAGGTCGTGATAGTCAGAAGAATAAAAAAATAAATTTAGCTCTGTGGGTTCGGGCATTAAATAACACAGAAGTCACCGGCCAGGGCGGAGGAACCTCACGTTACTACAGGTTCAACGACCATGTGCTCAGGGCCAAGGCGAGCCACACTGTATTCGTGGATTTCGGCTGTGGCCAACAGCCTGGAGAGGATTGGGCACCGCCAGGTCTTTTTTGCCCAAGACACACTACATGATGACACAATCCACTAATTCCATTCCGGATCGGTCGTCGCCCGGCTCAAGGACCGCGCCTTCTGTTGGCCACCAGGACGGAGGTGTTAAGTATGCTACTGATGGACAATTTAGACAATTTAGCAAGATCCGCACGAGAAACAACATCGTCATAGGAACCTGGAATGTCAGGACCCTAACTGCGGAAGGAAAATTAGAAGAACTGGCCCAGGAGTTGGACCACTATCGATGGAACGTTCTAGGCATCAGCGAACTGCGCTGGAAAGGCCTAGGTGAAACAACGACCGACAAAGGCCACAAGCTCTATTTCAGCAGTAGAGTTGACAGGCACGAACACGGCGTTGGATTCTTGGTCCACAAGAACATTCTAGCCACTGTCATGGGTTGCCGCCCAGTATCCAGTAGACTCATTACCATCCGCCTGAGAGCAGCCCCTTTCAACATCACCATCATCCAGGCCTATGCCCCAACATCAGACTATGACGACAGCGAAGTGGAGGATTTTTATGAAAATCTACAGGCGGTCCTTGACCAAGTGCCGAAGAAGGACATAGTCATAGTGCAAGGCGACTGGAATGCCAAGGTTGGCCAAGATGCGCACCACAACTGGGGAGACACATGTGGACCCCACTGCAACAACGAGACAAATGACAGGAGTCTGAGACTCTTGGAGTTTGCCAGATACAACAATCTGGTACTGGCAAACACGCTTGGTCTCCACAAAAACTCCAGACGATGGACATGGCACAGTCCTGGCGGGGAGCATCACAACCAAATAGACTACATCACGGTCAAGAAACGCTTCAGATCAAGCATCAACATTGGCAGGACACGCACTTTTCCAGGAGCAGACATCGGAAGTGACCACGATCTCGTGATGATGTCTTTCCGGCTCCACTTGAAGAGAGTAAATACAGCAAAGTGCACTAGACTGAAGTTCGACCTGGACAAACTGCAAGACCCGGAGGTGGCAAAACTATTTCAGGCCACAATTGGAGGGAAATTTGCACCACTGCTCATTTTGGGGGCTGGTGAAGTAGATGTCAACACCATGACCACCACCTTCAACTCAGCTGTGACAGATGCCGCCACTGAGATCCTTGGCAAACACCGACCAAAGAAGAAGCCATGGATCACACCTGAACTTTTGGATCTGTGTGATAAACGAAGAGAGATGAAAAAGAAAAAGAACACCTCACAGGGAGCTGATGTCTACCGAAAAATCAACAATTACATCCGAAAAGGCATGCGCACAGCAAAGGAGAACTGGATAGAAGATCAATGCCAGGAAATAGAGAACAGTCTGAACAAGAACAACAGCAAGAAGGCCTACCAGACAGTGAAGCGGCTAACAAGTGTCAAACAGCCCAAAGTCTCCACGATCCAAAGCAAGTCTGGCATATGCCTTACAGAAGAACAAGAAGTCTTGGACAGATGGACAGAGTACTGCTCTGACCTTTACAACCATACACCAAATGGAGACCCATCAGTTCTAGCATGTCCCGAGAACAGAGAAGAAGAAGAAATCCTCCCAATTCTCCGGGAAGAAGTTGATGCAGCAGTGCAAGCGCTAAAGAAAGGGAAGTCAGCGGGAGTGGACAACATACCCGCGGAACTGCTACAAGCAGGAGGAGAAGCGATGATTGATGCCCTTACCATTATCTGTAACAAGATCTGGCAGAGTGGGGAGTGGCCTATACCATGGACCCAGTCGCTTGTCATCACTCTTCCCAAAAAAGGTAACCTTCAGGAGTGTGAAAATTACCGGACCATCAGCCTCATCAGCCATCTCAGCAAGGTCCTCCTGAAAATAATAATCAACAGGTTGAAACCCCAAGCTGAACAGATCATAGCTGAAGAACAAGCAGGATTCAGGGCAGGGCGAAGTACCACTGAGCAGATTTTCAACCTCAGAATAATCTGTGAGAAATACCTACAGCACCAACAACATCTATATCATGTGTTCATAGACTTCAAGAAGGCGTTTGACCGAGTCTGGCATGCAGCTCTCTGGGCAACAATGAAAGTGCACAACATCAGCCCTAAAATTATTGAAGTCGTCAAAAGCCTGTATGACAAGGCTACCAGTGCAGTCCTCCACAACAGCGCCATCGGGAACTGGTTCATACCAACAATCGGTGTGCGTCAAGGATGCCTACTCTCTCCAACACTCTTCAACATCTTCCTAGAGCGCATCATGTCAGATGCTCTTGCAGACCATGAAGGCACAGTCAGCATAGGGGGTAGAGCAATCTCCAATCTTCGTTTTGCAGATGACATTGATGGATTGGCTGGAGAGGAACAAGAACTTGAACAGCTGGTACAGAGGCTTGACACCACCTCCAGAGCCTATGGAATGGAAATAAGTGCAGAGAAGACCAAAATGATGACCAACAACACCAATGGCATCAACACGGACATCAAAGTCCAAGGCCAATCCCTCAACACAGTGCATAGCTTCAAATATTTAGGAGCCATTGTATCAGACAATGGGTCCCAACAGGAAGTCCTCTCCAGGATCGCACAAACAACTGCTGCCCTGACAAGGTTGAAGCCCATTTGGAAAGACAGGACCATCAGTCTACATTCCAAAGTAAGACTGCTGCGCTCCCTTGTCATCTCCATCTTCCTATATGCTTGCGAAGCATGGACCCTCACAGCAGATCTCCAACGAAGAATACAAAGCATGGAGATGAGGTGCTACAGAAGACTTCTGGGCATTTCCTATACCCAACACATCACCAACGACGAAGTCCGACAGACCATCACACAAGCCATTGGACAACACGATGACCTGCTAACAGTGGTGAAGAAACGGAAACTCCGATGGTATGGCCACGTCACCAGATCATCAGGCCTTGCAAAGACTATTCTGCAAGGCACAGTGCAAGAAGGTAGAAGAAGAGGGAGACCGAAAAAGAGGTGGGAGGACAACATTCGTGAATGGACTGGTTTGACACTGAGCGAAGCCATCAGGGCTGCTGAGGACAGAGAAAGATGGAGTATGCTGGTTAAACGATCATCTGTGGTGCCCTACGATCTTCGGGTTACGGGACAGGATAGGATAGGATAGGATTTATTTATTTATTTATTTATTTATTTATTTATTGGATAATTAATTTTCAGTCCAACAGAGGAAAATGAAACATAAGCCGCATACCTGTAAACTGATGATGACCTTGTTGTTGTTGCTTCTGCTGGTGTTGGGGATGGTGGAGGTGTTGGTGTTGTCTTTGGGAGAAGGCTTGAGAAAGAAGGTGGTGCCACAGGCCAGCACGGTCAAACAGCAGCACGTTATGAACAAGGTGCTGAAACATAACATTTACGTAGTCACGCGAGCATAACAACTAATATGATCAAAATGTGTTGATAGCAACCTATCCTATCCTATCCTATCCGATAACTCGGAGGTCGTAGGGGAAATAACTCATTGCAACAGCAACTGCATAATTATGCCTTCTATGCAGTTGCTCTTTATACAGGACTAAATGCCTTTTATTCTTTCTAAAATAGCGCGCCTCCCAGGACAAAGGCGCTGGTCAATATCAGGATCCCACTCAAGCCGCTATCTCAGCGGTGCTAGGCGGCGGCTTTACCTCTGGCTCAGCAGTTCAAAGGCCTTTATCCTAGAATTCACCAGTACTGCACACAAAAACTCTAAAACTTTGGAATTCCTGAAAAAGTTTTCAATAACATTTGGAGTTCTTCTTTTTTTTTTCTTTCTGGAACGATTCGTCAGTATCAACAGGATCATTACTGTCGTAGTTCACATAACCAACTCTGCAACTTCTCTGGCAGAGTAGAACCGTTTCTGATTGTCCATCGTCGAAGAAATTTGCGAAAATTCCGATCTGAATTGAAGCTGAATCAGCGAGCTTCGTGTGGGTTTTGTTGTTTGCCGGAAACCGGAGAATAGTTCAACCCTTCGAAGTCAACTGTATACTGATTAGACCCGATTAAGGACTACGTGCTCGATAACACTATCCTCGCTGGATAAATCCGTGCTTGGTCAGTTATGACTTGTAGGCCTCGTTGTACGGTTTTGTCCGAGCTTGGGCTAGAATTCACAACTTTCCGGCACCTCTCATAAAAACTCGTGGGTATCGCCATTATAAATTAAAACGAGGTTAGAATGAAACCAAGTTCAGGTCTGGCTTGTTTTGCTAAAGCTTGATGCGTGACTTTTAAATATGGCAAATTGCCGAAAACGACGATTTTTAGAGCCAGAAATCGAGTGGGATAAGTATAAAAACGGTGGAGGAAGTACATGCTCAGTGAAAGGATGCAAAAAACAATCGTAGAGGCCTGTATTTGTGGCGACTTCGGAGGTGCGTCGATCATCGACAGAAAGTGAAACAGGACCTGAAGACTCTTGTAGTTTTCCATAGCTTCGCCGTCGCAACCTTCACAAAACACGAAGTGGTTGACTATGTTAGGCGAGCGTTGTGGCCAAGTGGGCTAAGGCGGGACTAACTTGCCGTGTCCACAAGCCAGAAACCAATGGCGCCTCACAGGTGTGGGTTCGAGCCAGCATCTGGGCGTTATGTTTCTCCGAATATTTTTCAAAAATTCACAAATAATGTTAGGTAGGTAGGGTTTATGCGCGCCACTGGCGATAGAAAGGGATAATAAACTGCAGCAAAAAAAAAATGTGAGGGTACGATACTGGTGGCCCACTGTAAAACTTCCCATTGTACAACTTATGTTAATCTTATGAATAAAAATTTATGCAACAACAACGGAGAAAGAAACCGGAAGTATGTTTCACATGAGGGGATTCCCGTTGGTGCATAGGATAGCAGAAAAGTGTGAATAAGTGAAGATGCTGCATAAAGCTCACTACCTTAGCACGCAGTTGGCTCAGTGGAATACTCAACAGAGGAACGATTGAAGCATTGAAGTTCAAGCTCCAACGGATAATACCGGTCAGCCTTGAGCAGCTCTTGAGCTGGAAAAGCGGTCTATGAGAACGAGGCAATAAATCTACAGCTACGAATAATTACAGAAGGTCTAATGAACGTCCTGTCTTGCGTGCTCATCTGCTTGTTTGTATGAGCCACGCAGTTGCCTCTGTCTTGATAGCATGGTGAAGTGAATCATCTTATAAAGAGTCATTACAGAAAGTCGGTTTAAGTCACTGTGGAAAATGGAACCGAGCGGGTTCTACAACACGCCAAGCCAGGAGCATTCCACCCAGTGACATTTTCGACAACCTAAAAAACACACCCGAATTTACCGAAATTACTTAATGATATGTAAGTAGATAGATAGATTGATTGATTGATTTATTGTTGCTTTAGGTCCAGCGGACTCTTCCGAGCCAAATCAGGACCGAGATAGATAGATAGATAGATAGATAGATAGATAGATAGATAGATAGATAGATAGATAGATAGATAGATAGATAGATAGATAGATAGATAGATAGAGAGATAGATAGATAGATAGATAGATAGATAGATAGATAGATAGATAGATAGATAGATAGATAGATAGATAGATAGATTTACCATTTGTAAAATAGCCAAATTTGGGTCCAGCACAATTCTAATCAAGACAAATAAATAAATAAATAAATTTGGGGCACAACGAGACACTTAGGAAACCCCCACAGGTGTTCATGACTACACGTATAAATATTTGCTTCTTTGATGATCAAACCATATTACTCCATGCTAGGTCGCCCAGCTTTCAGCTTCATGTTTAGTGGGTAATCGGGCGTTGACGAAAGCATTCTTCTGCTTTTTATATTTCTTCTCCTCTTCTGCTTCTTTCTTGTTATAATAATAATAATAATAATAATAATAATAATAATAATAATAATAATAATAATAATAATAATAATGTCATATTATTATTATTATTATTATTATTATTATTATTATTATTATTATTATTATTATTATTATTATTATTATCAACAACCACAATAATAATAATAATAATAATAATAATAATAATAATAATAATAATAATAATAATAATATCCTATCCTATCGTATCCTATCCTGTCCCGTAACCCGAAGGTCGTAGGGGCACCACAGATGATCCTTTAACCAGCATACTCCATCTTTCTCTGTCCTCAGCAGCCCTGATGGCTTCGCTCAGTGTCAAACCAGTCCATTCTCGAATGTTGTCCTCCCACCTCTTTTTCGGTCTCCCTCTTCTTCTACCTCCTTGCACTGTGCCTTGCAGAATAGTCTTCGCAAGGCCTCATGATCTGGTGACATGGCCATACCATCGGAGTTTCCGTTTCTTCACCGCTGTGAGCAGGTCATCGTGTTGTCCAATGGCTTGTGTGATGGTCTGTCGGACTTCGTCGTTGGTGATGTGTTGGAAATGCCCAGAAGTCTTCTGTAGCACCTCATCTCCATGCTTTGTATTCTTCGTTGGAGATCTGCTGTGAGGGTCCATGCTTCGCAAGCATATAGGAAGATGGAGATGACAAGGGAGCGCAACAGTCTTACTTTGGAATGTAGACTGATGGTCCTGTCTTTCCAAATGGGCTTCAACCTTGTCAGGGCAGCAGTTGTTTGTGCGATCCTGGAGAGGACTTCCTGTCGGGAACCATTGTCTGATACAATGGCTCCTAAATATTTGAAGCTATGCACTGTGTTGAGGGATTGGCCTTGGACTTTGATGTCCGTGTTGATGCCATTGGTGTTGTTGGTCATCATTTTGGTCTTCTCTGCACTTATTTCCATTCCATGCATAAGCTCTGGAGGTGGTGTCAAGCCTCTGTACCAGCTGTTCAAGTTCTTGTTCCTCTCCAGCCAGTCCATCAATGTCATCTGCAAAACGAAGATTGGAGATTGCTCTACCCCCTATGCTGACTGTGCCTTCATGATCTGCAAGAGCATCTGACATGATGCGCTCTAGGAAGATGTTGAAGAGTGTTGGAGAGAGTAGGCATCCTTGACGCACACCGATTGTTGTTCTGAACCAGTTCCTGATGGCGCTGTTGTGGAGGACTGCACTGGTAGCCGTGTCATACAGGCTTTTGATGACTTCAATAATTTTAGGGCTGATGTTGTACACGTTCATTGTTGCCCATAGTGCTGCATGCCAGACTCGGTCAAACGCCTTCTTGAAGTCTATGAACACATGATAATTAAAGATGTTGTTGGTGCTGTAGGTATTTCTCACAGATTATTCTGAGGTTGAAAATCTGCTCAGTGGTACTTCGCCCTGCCCTGAATCCTGCTTGTTCTTCAGCTATGATTTGTTCAGCTTGGTGTTTCAACCTGTTGAGTATTATTTTCAGGAGGACCTTGGGACCTTGCTGGGATGGCTGATGAGGCTGATGGTGCGGTAATTTTCACACTCCTGAAGGTTTCCTTTCTTTTAAAATAATAATAATAATAATAATAATAATAATAATAATAATAATAATAATAATATAATTGTTATTATTATTATTATTATTATTATTATTATTATTATTATTATTATTATTATTATTATTATTATTATTATTATTATTATTATTATTATTTCCTTGTTCTTGTTCTTATTCACTGCTACTACTACTACTACTACTACTCCAACTACTTCTACTATTCCTACTACTACTACTATTCCTACTACTACTACTGTTACTGCTGCTACTACTACTACTACTACTACTACTACTACAACTACATGTACTTCTACTACTACTACTACTTGTAACAAGAGGACCAGTTTACACAGCACAGTCAGCGTTGCCTTGTTTAGTTAGTGTAGACTTAGAAGGTTACTGTTAGTATGAAGCAGACAACAGAAGTGATCATGCGTAGCAGTTGTATGCTGACGATAGCCAAGTAGGCAATGACATCATCGCAGCCTACGATAGAGCTTCGATTTTACATCCACTCAGATTTTCCGACCAATGAGAACACAGCTAGAGTAGGTAGAACCAGTTCTGGCTGATTCAAGCAGAGAGGTAGAAGAGTCAGTCTAGATTCAAACGCCGAGCAGTACACAGTTACACTCTAGCAGAAATCTCTCTCCAGAGCAGACTTAGGAAGCAGAACTTGTTGAATATTCGAATTCAATCAAGTTAGCCACGGCCTAACATTGTCAAGAAGACGAGCAGGCATTGTATCGTGAGCCCAACTAGGCGAACAACAAAAACAAGTCATCGCTGAACGTTGGCTGCCGAGGCATCGAAAGCACTGCGCGAAGATAGTCCACCAGTCTAGCCACAGGGAGAAGACTCCACGACAACACAGCTTGTCACAGAATCAACCACAGCACAGCTCTTCAACCACTCAGTTAAGTGCCCCTCGAAACAGTGCACTAAAACTGGTAACAAGGGACCACAGTAGTCCACTCTTCAAGAACTCTAACCATTAGGGCAGAAAGTATCCAGTGCTTTATGATGAGAAAGTAGCTGCCTAGACCTATCAGCGAGCGAACCATTCGCAGTGACATGTGATCTCTTAAGTTAGTTTCGTACTTTGAAGATCATGTATAGAGTAGAGGAAATAAACGTGTGATATTTACTGTTATCAAGTGGCTGGACTACATATGTTTCATAGCCGTGTGAAAGCTAGTGTGACAGTGATCTTTTACCATTTTTCTATCTATCTCAGCCTAAACACAGACCGAGCTAAACAAATAAATGTATTAAGTTAAGTCACTGGGAGATAACTAGCCATCCCCATAGACTGAAGACAGTGGGTAATAGCAGTCCATTGTGCAGAGCCCAGCAACAATAAAACCCCACGTCACACTACTACTACTACTGCTACGAGCAGTGCGTTAGTGAGTCAAAGAGTCAGTCCCAGTTTGCATACAAATAAGTCGGGAACCATTCATCCGATCATGAGGTTATTGGTGCACGTCACCTTTGTTGCCAATTATCTGCAAAATGATGGGTTCCCAATTCTCCAACCGTTCGCCTGCCACGGGTTGAAATCCGAAATAGTAAGAAAGCCGTTGGGGAGGGAAGGGGGTGGAGGGGATAGTCTACTAGATGCTAGATGAAAGAATTACTGATGATAGTGTTTACATTGATGGGTTCCACACTCCTTACCGCGACACAGTCCTGGGTGGTTAACAGGGTGGCGGGTGTAGGTCGAGGTGCATTTTTGTGAATGAACAGTATAACAGTGAGAAAGAGACTCTGAATGCCTGATTTGGAATTGTTGTTTCTCTCAATTAGGCCTAAATACCTGCCACGTGATTCCAGCCAGTGGAGTGTTGCTTTGAAGCGAGTACTCGCGAAAATGGGCGATGAGTTCCGTTGCATAAGGCGAAAACAAGCAATCCGTCACATGACTTTGGCGAGTTGGACAAATAGATACTTTTTTGCGACTATATCATGGCCGCTATCATTGTGGACTTATTGTCCTTTCGATTTTAGTCTAGGATCTCTTAATGCGTAGGCACAGAACGTTCTTTTTTTCCCTAACGTTGCTTTGTGAGTCCTTGCATACAAAACAACGCGAGTAAGCCACTCGCTTGCAAAGCAAATCGCTACAGGCATTTGTCACTGCTATATATACTCACACCAAAGCCAAAACAGCTCGTACTGCCACGGAAATCGCCGAAGTCATCCGATCCTTGCAACTTATTTATTCAGATTCACCCAATTTTGTATTAGGTGATTTCAATTCCTGTACAGCTTTTCCTTCGTTCAAAGAGCTTGTTTCTTGTAATACTAGATAAGATGGCAAACCCGATCGTTGCTACGGCAACATACTAAAGGCATATAAATCTGTTCGACTTCCCAACATCGGTAAATCTGACCACAGCGCTTTACATCTCCTTATCTATAGACCTATTGTACAAACCAACCTGCAATAAACAAAACTGTAAAAGTATGGTCACACGGTGACCAGCTTCAAGGCTGCCATACAGATTGGAACGTTTTTGTTGACTCAGCCGTTGACGTGAATGAAGCAACAGATGTTGTCTCTAGTTAAATTACATTTTGCGAAGATATTGGACCCAGTCGTTTATATATAAATATGCCTATATGCTTGCGAAACATGGACCCTCACAGCAGATCTACAACAAAACATAAAAGCATGGAGATGATGTGCTACAGAAGACTTCTGGGCATTTACTATATCCAGCACATCACCAACGACGAAGTCCGACAGACCATCACACAAGCCATTGGACAACACGATGACCTGCTCACAGTGGTGATAAAAACGGAAACTCCGATGGTATGGACACCTCACCAGATCATCAGGTCTTGCAAAGACCATCCTGCAAGGCACAATGCAAGGAGGTAGAAGAAGAGGAAGACCGAAAAAGAGGTGGGAGGACAACATTCGAGAATGGACTGGTTTGACACTGAACGAAACCATCAGGGTTGCTGAGGACAGGGAAAGATGTAGTACGCTGGTTAAACGATCATCTGTGGTTCCCCTACGACCTTCGAGTTACGGGATAGGATAGGATTGCGAAGACATGATTATCCCAAAGAAAACTGTCAAGATCTATCCTAACAATAAACCGTGGATCTCGAAATGTCCGAAGCACACCATTAACTAAAAGAAAATAGTATTTCAATCTGGGACTATCCTACCCTATCCTATCCCGTAACTCGAGGGTCGTTGGTGCACCACAGACGATCGTTTAACCAGCGTAATCCATTTTTCTCTGTCATCAGCAACCCTCATGGTTTTGCCCAATGTCAAGCCAGTCCATTCTCAAATGTTGTCCTCCTACCCCTTTTTTCTGTCTCCATTTTCTTCTGCTTACTTGCATCGTGCCTTGCAGGATGATTTTTGCAAGGCCTGATGCTCTGATGACTTGGCTATACAACCTGGGACTAAAGAAGATAGGAAACTAATTCAGAAAAAACTTAGAAAAGAAATCAAAGACAACCCATAAAGAGGAAGTAGAGTCACAATTTCAGTCTGGAAATATATGTCAGACGCCTGGAGAGGCTTGACAAACTGGACCGGCCAATCTAAGCCACACTCTACAGTTACAAAAATGTCAGGTGAAGAAAAATGCACTTGTGCAAATTCTCTGAATGAGTTGTATTGTAGGTTTGAGAGGGATGACTTACAAGATGAGTTAGTTTCTGTTGTTTCTGATCTGCGGGGTAGGAAGGTGGAAGGTGATGGTTTATTAGACTTCGAGATTGACAGTTACACTGTAGAAACGCTTTTTTAAACGTTTGAGTGTCCGCAAGGCTGTTGGCCATGACCATACTGGTGGAAGGTTGTGGCGTTTTGTGCCTGTCAACTCTCACTTGCATTTAGTTTATTTTCCTGGTGTTTCCTTGTCTGACAGTTCCACTTCTCTGGAAACAATCTACCATCTGTCCGGTACCCAAGTCTAGAAACCCCTCTGACATGAATGACTACAGCCCTGTTGCTCTGACCCTTATTGTGATGAAGTGTTTTGAACGCATTGTTATGAGGAAACTCCAAACGCAGGCACATATGTGACGGAAGCACTAGTAAAACGGCCAACTTCAGTGTGCTGATGAAATGAGATCGGCTATTCCGCCTGTCTCTGTCTCTGTCTTTCTGTCTCTTTCCCTTTTTCTCCCTCCCTCCCTCCACCTCTCTCTCTCTCTCTCTCTCTCTCTCTCTCTCTCTCTCTCTCTCTCTCTCTCTCTCTCTCTCTCTCTCTCTCTCTCTCTAGTTATAGTTATTGTTAAAGCCCCAAGGGCAAGATGTAAAAAAGCGCATCCAGCGCTTATTCTTTTACCCTTGCAAAATAAAATTGTTATCTTATCTTATCTTATCTTATCTTATCTTATCTTATCTCTCTCTCTCACTTCGCCAAAGTCTAAACCGTCAAAAAGCGTTATAAAGCTTTAAACAAACAAACCGACAACAACGAACAAAAACAAAGCAACACACACACACGCACACACACGCACACACACACCCACCACTCCACTAATAATAATAATAATAATAATAATAATAATAATAATAATAATAATAATAATAATAATAATAATAATAATAAATTGCATTTATACAACACATGTTTCTTTAGAATAACAACTCAATGCGCTTACACTCATCATTTGTACGCATCATCACAACATTCGCACTACATCATGTACAGCATCATTGAGAAAGTATTATTACTGTTCATACTATTACACAGAAAACGCCTTGCGGAACAAGTGCGTTTTTAAGCAGCTCTTAAAGGAAACAAGGTCTGTACAATGTCTTAAACCGGCAGGCAGCGCATTCCAAACCTTGGGTGCTTGAAAACTAAAAGACCGGTGGCCAATTGTCTTAGGAAGACGCTTGGGCGTTTTCAAAAGTTTTTTTTATCTGATGAGCGCAAAGAACGGGTTGTAGTGTAGGTAGTGAGTACCTCAGACAGATATGGTGGAAGTGACTGGTCGAAGTGACGGAAAGCTAGGACAGCAATTTTGTATTAAATGCGGAAATTGACATGGAGCCAGTGGAGCTGCATTAAGAGAGGCGTGACATGATCACGTTTCCGTTTTTTAAGCACAAGCCGAGCAGCACAGTTCTGTACACGCTGCAGTCGGCTAACTTCATCAATGGGGAGACCAGCTAGAACTGAATTACAATAATCAAGTCTGGATGTCACAAAAGCGCTGACCAACTGTGTGCATGCATCCCTCGAAAAAAACTGCCTCAAGGACGCAATACGCCGAAGCTCAAGAAAGGACACACGACAGATGGTACTGATGTGGTCATGCATGGACAAAGAACTATCTAGCTTGACACCTGTCACGAATTGGCTAGTTTAAACTCTGCCTATCGACTATTTAGCATTGTGTAGCCTTTGTAACAGTAGAGAGTTAGTACAGTACACAGTAGCAATTAAATTACAGCACACTGCGAGCCTGAGCCACACACACAGCGCAGTGACGTCAGCACTTGAGTTTTGAATATGAACATTTTACCCAATGAGAGCTTACGCAAAGCGGTTCGAGCCAGTTTGACTGGGTCCGAGCCTAACACATTTTTGGTCAGTTGGGAGTAATACACCGAAGGGTTAACAGCTAGAAAGCTGGCAGAGACATCTCTCTACACTTAGACCAGGAAGCAGGACTTAGGAATCGTAGAATTCTATCAAGTCACACGGGCCTGAACTTGTCAAACAGGTAAATGAACACCCTTCTGTTTCATCGTGATATATGTGTAGTATTGTTGAAATTATGTTTGAAGAATTTGCTATGCATAAATGTGAATTGTTAATCCGAATTTGCGTGACCATGTGGAAGAGCCTACCACGAGGCGAAACACGACCGGTTACGCCGCCATGTTGCATACCATACGGAACCACTGTTGTTTAACTTATATGTATGTTTGCAGACCAGTGGCTGTACCACTGAATGTTTATAATATTATTAATTCTGTATGTGTATAGTTAGACACGATTGATATTTATGTATGTATAGGAATTTAGAGTTGAGATTCCAGTGGAACCCGGAAGTAGCAGAATGTTCGTCGCTTATGTATAGAGATGTGGAGCTATCACTGAGGGCTACTTGGCTTTCAGTGAGACGCTCTGCACAAACCGATTATTCAGGGTTGTGCAGAATTTCGTCTCTTATATTACAGACGGGCAGGCGAGCTATCCCGAGCTATCCCGAGCTATCCTGTGAACCCCACTCCACAGAAACAAGTTGGTTGAGGAACCTCTACCGCACAAGTCGGAACGAGCGACCCGGTAAAACTCCCTGTCAGACCCCACAGCGTGGCCAGGGAACCCAACTACACAACGACACAGGTGGACCAGAAGCTACCTCACAGAAGGACTTCGACCGCACCACCCGCCAGTTAAGTGTGTTATCCCAAGTGCACTTAAACTGATCGGAAACAGGACCACAGTAGTCCAACTCTTCAGAAACTGTAAAACGGACCACAGTAGTCCAAATCTACATGAGATATACTAGCAAGTGCCCGATGAAGATAGAACAGCTGCATAGACTATCAGCGATCGAACTATTAGCATTGAAAGAGACTTTTTAAGTTAGATTAGTACTTAGAGAATCTTGTATAGAGTAGAAGAAATAAATGTGTGATGTTAACTGTTATCAAGTGGCTGGACTACATATGATTCATAGCCGTGTGAAAGCTAGTGTGACAGTATTCTTTTACCATTTTTCTATCTATTTCTGTACCCCAACCTTAACACAGAACGAGCTAAACAAATAAATTTATTAAAGTAATTCATAGGGTGACTTACTAGCAGTTCCCACCGAATAAACGTGAGGGTCCATAATTCCATTGTGCAGAGCCCATAAACCCCACGTGACACTTTAATTGGCGAGCCTAGCCAGGATCTGTGTATAATAGGAATTGGGTATAAACGGATCTAAGTACAATAAAATTAGATAACAGTAGGAGTAGTAGAATAACTTAGAATAGTGGTAACATTGACTCAGTTTGGGTGCACTATTCTTTAGTTAAAAACTTTTTTGCTTCAATTATTTTTGTGTCTGTATGTTGCATCGTTCTTTTGCAGGTTTTGCTTAAGTAACTGTTGTATGCCATTTGACTCTTGTTTTATTCTATTATTGATTACGAATTTGATTGTCTTTGCATTGTTGTTATTGAATTGCAATATTGCTAGTGTTTTGGTATTCCACGTGATTCAGAGGTTGTTCATAGACACGTTTGGCAATGTCGGACCCAGTGGCCTTGAGATTGCGTTTCAAGGAATTGGGAGAAGCTTTACACTTAGCAGGGGCGGACCTAATTGCGTATATAAATGCAGAGGTAGAGAAACAGGAGGCTAAGGCAGAGAGAGCAGCAGAAAGGGAGGCGAAGAAACTAGCCTTAGAAGCAGAGCAGAAGAAACTAGCATTAGAAGCAGAACAGAAGAAACTCGAAGCAGATCAGAGAAAAGCAGAATTAGAAGCAGAGCAGAAGAAACTAGAATTAGAAGGAGAACAGAAGAAGGCAGCATTAGCAGCAGAGAGAGAAGCAGAAGTTAGGAGATGGGAGTATGAGAGGGCAGAAAAAGAAAAAGAGAGGGCAGAGAAAGAAAAAGAGAGGGAAGAAAAGGAAAAAGAAAGACAGCATGAGTTAGAGCTAAGAAGATTGGGATCAGGAGCTTCAAGTTCTTCCTCAACCCCTTCCCACTCAGATCAGCTAGAGGTAGCATCCAACCCTGTACAAGGAATGTCATTTCCACTGGGAACATTCAATGAGAGAGAAGAAGGTCTAGATCTCTATCTGACTAGGTTTGAGCGCCTAGCAACAGAGTATAAACTAGATCCCACTCATTGGTCTTTCAAGCTTAGTCAAGGACTTAGAGGAAAGGCTTATGACATCTACAGTAAGCTACCGACTGACAGAGTGACTGACTATCACAAAGTAAAAGAGGCACTCCTAACGGGATTCGAACTGACAGGAGAATGCTACCGGCAAAAGTTCCGCACCAATCGGAGAGTGAAAGGAGAGAGCTATGCGCAGTTCGCGGATCGGTTGTCCACAACGCTGGATAAGTGGATTAGCCAGTCAGCCACGGCTAAGACGTATGATGGACTGACAGAACTGTTAGTATGGGAACAGCTACGGGAAACCATGACCCCCGAGCTGAGAACCTTCTCAGTAGAGCAGGGCGCGGAAAGACTAGAAGATCTGGTCAAGGTCGCAGATAGGTACGTGGCCGCACACGGAGAAGCCAAGAGCTTCAGGCGAGACCTAAAGCCTAACGGGAAAGAGGCACAGAAACGAAGCCCTAACCGAGAAGAGCGCACCGCGAATAAGCCGAATAACCCCAGACCTGGGCAAAATAAAGGACCCAACACGGAATTCGGGAAAAGAGGTCCCGCAGAACAGAGACGGTATTGTTCGTTCTGCAACAGAAACAATCACTCCACCGCAGAATGTTTCAAGTTGGCCGCACAACGTAGGGAAGAGCGCGAAAGCCGGCCAGCGCACAGAGTTCTAACTCAAAGTAGCGGTAATAAGCCACACACGATCGGAGATCACCCATCGGTGACAGACACGGTCAAGGTCAACGGAAAAGAAGCGAACTGTCTGTATGACACAGGTCTATCATACGACGCGATAGTCAGCGAGTCTCTTGTATCGCGCGCGGACTTGACAGACAAGACAGTCGACTTACAAGGAGCAGACTTGACGAAACCGACGACTACTTGCCCAATAGCTTGGATCGAAGTAGAGAGTAGGTACGTCACAGGACGAATCCAAGCAGCTGTTTTACAGAAACCCCTGTATGATCTAGTGCTAGGTTGTAGGTATGTGTTCTTAGGCACGCCCCCAAAAACTGTAGAGATAGCTGCAGTGCAAACCAGGGCCCAAGCTAAAACCCAACCACCCCAGCCCGAGTTCGCTCCGAATCCAGGACTCGAAGAGATCAAAACAGCACAGAAAGAAGACACCTCGATAGCGAAGTGCTTCCAGAAGCTACCCAAGGCGCACACACCCCCGCACAAGGGAGACTTCTACATGGAACAGGGAGTTCTACATCGACAAGGAGATGGAGATCACACCCAACTAGTACTACCAGCCACCCTTCGAGCCCAAGTACTAGAACTAGGCCACAGTATGCCACTCAGCGGACACATGGGAATTGGAGCCACAGTGCAGAGAATCAGCGCACACTACTATTGGCCAGGAATCACGGAGGATGTCAAGCGCTACGTGAAATCTTGCCACCAATGTCAACGATATTCCCCGCGACATCACACCGTACCAGTTACCTTAGGACCATCAGTAGTAGTCGGCGTGCCATTCCAGCAAGTCTCAGTAGACATAGTAGGACCACTGCCCATGACCAAGAAGCGGAACAGATTTCTACTCACACTCGTCGACGCATGTACGATGTGGTGCGAAGCAGTCCCGTTGCCAGCGATCGACACCAAGAAGATTGCAGATGCACTCATCGCCATCTTTACCAGAGTCGGATTCCCGGACAGCATTAGAACGGACAACGGATCTCAGTTCACCGGCCGCCTGATGCAAGACGTGTTCGAGTTGATACAAGTCCATCACATTCGCACACCACCATACCACCCCGCCAGCAACGGACAAGTAGAAAGACTGAATGGAACCCTTCTCACCATACTCAGGAAAGTCGCCGACGACAATCCAGAAGCGTGGGACACCTACGTGAATGCGGCACTGTTCGCATATAGAGAAACGCCCCATGCAGCCACAGGCTACACCCCGTCAACATTGCTATTCGGCAGACCTCTAGCAGGACCGCTAGAAGCCCTACGCAGAAGTTGGACGGAGGCCAAGATAGACGACACACCAAGAGGTGCCACCAAGTACGTCGCAGACCTGCAGGAAACCCTCAAAGCAACGTGGAAGAAAGCTGGTGAAGCACTGAAGAAGGCCAGAGCCCGTCAGGCGAAGTACTACAACCGCCACGCGAAGGACAGAGAACTGCAAGTCGGCGATCAAGTGCTACTCTTACTTCCAAGTGGAACCAACAAGCTGGACATCGCTTGGAGAGGACCGTACCGGGTGACTGCCAAGAAATCCAAGACAGTCTACCAAGTAGAGGTGAACGGGAGAGCCCGATACCACCACATCAATCTCCTCAAGAAGTACACGGACCGACCAGCGACCCCCAGCACACACACATGGCTAGCCATCGCCATCGCGGAAGAAGCTCATCCACAACTACAACAGCATCGCCGTACCACTGACAAATGGAACCCGGAAAATCGCCCCGGACAAAGTAGTATGGACAGCGGAATGCGAGACAGCATTCCAAACACTCAAGGACAGAATGACATCGGCGCCAGTACTCCACCTACCCGATTTGACTCAGCCATTCGTTCTTCGCACCGACGCAAGCGACTTAGGACTCGGAGCAGTACTGCTACAGCGCGACCCCAAGAATGCAGAGACGCTATTCCCTGTCGCCTACGCCAGCAGAAAATTGAGACCCGCCGAGACCCACTACGCCACGTCGGAGAAAGAATGCCTTGGACTAGTCTGGGCCATACAGAAGTTTCAACTCTACCTGTATGGGACCCATTTCACAGTTCAGGTGGACCACCAACCACTATCGTTCCTGGCAGCCTCCAAGTCTTTGAACTCTCGCCTGATGCGATGGGCACTCACCCTTCAGGCGTACTCATTCCAAATCGAGTACATCCCCGGCAAAGAAAACCACGGAGCCGACTACCTCAGTCGCCATCTCGTGGAGGACACAGCAGCTGTCGCCCACCCAACACAACTAAGGGCCACAGCACCAGAATTCGTCCCCGCCCAGTAATACCCTGTCACTAGTGTCCATAGCTACCTGGCACAGCATTGCAGCTCAGGTAGAGCAACTTACTTAGTTTGTAAATAGGACCCTAGGATAGTGCAGTGTTAAACTAGGCTCTGTAGTAGAAAAAGGTCGAATCCAGTAGTCATCGCCTTTTTTCAGTTGAGGGAGCCTGTCACGAATTGGCTAGTTTAAACTCTGCCTATCGACTATTTAGCATTGTGTAGCCTTTGTAACAGTAGAGAGTTAGTACAGTACACAGTAGCAATTAAATTACAGCACACTGCGAGCCTGAGCCACACACACAGCGCAGTGACGTCAGCACTTGAGTTTTGAATATGAACATTTTACCCAATGAGAGCTTACGCAAAGCAGTTCGAGCCAGTTTGACTGGGTCCGAGCCTAACACATTTTTGGTCAGTTGGGAGTAATACACCGAAGGGTTAACAGCTAGAAAGCTGGCAGAGACATCTCTCTACACTTAGACCAGGAAGCAGGACTTAGGAATCGTAGAATTCTATCAAGTCACACGGGCCTGAACTTGTCAAACAGGTAAATGAACACCCTTCTGTTTCATCGTGATATATGTGTAGTATTGTTGAAATTATGTTTGAAGAATTTGCTATGCATAAATGTGAATTGTTAATCCGAATTTGCGTGACCATGTGGAAGAGCCTACCACGAGGCGAAACACGACCGGTTACGCCGCCATGTTGCATACCATACGGAACCACTGTTGTTTAACTTATATGTATGTTTGCAGACCAGTGGCTGTACCACTGAATGTTTATAATATTATTAATTCTGTATGTGTATAGTTAGACACGATTGATATTTATGTATGTATAGGAATTTAGAGTTGAGATTCCAGTGGAACCCGGAAGTAGCAGAATGTTCGTCGCTTATGTATAGAGATGTGGAGCTATCACTGAGGGCTACTTGGCTTTCAGTGAGACGCTCTGCACAAACCGATTATTCAGGGTTGTGCAGAATTTCGTCTCTTATATTACAGACGGGCAGGCGAGCTATCCCGAGCTATCCCGAGCTATCCTGTGAACCCCACTCCACAGAAACAAGTTGGTTGAGGAACCTCTACCGCACAAGTCGGAACGAGCGACCCGGTAAAACTCCCTGTCAGACCCCACAGCGTGGCCAGGGAACCCAACTACACAACGACACAGGTGGACCAGAAGCTACCTCACAGAAGGACTTCGACCGCACCACCCGCCAGTTAAGTGTGTTATCCCAAGTGCACTTAAACTGATCGGAAACAGGACCACAGTAGTCCAACTCTTCAGAAACTGTAAAACGGACCACAGTAGTCCAAATCTACATGAGATATACTAGCAAGTGCCCGATGAAGATAGAACAGCTGCATAGACTATCAGCGATCGAACTATTAGCATTGAAAGAGACTTTTTAAGTTAGATTAGTACTTAGAGAATCTTGTATAGAGTAGAAGAAATAAATGTGTGATGTTAACTGTTATCAAGTGGCTGGACTACATATGATTCATAGCCGTGTGAAAGCTAGTGTGACAGTATTCTTTTACCATTTTTCTATCTATTTCTGTACCCCAACCTTAACACAGAACGAGCTAAACAAATAAATTTATTAAAGTAATTCATAGGGTGACTTACTAGCAGTTCCCACCGAATAAACGTGAGGGTCCATAATTCCATTGTGCAGAGCCCATAAACCCCACGTGACAACACCCAAATAACGAACAATATTACTAAATGGGATGGTGCTGCCGCCGATGTTTGCAGAATCGCTGCCGACCAGTTTAAGACGGGAAGATGAGCCTACAGGTATAACCTCGGTCTTATCAGGGTTACGCATCAACCTGTTGCTATTCATCCAAGCCTGGACACTGTCAATACATGTTTCTACTTCAGACACAACAGAAGGGAAGTCATCTGCCTGACCACTCTTTGACAGTTCTGTATCATCTGCGTATTTGTTGAACATGCAGTTGCAGGCTGTGATTACATTAGATAGTGGTTGGGAGAACAACAAAAACAAAACAGGACCGAGCACAGAACCTTGGGGGACTCCGCATAACAGGGCACTAGGAGTAGAGGTATTGCAATCAATGACAACAGACTGGTAACGATCAGTGAGGTACGAGGAAAACCACTCAAGAACAGTCCCTCTTAAACCAAATGTAGTGCGCAATCTCTCACTACCACCACCACCACCAAATTAAGACTGATTGATTGATTGATTTATTGTTGCTTTAGGTCCAGCGGACTCTTCCGAGCCAAATCAGGACCGGACAACCCCCGATCCGCATAAAAGATCTGCTGAAACAACCCCAGTGGAAAAATTGAATGCCCTCCACCGGCCAGTCACTTTACAATAAAGACATCCCACGCGGGGGACGGCTGAGGGTTTACCTCAACTACGCGAACCCCCGGTTACAAAAACAAAATAGAATACAAACATCATTACAAATCATCAACAAAACACATACATATAAAATGCCTATATTGCTAACTAATACAATCATAGGAAGCCCTAGTGACCACCCGGCAGAAAGCGTCCAACACTCCCAAGCTGATCCAACAGACCTCATACACAAACAAGGAGTCTTGTCCAGGAAGAGTTTTCAAGAAAAAAGGTAGGTCATTGATCTAGCGAAGAAGAAGATAGTATAGCAGAGTGATAGGACAGAGCAGGAATGGGAAAGAGTAAATGAGGAAGACAGCGGCAGTGGGAATTTAAAGCACTAAATTTCCATAAAGTGGGGATACTATTTATACTGAAAACCCCCGGCACTCCAACGGGGGTACTGTTGCCGCAGTGAATCTGTCTTGCCTACAAAGGAAAGACAGGTTTTCAACTGTGGCTTTCACTTTTCCCTTTATAGGTTTGAACAATCTACAGTGGCAAGATTGCTCATGACCCCAAGGGGTACCAAATTAAGACAACAAACAACATCAACGTCAACAATAATTACATCACTACCATCATCATCACCAGCACCAACAACAACATCCACAACACCCACACTAATAATAATAAATTCCAACCAACCAAACAGACAATATTACCTGAAGCCTTCCCCAAGGAGACTATCGTTGACAGCGGTAAAGAGCAGTGCCACTGTCGCTGTGCCAATGGAACCCCATAACCTCTGCCTCCCCCACTGGTGCCGGTTGGAATCCAGTAACGTATACGTCACCGCGTCCACCAAACTATTGGCCGACGAGTAGAACGAGCGAGAAATTAAGGTCAAGGTCAAGGCCAGACCAAGGACGAAGTCAAAGGTGAAAGATGGTTGGTCAAAGGAGTCGGGTTCTTGTTCTGAACAAAATAAGCTGCATTGATTGTTGTTTGTAGAATTTTCGTGGAGATTTGGGTAAAGCGACTCCGGACTCAACTTAACTTTGGGGTCACGGCCTTGGAATGACATATCCGAAAAACTACCATTAATGTGGGAGAATGACTTGTTTTTTATACTAATGTAAGAGGCGTTCACATTTTCATTTGGCAGCGCACTTCTGCTAGTGCTCGGCAATGTTGTATTAATACTTTCCATTCCCTGTACATCCCCAATGACGTTTGAACACACCAAATTCAATCTTGCAACAGATTCTAACGAATCACCAATTAGTGTTTTAAGTTTTTGCAAGACGTGTTCGTTCAGCTGAACTAAAAAATGCACTCTTTTCGGTTCCAACTCTGAATTATAAATTGTAAAGTCGTTATTTTGTGGGTCTGTTCCCGCGGTAAATCCAGTGAGATTTGATAAGCTCAGTCCTTGGATCGTCATGGTAGGTGTGGTTATGTGGAATATAAAACACACAGTGTCTTGAGGCGGAGTTGCCATCAGGGTTGAGCAATAGGCTTCGGTATCTACGCTTGGTGCACAATGGAGAGAGAGCGATTCTGGAGTTGGTAGCGTCCTACTTGGAATGAACCTATAGAGACGACAGAAGTATGGGAATGTTTTGATTACCATGTTGTACAACCAATAAATCTGTGAGAAGAAGAAGAAGAAGAAGAAGTAGAAGAAGAAGAAGAAGAAGAAGAAGAAGAAGAAGAAGAAGAAGAAGAAGAAGAAGAAGAAGAAGAAGAAGAAGAAGAAGAAGACAGAAAGAAAGAAAGAAAGAAAGAAAGAAAGAAAGAAAGAAAGAAAGAAAGAAAGAAAGAAAGAAAGAAAGAAAGGAAGAAATAAAGAAAGAAGAAAGAAAGAAAGAACAATAGCAACAGCAGTAACAACAGCTAATTATCAACATGGGAGACCACACGCAATTAAAAGTACAGTCAGAGAGAGACAGAGAGGGAGAAAGAGAGACTAGAAGAAGAAGAAGAAGAAGAAGAAGAAGAAGAAGAAGAAGAAGAAGAAGAAGAAGAAGAAGTTTCAATGGCAAGAAGAAAATGATTTTAGCATTTTACTATCAGTCCTTCTTTCAGTCACTCACACATTTAGTTTAATCCAACATCCACATTCGTGCATAGACAAACATAGATTTAAAACGAAAGGGGAAAATTAAAGACGATGATGATGATGATGATGATGATGATGATGATGATGATGATGATGATGATGATGATGATGATGATGATGATGACCAATCCATCGATCACAACTGACCACAAGCAGCAGAAGGCAGAGCCGAAGACGAAGCAGCAGAGGGACAAAAGGGCTCGTGGCGCTTGGAACCAATCTGCAAGCAAGCCTAGCAGCGGCCGTGCCAGGAAAGCTACCAGCACCGCCACTCCGGTCACCACTCCCGTCTCTGGGGCTGTCAGCTTGAGGTGTTGCAGGTACACCGTCAAGAAGGGGATTACTGAACCCACAGCTGTAAAGTAGAAAATACGAGTTGAAAAGAAGATACTAAACTGTTTTACTCAAGCTCATTGAGCAGGTTTTCAGCAGCTCTTGAGCATTACATTACATTACATAATTGTTGCTTTAGGTCCAGCGGACTCTTCCGAGCCAAATCAGGACCGGACAACCCCCAATCCGCATAAAAGATCTGCTGAAACAACCCTATTGGGAAAACTGAATGCCCTCCACCAGCCAGTCACTTTACAATAAAGACATCCCACCCAGCCCTAGTGACCACCTGGCAGAAAGCGTCCAATATTCCCAAGCTGATCCAACAGACCTCATACACAAACAAGGAGTCTTGTCCCGGGAGAGTTTTCAAGAAAAAAGGTAGGAGACTGGTCTAGCGAAGAAGACGATAATATAGCAGATTGATAGAACAGAGCAGGAATGAGAAAGAGTAAATGAGAAAGACAGCGACAGTGGGAATTTAAAGCACTAAATTTCCAGAAAGTGGGGATACTATTTATGCTGAAACCCCCGGCACCCCAACGGGGGTAGCAGCTCTTGAGCAGGAAAAGCACTAAAGAAGAATGAAATAAAATGAATAGTACGGCTACTTTCAACGTAGCATTACGTATATAAACTATACCCTTGCTGTTCATTTATTCCGCATTTAGCAGTTCCAAAGGGTTTATTGCAGGCGTTGGCTGTATTCAGGATAAGATAACCGACTCTTTAGTTTATGACCAGGCTCTTTATCGTGCCCCTGAGACGATACGGGAGAGATGGAACCCTGTATAAAGAAGAATGACAGTTGTCTCCTGCTGAGAAAATCCACCATCCTCGTGAAGAATTGAACCCAAATCTTATGGGACACACTTCTGCACGAAAAGCGAGCATTCTACCCAATGAGGACTTGCTGTCTTTCCTGCCAACTAAGCGTGGCAATGAGTGGCCTTGACCTTGTGTAAAGTAAAGGTGTCCTGACACTGACAATGTGTAAAGACAGTTTTCCTAACTTCCTCAATATGTAAGGTAACTTTTAAATCACAATGAAATCTTTCTCACTAGTACCGGAACAATTTAGTGCTTTCTCAGCGAAAGCTCTGCAGTCGCAGTGCAGTTACGACAAAGGGAAAAAAAAGGACTCACTGTAATCTATCAGTAACAATGATGACGGAATTCTTCAAAATGATTTTTGCTTTTTCATAGAAAACGCGCCAGCGTGCAGCTGCAGTGCAGTTTCAACCAGGACTAGTAAAACTATAACCTTCTGTAATCTGTCAGTTTTAAAAGGATGACATATTAGAATAATGTGCTCGTTTAGAGTGGTTTAGTGTTGATTTAAATCTCTACCCTTTCTTCTCAAAGATAGTTATCCTCGTCTACCGTATCGCCAGTGATGGGTCTGGACGAACAACTTCAACGTTCATTCAATTCGCTTGTAACCTACCTCCAAAGTAGAAGAAGTTGAAGATTTTGATGGGAAGTAACTGCCTGTTGATGAAGCAATAAGAACAACGTGCAGGCGCCTGTTGTCCCTTTTCGGCGTTTTTCCTTTCTTGCGCCTTCCGTAATTTCTCCATGGCTGTCGTAACGTAAATAATATTTTTTTTTTTAAAATTAGAAAGAAGGAAAGAAAAAAAATGAAAGAAGAAAAGAAAGAAAGAAAGAAAGAAAGAAAGAAAGAAAGAAAGAAAGAAAGAAAGAAAGAAAGAAAGAAATGCGTACATAATAAATGAATTAATTAATATATAACTCTCTATTTAAAGAACGTACCTAAGTCACTAAGAATGCGCACTTACTATACACTGACGTACTGCGAAACGCCATATACCACTAAGTCACAATAACAAACCAAATAACAAAATAAAATAATGTACCATAAAATTAAACAAAATAAATTCCCCCCCCCCCAAAAAAAAAAAAAAAAAAAAAAAAAAAACTTAAAAAAATAAAATTAAAATAAAATGAAATAAAATAAGAGAATAAAATAAAATAAAATAAAATAAAATAAAATAAAATAAAATAAAATTAATTTTTTACAAATGTTTTTTTTTAAATATGTAAACTATACAATATCTAAAGAAGTCAGATTTCTTCTCCCTGTTCAAGTATTATAAACAAACACGGGTTGTTACCTCAAACACGCAAACGTCAATAATTACCCTCCGTCTGAAGCAAACGTATATGACTTAAATGAAGCTAGCAGAAGTGGACACAAATTGTCGACTCGACCTTAAACTATGAGTATGACTTAGCTTAAATATAGATTTTTTTTTAAATCTACCGCACTGAGCATTCGATACTAGCGGCGGAATATAGGTAATACAAAACTCAACATAGTTAATTTAGACAACTCGTGTTGATACATACTAAATATCTCATTACAAAAACATTCCTTCATCAGTATGGAAGCTGGACACTTTGACCTTCTTGAGTGTGGGTGCGTTTGTTTGCGTGGGGTGTTGGGTGTTGATGTTTTCAAACGAATTCTAACCGAATGCGCAACCAGTTATTCGGATGTGCTTCCGCATAATTCAATTACAAAGGAAAAGAAGGAAAAAGAGTCTGCCAAGTATTTGTGTCAACAGACGAGAAGAAGTAATTGGTCCTAAAACGTACATCCAATCTCAAACAATCACTCAAGATAGTGGACAAAGCCAGGATAGTCGCACCAAAGACGCCAACTTGCCGCAAAGTGTGCACTATCTGCCGCCAAAGGCCACTGAGCAGCCCCGATCAACCTGTATCAGCGTGTTTGTTTAAGCTTGGTGTGGATGTACTGTTTATAGTATGTCCGGATCCTTTGTAATGCGGCCAAGGCAACACATAGATAGTGTGTGTGTGTGTGTGTGTGTTTGTGTGTTGGTGAATGTGTGTGTACGTGTGTGTGTGTTTGTGCTGCAGCTATGGGTGGGGTGGCTACCGGAATAATTTGTGCAGCTGGAATGCAAGCTGACAGAGTTCGATTCCACCACTCTTTACACTTGAACTGTGGATTTTTTCCCTCCACCACCTCATCCTCACCCTCACAACCGACACACACATACACATACACATACACACACACCAACACACACAACCTTTCGCAACAGATAAGTGAAGTTTGAAATTAAACAATGAAAGAAAGTGTTGGTTGAAAACGCGTAGACACTTAAGGAATAGGCAAGGAAAAGCCACTTAAGATATAGACATTTAGTAAATAGGAACTTAGGATATAGACACTTAGTGAACAGGAACATAGGATATAGACATTCAATAGTAACTTAAAATATATATATACAGTGAACGGGGATTTAGGGTGTAGACACTTAATGAATAGTAACGTAGGTTATAGACGCATAGTGAAATTGAAGCTACCAATACTTCAGGAGTAAGCACACTGAGAATAGGCACAGAAGGACGCTCCCGAACTTGGAGTCCGCCATTACAGAGTGCTAAAACCTAATGCACCTACAGTGTTAGCTCTAATAGTCGTATTGTCCTTATCAATTGCAATCTTACCCTATTACATTGGTTTTGTCTGTAGTAGGCTTAATGTCTATTACTGTCATTGTGACATATTACTCTGCACGCTAAGGACCTTGTTACTATAAGCCTAATTACTGTAATTCCTGTTGGGGTAATACAGTGGCGTTGCTTTGTATTGTATAACTCTCGGTTTCTATAGGATTCATTACTTTATAACAAACCGTCTAATGAAAGTATGGGCAACCATGAGAACGTACAACAGCAGCCCTAAAATTATTGAAGTCATCAAAAGCCTGTATTACAAGGCTACCAGTGCAGTCCTCCACAACAGCGCCATCGGAAACTGGTTAAGAACAACAATTGGTGTGCGTAAAGGATGCCTACTCTCTCCAATACTCTTCAACATCTTCCTAGAGCGCATCATGGCAGATGCCCTTGCAGATTACGAAGGCACAGTCAGAATAAGGGGTAGAGCAATCTCCAACCTTGGTTTTGCAGAAGACATTGAAGGATTAGCAGGAGAGGAACAAGAACTTGAACAGGTGGTACAGAGGCTTGACACCACCTCAAGAGCCTATGTGGTAGACCGCATTGCCGGCTACTAGTGTCACGACATTCTTCTGCAAACTCGCTGCCACCGACCTGCATAAAATGCCTGCCGACAATGTTGTCCTGCTCACAACCGAAAGAAGAAGACGAATGGTCAGCCGGGGAGAACAAATGTCGTGTCGCCTTGTCCTGCATAACCAAATGGCCATACCAAAGGATTCTGCACAGCAGGAGCCACCCAAGGCTAGTCTAACCAAGAAATGTAATGTAGACAACTTCTCGCCCAAGCCTGAACCAGTCGCCTTCCTTTCCGCTACATATAAAATGGAAATAAGTGAAGAGAAGACCAAACTGATGACCAACAACACCAATGGCATCAAAACGGACATCAAAGTCCAAGGCCAATCCCTCAACACAGTGCATAGCTTCAAATATTTAGGAGCCATTGTATCAGACAATGGGTCCCCACCGGAAGTCCTCTCCAGGATCGCACAAACAACTGCTGCCCTGACAAGGTTGAAGCCCATTTGGAAAGTCTACATTCCAGGATAGGACTGCTGCGCTCCCTTGTCATCTCCATCTTCCTATACGCTAGCGGAACATGGACCCCCACAGCAGATCTCCAACGAAGAATACAAAGAATGGAGATGAGGTGCTACAGAAGACTTCTGGGCATTTCCTATACTCAGCACATCACCAACGACGAAGTCCGACAGACCATCACACAAGCCATTGGACAACACGATGACATGTTCCACAGCGGTGATGAAACTGAAACCCCGATGGTATTGCCACGTCACCTGAGCATCAGTCCTTGCAAAAACCATCCTGCAAGGCACGGTGCAAGGAGGCAGAAGAAGAGGGAGACAGAAAAAGAGGTGGGAGGACAACATTCGAGAGTGGACTGGCTTGACACTGAGCGAAGCCATGATGGTTGCTGAGGACAGAGAAAGATGGAGTACGCTGGTTAAACTATCAACTGTGGTGGCCCAACGACCTTCGAGTTACGGGATAGGATAGAATTATAATTATGTAACCCAAGCAAGACACCACTTTCTAGGACTAATCTGTATAGCAATACTAACCGATAAAATCATTGATAAATGTTGTCGTTGTGGTGTTGTTTTTTTTTTTAAACCGAAAATGTGTGCTTTCGCATTGAGAGTTGTGAGTTTTTTGTTCTTTTAGCAAAACTGACCTGGCCATACGATCGATGAACGGCTCGGTCCGGTTTGGGCAACTCTTGTACTGTAGAACGATATATAAGAACAGAATAAATAATAACACGGGACGCGAAATGCTGCTTAGTCGTAACTATCGTGTCCCGATACTGATACCTGTGCAATGAATGACCTGAGGTGCGCCAATGAAACGTACATTTGATGATCTCAGCTTATCCCCCGTATACCGGGAAGTGCTTATTATCGAAGGAGTCATTTAGTTAGTCATTGTTTATAGGGTCCAGTGGATTGCAAAGATCCGTGTCAGGACCACAACTTGGTTGAAAGAGGACTCACCGCCCTCCCCTACCCACCCCCCTCCGATCTGTATAAAAGATCTGCTGAAACAACCCAAATGGTAAGTGGGGCCGGGTAGCTCAGTTGGTAAGAGCGTCTTGCTAGTAACCGAAAGGTCGCTGGTTCGAATCCCGGATTGGTCAAAGTGTGATCATATTATTTTCCCCTTTACCAACAACTGGCCCGCTGGTGTCAGTATAAATCGGTCCAGTAGTCACCTATATGCGAAAGTGTCGTGTGACTATAATCTACAAACAACAACAACAACAACAACAACAACCCAAATGGTAACACTGAAATCACTCCACTAGCGGATCACTTTACAATAAAAGCATCCCATGCAGGAGACGCTGAGACTGTACTCTGATTTATCGAGCCCCCATTTACAAAAAAACAAAATGGAATATAAACATCATTATAAAATATTAACAAAACACATACATAACAAATGCCTAAATTGCTAAATAATAATATCATAGAAAGCCCTAGTGACCATTTGGCAGAAAGCGTCCAATATCCCCAAGTTGACCCAACAGACCCCATGCACACACGAGGGGTATTGGTAGAGTTTTCAAGAAAAAACAAGTAGGTGATTGGTCTAGCAAAGAAGATAGCAGACTGACAGAACAGACTAGGAACGAAAAAGAACAAATGAGAATAACAGAAACAGTGATAATTTAAAGCATTATAATTTCACAAAGTGGTGATACTGTTTATACAGAAAACCCAGGCACACGAACGGGCAATGGGGGTATTCTTGAAGGAGAGAGAGAGAGAGAGAGAGAGAGAGAGAGAGAGAGAGAGAGAGAGAGAGAGAGAGAGAGAGAGAGACAGAGAGACAGAGAGAGAGAGTGTGTGTGTGTGTGTGTGGGTGTGTTTGTGAGTGCGTGTATGGGGATAGGAGTGGGGGAGGGGGTGGGGGAGGAAAAATGCGTTCGAAGGCAGAAAATATATTTATTAGCTATTAGGCCTATCAGTGCTCTTTTCAAAGTGCGCTTTCTTTCTTTGATGCAGTTTCTTCCGAAGCTGCAATGTATCAATTGCTCCTACGTTTAATGACATCATATCCTTTTGACCAAACCCGCAAGTGAAACGGCAAATGACTATGTGTACTCACCGACGCGGAACGGCAGAGGTACGGATTTATCCTTTAGCCCATGTTACACACCCTCACCCTCCCCCCTCACCCAAACCCTTTCCGCAATATCCCTCCGTCATTCTCACCTCTTCCCCCGATGCCGTTGCACATAATTGATACTTAAACAAGAATACACCGAACTAATTCCCTGTGCAGGCACGCAGGGAAAGTAGCAAAATTATTATTTGGGGGTTGACCGGTCGACGAAGGAATATGTTAAAGGGGCCCAATTTGAACGCTTTGTTTACATTTGAAGAAAAAGTGTGTAGCCTAGAATTCGAGTTGTTATTACATGAAACCATGATAAAATGGGTTTTTGTTGCTCAAACCACCCGCTAAAGCTTGAATTTTCCATTTCTGTTCTGACAGGGAGTGATTTCCGCTTTTTAGGGGTACACCAATACGGTCTACGATCTACTGGATGATATTTGTAACGCTAGAATGGGAGCGAGCGTTTGCTATTAATAGGTAGGCTACAAAAATTAAAGAATTATTTTTTTTTCAAACAAACTATATTTTTCGAAATAGTTGGGGTGGTTTTTTGCCAGCTAATTTTTTTCAGGGGGCAACATTCATTGTGATTAATAAAGTGTTCTGTCAGTGGTCGTGGTCAAAGTGGGCCCCTTTAAACTTTAAAGTGCGTCTGAAGTCCAAATCAAAATCGCGCAATTTAAAATAAAAGGTTTAATTCAAACTACGAGACGTTTTGCTTTAGTAGTCTGTTCATACATGCGTGTGTGTGTGTGTGTGTGTGTGTGTGTGCGTGCGTTTGTGTGTGTGTATAATAATAATATTTGAAACAAATTTTGAATCTAAACTTTGTGTCCGACCAATGAAAAGGCATGTCCTACTTTAGACAGTGGGTGACTTATTATCTCCATGAAAATGCCTGTGAAGGCGCTCACGCATGTGGAGTTATCGGTTCGTGACTTAACCAAACCAGAACTCATCCCTTTGAATTAAAAAAAAACAACAACTCCAATCCCATATCTTTGGGCGAGACACCTTTATCACATGCGTTCTACACGAACGGGTTGTCTCCCTTAGCTCTTTGAAATGCTAGTGTGAAATCCACGACGACGGTTTCGTAAATTGCTTGACATTAGGCAGAATGGAAATTGCTTTGCCAAGAGCGTTCACCGGTTGGTTAGCTAGGTACGGTATCACCCTGCCTAATTCTCAATCAGTCTATTATTCCCACTGTCCAGTTTTATCTAACCTCCTTTTGAGAAAGAAAGATGTTTATATCGTTATTTCGGTGAGTCTCAGAAACGATGTTGTAAATGTAAGAGAGTTTCAGAGTTATTCTTGTGTTAGTGGTCATCGTGATAATAAGAGAATTTCCATGTTGTCATTGTGCTATGAGAGATGTTGTTGTTGTTGATTTTATTGTCTTAATTCATCAAGATGATAAGACAACAAAAAAATTAATTAAACGATTATATTAATCTTGCAACAGGTGAATCAAAGATTATTTTCGTTAGGGTAATACACAAAGGATAATTAATTTCTTTTAAGGAAGTTTTGTCATTCATCTACAGCGGTAAAATAGGGGCAAGAATAGAGCATGCAAACAAAATGTGTTCTAAAGACAAAGGTCTGTCACAGGCACATAAAACATTTTTACAATATTTCGGTCTTATTGCATTGAGCCATATTCGATTTGCCATTGAGGAAATAGCTCTTCAAAATGTGTGTCAAATATAATTTGTCTAAGTAAACTATGTTCAATATGATGTTGTATTTCTATAGGGGATTTCTTCAATGCAATAACCTTGGAGTTCAAATTTGAGGCACCCTGTTTTGCCCCCCTATCTGCCCAGTCATTATAGAGAAACCCACTATGTGACGGTATCCAGCAGAAACTTACATCTGTTCCGTTAATAATTAAATTGTTAATTTGATGCTTTATTTCAATAACAATTTCTTTTCTTTCCTTAGACTTGTTTGATTGCAATGGGACTTTCATTGAATCTACACACACAACAATTTGCAAAATATTTGTAGACAAACTTTCAATTTTGCTTAGCGCCATTAAAACTGCTATTAATTCTGCAGTGAAAATCGAAATCCCCTTACCTAAATAAAAAGATTCTTTTACATTGAATTCTGGTATAACATATGCCGCTCCTGCATCGGATGATTCTAGCACAGAACCATCTGTATAAATTTTTAAATGTTGATAATATTTGCTTTCCAGGTGTAATCGAGCCCTTGTGGCCAGAATGGCTGCATTATTAGATTTATTTTCGGTACAATAATGAATATCAAAAAAGGCTGTTTTAAGTTCCCACGTTGGGAATGGAGACGTATAGAAAATTGGATCTAGAACTACGAAGTCTTCTTGAAAAGTTTGCATAAGATCTTTTGTATATGTTGCAATTGTTTCAAAAACAAAATGCTATGAGAGAGTTTCACATTTATTATTAGTGTTTGAGGGTTTTGTTTTTTTGTGACGTGAGAGAGTTAGAGAGATTTAGTTGTGACTGTGAGAGTGTTTGAGAGTTACGATTGTGACTGTGAAAGAGTTTTTGAGGTATTTTTTGTGCAAGTCAAAGAGTTTAAAATATTTTATTGCGGTGGTGCAGCAGTTTCAGAGTAGGACTGGTTTAGTTATTATTGTGACAAAAAATCCTTTGTCTCCGTTGTTGTGCCGACGTTTTGGGAATTAGTTTGTTTTTCAAAACCAGTTTGTTTTACACAACCTTCACGGTTTAATAATAATAATAATAATATTAATAATAATAATAATAATAATAATAATAATAATAATAATAATAATAATAATAATAATAATAATAATAATAATAATAATAACAAGAAGAAGAAGAAGAAGAAGAAGAAGAAGAAGAAGAAGAAAAAGAAGAAGAGGTAGAAGAAGAAGAAGAAGAAGAGATGATGATGATGATGTTGATACTAGTGGTAGCTAGTAGTAGCTAGTAGTAGTAGTAGTAGTAGTAGTAGTAGTAGTAGTAGTAGTAGTAACAACAACAACAACAACAACAATAATAATAATAATAATAATAATAATAATAATAATAATAATAATAATAATAATAATAATAATAATAATAATAATAATATAGCGAAGCAACACTTAATAAAATCACATTTGCACTTGACACACACACGCATTAAACATCCGACAAAGTCTTCGCAATTGGAACTTAATTCGTCTTATATGAGCTAGAAATGAACAGGCAAAAATTAAAATACTGAACTGAACTGTTCGAACTGAAATTAAAATGTATTTTTAAAAAAAAAACAATGTTGTGTTGTGTGCTGTTGTGCGTTTCCGTGCTCTTGTTTATTCTGTTCGCGCATGCGTACGTCGAGCAGGAGTCGAAATTCTACTATGGAGTATGGAACAGAAATATATCAAAAGAATATAAATAATTATTATATTACGTCTGTATGTTATTGTGAATAGGCAAAAGGTATAGTTTCCATCCCTTTATGAAGACAAATCTAAAAGCCCGAGCGAAAAGGGTAAAGTCTCCATCGTTTAATGAAGTCAGATCTAAAGCCGTAGCCTAAACGGAACTAGATTCGTTGGGACGGCTCCGTTTTATCAATATCTAGATGTGTCGTCTCGATAATACTCAGAGTGTCTGGGTGCCGGTGATAGTTTAATGCTGAGTGTTAATGCTTTTGGTAGGAAGTCAGATAAGTAAAAGCTACTCTGTAGCAAAGAAACAATTCAGATTAGGTACGTAGCGATAGTGAGATTTTTTTTTTTGGGAGGGGGTGGTGGAGGGAGTGGGTGCAAGGGAAAGATGGATGGAGAGAGGAAGAAAGAGAAACAGACAGACAGAGACAGAGAGAAAGAGAGAGAGAAAGAGAGAAGATGGGTGGCAGAAGGGGGCTTAAGTAGGCGGACGAGGTAACAATAAAGAACAAAGGCAAGGACCAGACAAACAAAAACTTGAAACACCGACAAACATTCCCTTTCGATCAAACAACCAGACAGACAACGGGACAGACAGACAGACAATCAGATAGATAAAAAAATTGCAATCTTGTGCAAAGTAATTACTGTGGCGTGACGACCGTGACAATACCAAACCCATCAAGCCAATAATTTTACGAGCTACATATGTTTCTGCTGATGACACAATAGGAAGAAGTACAGTATCATGGCATGTGTATATAAGGAGGTGTCAATCCCGATAATCAACGCCAGAAAGAGACAATCTGCCATTGCTTTTGCTGAGTGGTTGGTAAGTGTTTATTTTATTTTATGTTATTTTATTGTATTTTATGTTATTTTATTTTAATTAATTAATTTTTGTTTTGTTTTTGTTGCCTATTTGTGTTGTTGTGGTTCTTTTCCTTCAGATAAATATCAATAAACACTTTTAAAAAGTCGGGCCCCAAGAACTAACTAAATGTCAGTCTGTTGGGCGGTCGATCGGGCAGTTGCCCAAGACCCGCTGAACGCATTTTGACCAAACTTCATAGGAACATTACCTATATTAATGGCCTGCTCACAGTGGTGCAATAACGGAAACTCCGATGGTATGGACACCTCACCTGAGCACAAGGTCTTGCAAAGACCATCCTGCAAGGCACAGTGCAAGCAGGTAGAAGAAGAGGGAGACCGAAAAAGAGGTGGGATGACAACATTCGAGAATGGACTGGTTTGACACTGAGCAAACCATGAGGGTTGCTGAGGACAGAGAAAGATGGAGTACGCTGGTTAAACGATCATCTGTGGTACCCCTACGACCTTCGAGTTACGGGATAGGATAGGATAGGATAGGATAAGATAGGATAGGATAGGCCTGCTTCCAGTACCACTCAAAGGTGTCTGCCTCAAAGGTCAAGGTAGCTAGTGGCATTTTTGTGTACTAAACACATTGCTATATGTGTCAAAAAAACAAAACAAATTTTGATGTCTTTTTTTTAGTTTTTAAAGTTTACAGGTACTTCAACTCCTGGCCTATCGTTTTGTTGCAGACCTTTAGTCCTATAGTCGATCAGTCGGATCGAATCGCCGGTTAGAATTTTATTGTTTTGTTCAAACACTTACTTTTATTATCTCAGAGACGACTTGACCGATGTTGATAATGTTTACGATACAGATATTTTACCTACTAATCATCCTTTTATAGCGAGGTCAATCATTTTCTTAAAACGTTTTGAGTTATCTCTCAAGTTTTGCTGAACAGGTTTTGATATGTTTTAGTTTGCGGATAGTTCAACCTTTGGACACACGAGCTTCTCATAAATTAACACTTTTGAACAGTGTAATGTTTAGCAATGTGTGTGTGCCTAGAAATATATTTGAATGGTTTGGCATTGTATTTCATTGTTTGATTGAATGATTGATTACTGGTTGGATGGGTGGACTGGTGGATGTTTTAATATTTGAATTATTGCATCAAAGCACGCGTATATAAGGTAGCTATCACAAGATACACGTGTATTTAAAGTAACCATCATAAGATATACGTGTTTTTAATGTTGCCATTGCAAGAAAGCGACAAACGGTCCACTGCATTTGCTAAGTGATTGATAACTGTTTTCTCTTTTTATTGATTTTTTTATTGATTGTTTAATGGGCGTACTTGTGAATGGATTGCATATATAGATATAGATATAGATATAGATATAGATATAGATATAGATAGATAGATAGATAGATAGATAGATAGATAGATAGATAGATAGATAGATAGATAGATAGATAGATAGATAGATAGATAGATAGATAGATAGATAGATAGATAGATAGATTGATTGATTGATAGATTGATTGATTGATAGATACTTAACTGTTGATGCTACTGATTGTTATTACTTTTCTGTTATTTCTTTAAATCCGACCACTCTGAAATAACCAAGGTAGTGTGTGAGGCGATCCATCAACAACATCATCCACCATGATGAAGGGGTTAGCAGCATACTGCGGAGCGGTTGTCGTTCTTGTTCTTCTCCACTGCGATGCCGCTACAGTGTCGACAGTGAGTATCTGATTTTACTGAACACTTGTCATATAGTATAGTATAGTATAGTATAGTATAGTATAGTATAGTATAGTATAGTATAGTATAGTATAGTATAGTATAGTATAGTATAGTATAGTATAGTAGTGATGGCATCGTAGGTTATCAGCCGTTTGCTCTCTAGATGGACCTGTATTTACAGTAAGAGCACACGTGCTACTGTTCACACTATCAGGTCTTAAGGCCTCAGTTGTCTGATGAATGTTGCCAACTAGAGGGGGGCGGGGTAAGGGAATCTCCACCCAAGATAAGATACGATAAGATACGATAAGATACGATAAGATACGATAAGATACGATAAGATACGATAAGATACGATAAGATACGATAAGATACGATACGATACGATACGATACGATACGATACGATACGATACGATACGATACGATACGATACGATACGATACGATACGATACGATACGATAAGATACGATACGATACGATACGATACGATACGATACGATACGATACGATACGATAAGATAAGATAAGATAAGATAAGATAAGATAAGATAAGATAAGATAAGATAACAATTTTATTTAACAAGGGTAAAAGATTAAGCACAACAACGTATCTAGGCCATTTTTCAATGCATTGTGGTACCAACTGCAACAACATCCCCTGGCAGACTGTTCCATGTGCTAGTAATTCTGTTAGTGAAAAGGTGCTGGGGTAACTAGTATGAGCAACATTTTTTTGGTGGTTAATTTATATTAATGAACTCGGGTTGTAGAGTTTTTAACCCTGCAAAGTAGGTTATGCAGTGATTGGCAACTCCTTTTGTCCTTTAAACGCTGATGCAACGGAACGTTTAAGGTTGACTTTATTAAACAAAATAGGAAAAGCACCGTTGAATATCCAGATCAGTTGTGTCAGTGGCTGCGGAATAGTTTTTGAAATCTAAAAGAACTAAAAACAAAAATGGTAAAGGTAGTCCCACAGCCTTGTGGCCGTAGGAGAGCGTGATGTTGGAGATCACACTTATCTTGGGCCAGCGTAATGATGGTGATGCCCATCTCTCTTTCTCGCTGCTTTACCTTCCCCGCCCTTAAGAGAATAGGCACTCAGTCACAGTTGAGTCAACTGGGGGCGTTGTTATTTGTCGCTTCACGTTTTGCGGTCACCCATCCAAGTGCTAACCGCACTGGACGGTGCTTAACTTGCGACACAGTAGCGAGTGCTCCAACCACTGCGCTATCCGACACCCCCTAAAAGAACTAGCAAACATAAATTGTTTAAGTAATCCCACTATTTCTCTGAGTCATGTTTCATGTGATTGCAACCAGGCATGATGATAAGCACTGACCTCATATGGACAAAGCTACAGTTTTGAGTTATCTGCTGATATACCAAACCATTGAGGTTTTTTAAAAATATCCAGTTGGATAGTTTCGTCGGTATTTCGGAGGCAATGTCTCAAGAACCACTGATCGGATTTTGTTTCATTCGTGTCATTTTAATTCTTCCAATGAACTTTCGCTGTCTGTCATGACAAAACGTATTCTAATAACTAAGTCTTCTTATGCAATTGGAAATCATTCACCTGATTTTCAACAAGTCGAGCTGATACACTGACGAGCGGCAAACACTTCTCTACACTGACGAGCGGCAAACACAGAGAAGTGGCCCTCTCGCCTCTGTATCTATTGCACAAATCCACAAGCTCAGACCACTGGTAACAGAGAAGGGGAGATAAGAGACGTTGCCTATCATTGCTTCATTCCCCGGATGAAAGCATCTAATAAGGTTTATAGCCAACATGCTGTCATATCATTGCAGTCCCGTTTTCTTAATTGGGAGGTTCGTGGAAAATTCGTGGAGGTTCGCAAACCTTGTTTCGAGGTTCTCAGATCCCGAACCTAAGTTCATGGAGTAGGATAAACGTTGACATGATGTCACTTTTCCTACTCATGAACCTAAACGTACAATAGTTTACTCAAAGCTGCATAGAGAAGGCACACGTGTATTTCATATGTTAGCACACGCCAAATTGTCAAGGTATTTTACGTGTGTTATATTATCTATATATTATACATGTGTGTGAATAAAGGTTTCCTGACTTGAATTGACTTGACTTGCCATATTAAAGCAGCCATTTTTGTATGCGTTTGCATATTTTGTCCGTTTCCGTTCGCAGCTCACAAGCTATGGCAAACAGTCATTGTTAGTCTATAAGTTGAACGGGCATTTTAGAAGAACGACCACGCTATCATCAAGCTATCATAGCATGTTCAGTGCGATGAGATGAATTAGCATAGCCATGAGGTGTACTTAGTATTCATTGACAGCTTTCACGTGCAGTTTTGCTGAATTTCTGTTCCCGCCAGCTGCAACATTTAGTTATTAACGTATCTCTTCGTGTTAACTAATATTCAATGAATACAGATTGGTGATTATAGATGTTGTGACCACAATTTGCACACATTGTCAACGTACTCGAGTGTCTGCCATTTATCCTTGTGCATAAAGAAGATATGTGTGTGGGAGGGAGGGTGAGAGAGAAAGAGAGAAAGGTATGGAGTTAGGGGTGGGCACGGGGCAAATTAAAAAAAATACTAATACAGTAAAACCTTTAATTTGCCATTAAAACGAGGTCTTAAATTGGAGGAGTCTTAAAAAGGAGGTAGGACATTTTCAAAAAAGACATTTAGAAAATTAATTAAGTAAAATAAATACATGTACAAAAAGTACACATACCATCAAGTATAGGGAATAATGAATGTGTATTTTGTAAATGTTTATTATGTCTCTTAGAACGCGAGTGTGAAAGATTAACTTTTATTTTTGTAATATATGTACATATGTATTTTATACTGTATTTTATGATTTGTATGGTTATTCTACATGTATGTTTATTTTTATTCTTTTTTGTTGTATCCACGTGCCCCAAGGGGTTTTATGGAATAAAGCGCTTTTGACTTGACTTGACTTGGGAACATCTACCATCTTTTAGAAATATAGATTAAACTCAGTCTCACAACCAACACAGTCAATATCTTCCTGTTCCTCATTATTTACAAAATAAAAAAATCATATTTGGAGTTATAACTATTTATAAGATAACCCCATTAATATTGTTGTAATTATTTTTATTCAATCATTGAATAGTTTGTATTTTTTGAAAGAAAGCGGTTATTTTTGTTTGTTTGCATGATCCCCCCAACCGTGCATGTTCTCTTAGTATGTCACTTTGAACACCAGACATGATGTCGGCAAGATCTGACAGGCGCCTGCTCAGGGCAAATCTGGTCAGCTCCTTAGAGTATTTCAAGCTGTTTTAATGCATCGTCTGCTGTTAAAAGTTGTAAACGAAACTGTTTTCTTCAAGCGCACAAATATTGTATTGCTTTGGAATCTAAATTTCTCAGATGCTAGGTCGTAAAATTGAATTATTTGAAGATCGCAAGTCGCGTTTTAGAGGTAGTCGTTTAAGAGAGGTCGTTTATATAGTACAAACCGTCGGTGAACTTTTTCCCGGTCGTATGTTGGAGGAAGTCGTTTAAGAGAGGGTCTCGAAATGGAGGTTTTACTGTAATACTAATATTTTATAATGTGTCGAAGTTGTTACGATCACGTGGGCCATTTGTTTTGCACGTCCCACCTCCGTAGCTGAGGGGTAAAGCGTTCGCCTGGCACACTGAGGACACAAGGTCCAAGCCCACGGTGGACCAAATCAAAGTGGCCATTTTTCTCTGTCCATTTCAGCAGTATGATTGCTCTGGTGGTTCAGCGTTATTTAGGTCCCTATTCCTTGTTCCCTAGGGATGGTTATCCCCGTCAGCCAGACCGCCAGTTGTGGATGTAGACGGTGGACCTCTATGTTCATTCATTGTTTTGCACACCTTATCGGCTGCCAACTCTAATACTCGGTTGTCAACTTTCAATGATAAGTATGCTGATCATGCGAATACGGCCAATACTATTTAATATTCAGCAGTGTCCCAAAGTTCTTTTGACAATCAAATTAGACATTTGTTTTGCTTACCTTATTGGCTAATCAACTGGAATATTCTCCTGCCATTTGTTTGGGGCGAGTTTCAATATGGACTAATAATACAATTACTAATACTAATATTGGATGACGTCCCTAGCTTTTTCTTTACACCAAATTCGGAATTAGTTTTCACACCCTATATCGGTAAATTAATGATAATATTATAATGTCATTTGTCTTTTTTGTGCATAGTAATTTTAATGAGACATAAATATAGATTAGACTTTATATTGATTAGACCTGCGAAGTCAATCGGGCCACTTACTTTTGTATTTACTGCTGACGGTGGTTTTGTGGTCAAATCTACAGATTAATCAACGGTATTGCTTTCCATCATCAGTCTTTCCAGTGACTGTTTATTCATTATGATTTATTAAGACCAGATTTACATAGAAACCATATTCTACATAAGGAAACTGTATTTTGTTTGTGTACTGTTGGCGATGGAGTTTATGGTCAAATTTGCATAGCGCAGAACTTACAGGCTAATCAACTGTACTGCTTTCCACAAATCTGTCGTTCCCCAGATTTCTTTTTTTTATCAGGACAATTCAGATTCTTATTCTGATTCTGATTCTTTCTAGTGGCTGTTTATTCATTGTGATTTACTAAGACCAGATTTACATAATATTGACATCAGGAATTTTGTGTGTGTGTGTTTTCTATTAAATGTGGAAAGCGTTTCTGCGGTCAAATTTGTATTCTTGGTTAATCAGTCAAACGACATCCTATCCTATCCCGTACCTCGAAGCTCGTATGGGCACCACAGATGATCGTTTAACCAGCGTACTCCTTCTTTCCCTGTCCTCAGCAACCCTGATTGTTTCGCTCAGTGTCAAACCAGTCCATTCTCGAATGTTGTCCTCCCACCTCTTTTTCGGTCTCCGTCTTCTTCTACTTCCTTGCACTGTGCCTTGCAGGATGGTCTTTGCAAGACCTGATGATCTGGTGACGTGGCCATACCATCGGAGTTTCCGTTTTTTCACCACTGTGAGCATGTCATCGTGTTGTCCAATGGCGTGTGTAATGGTCTGTCGGACTTCGTCGTTGGTGATGTGCTGGCTATAGGAAATGCCCAGAAGTCTTAAACGATGTACCGGACCTAAATGATTTTAAATGTTCCCTGTGCAAGCGGAAGTTTTAATAAGACCTTCCAATCATGATGTGCATGGATAAACGTTGAAGTTTGGTGCTACTGACTTAAAGGGACCCGCTTTGACCACGTCCTTTCGACAGTTCATTTTAAGATTCACAGGAGTGCTGCCCCACGGAGAAAATATAAGCTTACAAGGAAAAATAACTCTTTTTAAAGTATAGTTACTTTTTTAAGGACATATGCGGCACATGACAGTGGTACAGTAAAATTCTGAGCTTTTGTCTAAAAACATATCTTTGATCAAAGGAATGCAGACATGGGAAACCAAACATAGGTCACCGTATTTTTTTTTGTTCTATCGGCTTTTGAAAGTGGCTATTTCGATAAACAAGCAAAATGATGAATATGTTAATAATAACTATAGGGTCTTTTTTTCCTTTCCATTCAATATAAAGAGTGGTGTCACGTTTTATTTTTTAAGCAGAATGATAGACGATAAAATAAAAACCATTTGCATCCCTATAGACATATATACAGTTGATGGTAACTCTGTAGAGGTGTTGTGTGCCATGCAGTTGATGGTAACTCTGTATAGGTGTTGTATGTCATACAGTTGATGGTAACTCTGTAGAGGTGTTGCATGCCATACAGTTGATGGTAACTCTATAGAGGTGTTGTATGCCATGCAGTTGATGGTAACTCTATAGAGGTGTTGTGTGCCATGCAGTTGATGGTAACTCTATAGAGGTGTTGTATGCCATACAGTTGATGGTAACTCTATAGAGGTGTTGTATGCCATACAGTTGATGGTAACTCTATAGAGGTGTTGTATGCCATGCAGTTGATGGTAACTCTATAGAGGTGTTGTATGCCATACAGTTGATGGTAACTCTATAGAGGTGTTGTATGCCATACAGTTGATGGTAACTCTATAGAGGTGTTGTATACCATACAGTTGATGGTAACTCTATAGAGGTGTTGTATGCCATACAGTTCATGGTAACTCCATAGAGGTGTTGTATACCATACAGTTGATGGTAACTCTATAGAGGTGTTGTATACCATACAGTTCATGGTAACTCTATAGAGGTGTTGTATGCCATACAGTTGATGATAACTCTATAGAGGTGTTGTATGCCATACAGTTGATGGTAACTCTATAGAGATGTTGTATGCCATACAGTTGATGGTAACTCTATAGAGGTGTTGTATGCCATACAGTTGATGGTAACTCTACAGAGGTGTTGTATGCCATACAGTTGATGGTAACTCTATAGAGGTGTTTTATGTCATACAGTTGATGGTAACTCTATAGAGGTGTTTTATGCCATACAGTTGATGGTAACTTTATAGAGGTGTTGCATGCCATACAGTTGATGGTAACTCTATAGAGGTGTTGTATGTCATACAGTTGATGGTAACTCTATAGAGGTGTTGTATGCCATACAGTTGATGGTAACTCTATAGAGGTGTTGTATACCATACAGTTGATGGTAACTCTACAGAGGTGTTGTATGCCATACAGTTGATGGTAACTCTATAGAGGTGTTTTATGCCATACAGTTGATGGTAACTCTATAGAGGTGTTTTATGCCATACAGTTGATGGTAACTTTATAGAGGTGTTGCATGCCATACAGTTGATGGTAACTCTATAGAGGTGTTGTATGTCATACAGTTGATGGTAACTCTATAGAGGTGTTGCATGCCATACAGTTGATGGTAACTCTATAGAGGTGTTGTATGTCATACAGTTGATGGTAACTCTATAGAGGTGTTGTATGCCATACAGTTGATGGTAAAACACAAAAAGGGGGACAAAATGCAGCATCAAACACAATTCAAATATTTATTTTTAAAAATCACCATACTATTCCCAAGAATAGGATTTTTTAAAAAGTCTAACACAACGTAGCGACATGTATTTCCAACACAAAGAATACAAGAATACACGTAGGCCACCATAATGGTTTTAACAAGCATTGCTATTTTCTACCCCTACCCTCTATCGCTAAATTGAACACTTCTTAAGCTGCATTCCTTATGGATTAATAATAATTTAGGATTTTACGATGCTCAATATCTCCAAAGTATTAGACCAGACTCAAAGCGCCAAAGTAGTAGTAGCGATAGTAGTAATAATAATTATAGTAGTAGTATAAGTGGTAGTAGTAGTAGTACTACTACTACTATTACTAGAAGATGAGTAGGAGGAGTGGTAGTAGAAGTAGATGAGGAGGAGGAAGAAGAGGAACCCAGTAAAAAATGTTCAGACAAATACAGAAAGACAAAGAAGAAGGGATGAGGAGATGAACAAAACTAAATTTAGCACGAACTTTTGGCCAGACCAAAAATCAGATTACCGAGATCGAGATTTGTTAGGGGAAAAATCAC